>JAEQBH010002067.1:0-287188 GCA_016808115.1 Tetrastigma voinierianum
GGTTAAATTCACTTAAGGGAAAAATGAAAAGAAAATTGTGAAATGCATGATTTGTGTTTTGAATGATTTATTGCATGTGAAAGTGCATATTTGGAATGATCAATAAACTGTAAATGAATGTATATGTGTTTGACCAAATCTGTATATATACAAATTAATGACACTATTACCAAAGGACTATTAGCTAATCCCCGGCAACGACGCCAAAAACTTGTTACAGACCAAACTGTATAATGCTGGCTACTATGCCAAATTTCTGGTACTGCCACTCAAGAACCATTCAGTCCCCGACAACGATGCCAAAAACTTGTTACACAAATGCTTGTGTAGATGAAAGAGTGATTAGCTCCTTTAGTAGAATGTATTCATTAAAAATTTAGTTGGTCTTGATTACTGCAAGTGCATAGGTCGTACAAGTAATAAAAGTGGATATTTAAAGTCCATATATCGTTCCCACGAGGAATGATGATAAATCAAAAGACTAACTACCCCAACTACTCAAGATCATTACTATTTGAACTCTACTATTATGATGATGAGATGACTAAAAAGAATTTTAGTCATAGATTCAATTCCTTAATATACATGAAAATAATTTTTAATAAAAATGGGTTTGGGTATTCACTGAGTGAGACAAAACTGAATATAGATCAATGAGTGATAATCAATTTCTACATCTTATCGATTCATAGCTCAACCTTAAATTGGAAAACCGAGTTTGTCAAGATGCATGGTAGTATAGTTTGGATTTCTCCCTTAACCATACTTTTCACTGATTAAAGGTTCATATTCATTTATGAGACATGATTCTAATCAGTTACTTGTAATTTGTAACCCTCTTTATAAGAATTAAGTATTTTTCCTTTTCAGTATTTCATACCCATATCTTAGGATTGGAGAATTCTTGCCCCAATAGACAGGATATTGCAAGCTTTCTCCAATTTGATTGACACCTTATCCTTCATTTCTGATGAAAATTTCCATCTTCTTGATTAGATTCCTTGATTAGATCTTTGCTAACACGAGATCAAAATCAATTTAGCAGAAAGAGAAGAAAAAAAAACCTCTCGATTGATTAACCGATACTTCATTCAATTCATCCCTAAATTACAAGTGTTGGTGATCTATTTGAGTAACCAATCGAGTTCATTAGTTCCTTAGTATTAACAACATACCCACAAAGAACAACTCTCTATACTCGTGGATTCTCCATCGCCGTGTCATTCGCAGGGGCCTTTGGAAATCGCAAAGATATCGGATACTTCTGCTTGGGAACATCAGACTAGTAATCGGGAACAAATAAATTCAAGAACAATACCAATCAAATAAATTCAAGAATTTTAATTAAGGCATTCTTCCACCTTATTCATAAAAATGAATATCATCATCAATCTATCTGCAGAGCTCAACTTCTTTCAAAAGTGGTTCACTATATCGTTGACTAATTGATCAGAAAATTCACTCAAATCATAAACGAACTGGAAATAAATGAACCTTAAACCTTTCCATCCTCCACTAAATCGGGATAAAGAATGAGAAAGATGATTTTTTAAACAAACTCAGCTCAAAGTTGCGCTCGCCCAATACCCAAATCCGGTAAATCTAAAAAGAATACCAACTAAAATCTATATTGAAACCTCTAACAAACTAACTCTCAATACTAAAAAGAAAATAAAAGAAAATAAATCCATACAAGAATCTTCAACTACCCAAAGGCCCTGAGTCATGAAGCCAAGCAAGACGTTGTCACGCACTTCATTAATCGCGCTTGTGGATCCCTGTACTCGCCCTAAATTATCACTATGTCGCGACATAGAAAGTTATGTTGCGATGGAGTTTTCAGTCTTTGTCGCTGGCCTTTATCATAGCATGCAGTCTTTTATAGCGACCTGTTCTCTGAGCTCATTCTTAAATTTTGTCGCGATAGACTTTGATAATGTCGCGATAGAATTTTGGTGTAGCAATCTTGTTCTCTCGTCATTAATAGAATGTATTGTCGCGACACCAAATCGCTTTTGGCAACCAAATTTCCTCATGTCCTTCTCGTTCCTAGAGTCTGTCATGCGATAAACATTTTCCTTAAATTGTCAACTCTATCGCGATGTGATTTCTTTTGAGTCCTTAGTACTTCGGCTGCGATAGGAAACTCCTTGGTCGCGATAGAATTTTCTTTTCTAATTCACATTGCTTGCTGAACTGTGTGTTGCGACATAGAAATCTTTATTACGACACATATTTCCTTTACTAATCTCGCCAATTTATGTTGGGACTTTAATTTATTATGTCGCGAAGAATTTTCTTATTTCATAGCTTTTATTGTCGCAAGAGAAAATTTCTTGCCGGATAGAGATTATGCTCTTCAATTCTTCACTATGTCGCAACATGAATTTCTTTTGTCTCAACTCCTCTTGTTTTGTTTTTCACCCTTGTCGCGATGTGAGAATTCAATTTTTCATGTTTGTTTGTCGTGATGTAATAATCTTGTCATGACAAATATTTTGTCGTTTTAGTTGTGAATTATGAATGTTATGTCATGACATAATTTTCTTTGTTGTGACATAAATTCCTCCTTGAGCTAGCTTGGTTCTGAAAACTCGGTCGCAACATAAAAACATTTGTCTCGCTTGACTTGTGTTGCGCTCTTAGCATTTTCTTCGGCTGCTACAAAAATCGTTTTTGCCAGATAGAGTTCATCTGTTAGTCTTCAACTTTTTATGTTGCAACAGAGGAAATATTGTCGCGATACGTGCCTTCCTTGCTCTCGCTCGATCATTGCTTCATGACAGAGTTATGATCTTCAATACGACGCTTTTCTTCACAATCTTCTTCAATAGTGTCGTGATAGAAAAACTCTTTGTCGTGACAAAACTGCTCTTTTAGCCTTGAATTCTCGCCCCTCGAGCTTGTCACGACATTTAGTTGTCAGTCGCGACATAGTTATGTCAAGCTTGCTTGAAATTGTGTCACGACATACAAATCCATCACAAAGAAAGACTCCTGCAATTTCCATTTTTTCAGCCATTTTTCTGTTTTCTCATTTTTTCAATTAACACTTGTAAAACACAAAGTTGTTGAATTTTCCATAATTTGACATACAAATAGAGCTGAAACTATTGAAAACATGCCAGAAAAATAGATTAAAAATAGATGAGTTTAAGACTCATCAATATGAAATGAATATATGTATTGTATCGCATCGATCATTCAAAAAGGTAAAAGGCATTGTTTTAGAAAAATGGCCAACTTGGATTTCTAAAATCAAATGGAAGAGTATTATATGGAAATACTTGCTACGAAAATGCTAGCGGGTTGTTTTTATCATTGCGCATGGTCGAAAGTAGAAACTGCAGGGGTCCAAGATCAGAGGCGCAGAGTCATCGCCAAACAGTGAGTATAAGTAAAGGCTCCGCCTCATGCATATAATTTTATTTATGATGGGTTTTGTAATTATTTTGCATTGAACTCAAAGATGTAAAAGTTTACAAGAAGATCACATTAATATTTACATATCAGGATAACCATGTGAACTCCATAAATATTTTGCAATTGTATTTGAAAATGCATAATGCCAATTTGCATAAATGCAGTTCAAGAAACAAGCATGGGCCCTATTTAAATTAAGGAATGTATATTTTGTTTTATCAAAGCTACATTTAAATTGTTATAAAAGGGCACGGGTGTGCTACATTTTAAGTGGTATCAAAGCCTAGGTTTAAGCAATTCTACAAAATGATTTTTGAAATTGTTTATGACATGCATTGCATTTGCATATAAAGGATGACATGACTCTGATGTGGATCTTGTCGGTCTTAATAGGTAAGCATGGATGGTTCAGGACCATATAGGGTTAGAGGTGACTCGAGAAGTCACCCAAATAGCCCTGCTAGTGTGGAGGGTGGGCAAGCGTCCCATGCTCTATCGATTCGTGAGTGCCACTGGCCAAGGCCAGGAGGCGTGGCGGATATCTCCAGCAAAGAAGCTCGTGCATCGCAAAGAAGCAAAGACAACCACCGCAGCTTGTTCCTTAACGGTCAGCTATAGAGAGAAAGGCAAAATATTGACTCCATGGATTTGAAGAAGATGATGAGCCTATGGAGGAAAACTTGCCTGCAAGAACTGAAGAATGTTGCAAGAAATGCATAGCACACTGCAGGAGAATTTAGAGGTGCGATCACTTATAGGATGAAGCTTATCGCTGGTGGTTTCATGACTAGGACTCCACCACCTGAGTAAGGGGAGTTCTTCTCAGCGAATTAGGAAACAATATGTAATGGATGATCTGGTTAGAATATATATGAGAGTTTATAATTTAAAACAAAGATAATGAGTGTGACCGAAGCTTTAGAGAGAATTCACCCGGCTTGAGTAAGTATGTTCTGAGATGCGAGTGGATCGAGGAAGAGAAATGTTTAGAAGTTTGAAGATTGCCTCAATGACCATATTCGGGCCCATGTCATAGGATTTTGCCATGATGACTTTTCTAAAATTGTGACATGTGCTCTAAATGTTGAAAGAGTAAAGAAAGAAGAGTATGAAGAAAAGAAAGAAGATAGGGTAAGAAAAACCTTGGCAGCAGACAGTCAAGTTCTTATCAGCACTAGGGTAAGAAATTAAGAGGACCACATGGTTCTAATCAACTACGTTTCATTCTCGGTAGGAAGACTATTCTCACGAGGCACCATCGGAGTTGCTAGTGCCTTTAGGAGAGTTCTTAGGGGATAACTCCTTCTTATTGCACACATTATGGGAGGAAACATAAAGGAGAGTGTTGGAGATTGACAGGTGCTTGTTTGGTTTGTGGATCCGATAGGCACAGTGAGGATTGTCCTAGAGCTTGTTCTTTCATCACCCTAGATTTGGGGTACGGAGTTTCGATGCGGAAGAGCGACAAGAACTGATAAGAGTGTTGCATCAGCGAGTGCTGCCAGAGATAAGAGACCACAGTATGGGTAGACAAGATGTTTCGTCTCCAGCGGTATAATGCAATGAAGGTAGTAGAAGAGAAAGATGCACCAAATGGTAGTTAAGTGATGGTACCATATCGTTGAGGCTTGTTGTACATGCGTTGATAGATCGGGTTCCAGCCCATTCTTACATTTAATAACATGTTTGAGTTTGGGTAGTTCTGGAAAGAGTGAAGCAGGAGTGTGATATCTTGGTGACAAATCTGGCAGGAATAATGTCATTGTGAATAGGTTTATAGAGATTGTACGGTCGAATACGAGTATGAGTTTCACGGAGACTTGATCGAGTTATCATTCGGAAGAGTTTGATGTGATATTGGGATGGATTAGTTTTCCCGGGCGCAGTGGTAGTTGATTGTAGAATGAAGAAGTGACCTTAAGGACAGAGTGGCGGAAGTGACTTTTATCGACGAGGAGGTCGAACCACTCTCCCAATGTGATATCGCGTCTTCTTAGACGATGGTTCGAAAGGGGTGTGAGAAACTCATGGTATATGATGAATGAAAGGTGGAGCTGGTTTATCATACATCCCTACGGTTAGTGATTATCGGACGTGTTTCAGAGTTGCTAGGATTATCCTGAAAGAGATTGGGTTGCAATTGGCGTTGTTCTGGTGCCACTCACGGCATCATTGCACCGTATAGAATGGCTCATTGGATCAAAAGAATTGAAGTTTCAATTGCAGAGTTGTTAGAGAGAAAGTTTATTTGTCACGAGTGTATCACCATGGGGGCCTTGATGCTCTTTGTTAAGAAAGAAAGATGGTATGCCCGGTTATGTATTGATTATAGGCAAGCTTGAACAAAATACTTGATGAAAAACAAGTATCAGATACGAGTTGATGACTTGTTGACCAATTGAAGATGCAAGTGTCTTTCCGAGAAGTTGACCTGCGATGCGAGTATCATCAGTGGGATTAAGGATGTGGATGTGCATAAGGCGACATTTAGAATGCGGTATGGACATTAAGTTCCTTGTAATGCCTTTGGATTGATAAATGCTCTAGCGAACTTTTAAATGGACTTAATGAATGTGTTTCCAGTAGTATGTAGATCAATTTGTTGTGGTGTTTATTGATGACATCCTTGTGTATTCAAAGGATTGGGAAGATCATGATACACACCTTCGAGTAGTGCTAAAAACCTTGAGAAGGAACAGTTATATGCCAAATGGAGCAAATACGAATTTTGGTTATGAGAAGTGTCCTTTCTTGGGCACATTGTATCGGAAGAAGGAATTCAAGTGGATCCAAGGAAAATAAAAGTGATTATTGAATGGAAACCACCGAGAAATGTCACGGAAGTGCGCAGTTTCTTGGGATTAGCAGGTTACTACAGAAGGTTCGTTAAGGGGTTTTCGATGCTTGCGACCCCGATGACGAGATTGCTCCAAAAGAATGTGAGATTTGAGTGGAGTGAAAAGTGTCAAGTTAACTTTGAAAAGTTGAAAGCATTCTTAACCGAGGCACCGGTTCTTACTCAGCCGACCTACGGTAAAGAATACGTGATTTTTAGTGATGCTTCATTAAACGGACTTGGATGTGTCCTTATGCAAGATGATAAAGTGGTAGCTTACGCTTCAAGGCAATTGGAGCCGCATGAAAAGAATTACCCTATGCATGATTTGGATTTGGCCGCCATTGTGTTTCCATTGAAAATATGGAACCTTACCTTTATGAAAAGTGTTTCATCTACCTTGAATCACTTGAAAGTGTAGTATTTAACCTCCCGAAAGAGGAAGCTTAACTTAAGACAACCTAGATGGATGGAATTGATCAAGGATTATGATTGTGTAATCGATTATCTATCCACAGGAAGGCCAATGTAGTATTAGATGCTGAGTAGAAAGAGCGATCTAGCGCTTGACGTTACGAAAGCTGGGTGTGTTATCGGATGATGGTCACGATAGCGCAGAATTCAAATAGCAAAGCTGGTTGTTAAATCGAGTACTAGAGGCACAAAATAATTATGAGAAAATTTCCGCAATTGTAAATCAAAGTAGAGAGGGGAAAGAAAAAAAATTTACAGTGAACGAGGATGGATTTGAGTATTATAGAGATCGGGTTTGTGTACCCTTGATAGTGATGAGTTGAAGAAGTGCATTCTTGAAGAGGCCTGATGGAACTTTTGCTATGCATCCCTAGTAGCACAAAGATGTATCGGGATTTAAAAGACTTCATCTTTTGGTGGTTCGGAATGAAAAGAGATGTGTATCGAATTTGTGACCCGAGTGTATGGTGTATCGAAGTGAGGCGAGGAACATCAGAGTTCGCTGGGATTATTTTACGCATCGGGATATCCAGAGATGGAAATGGGATTGAATCACAATGGATTTTGTAGTCGGGTTACCATTGAGAGGAAGAAAGCATGATTCAGTTTGGGTCATAGTAGGCCAGGTTAATGAAGACAACTCACTACCCGGTGATAACGACTATTCACTTGTGGTAGCGGAAGCTTTATATAAAGGTAATAGTTCGGTTACATGGGATTCCAATATCGATCATTTCAGATAGAGATCCGAGGTTTACCTCGAGATTTTGGGGAAAATTGCAAGAGGTTTTAGGCACTCGACTGAATTTCAGCACAACGTTCCACCCATAGACGGATGGACAATCGGAGAGAGTGATCCAAGTGTTGGAAGATATGCTAAGTTACAACTGTGATCATTATGAGGGTAGTTGGGATGACGCATTCCTCTGGTTTAGATTTGTGTATAATAATAGTTTCCAGTCGAGTATTGGAATGGCGCCTTACAAGGCTCTCTACGGAAGGAAATGCAGAACACCATTATGTTGGACTGAGTTAAGTGAGAAGAAGATAATTGGCCTCGATTTGATCAAGAAATCAAGGAAAAAGTGAAAGTGATTAGAGAAAGATTGAAAGTGGCCCTTGAGATAGACAAAAAATCCTCTGTAGACATGAGGAGAAGGATATTGATGAGTTGTGAAAAATGGTTTGAAATATCCATGCTAGAAGAAGGTAATGAGATTTGGGAAAAGAGCGAGGTGAGCCTAGGTTCATTGGAGCCGTATGAGGTGATAGAAAGTGGGTCCGATTGCCATACAGTTAAGCTTTACCTCTAGAGTTGAAAAATATTCATAATGTTTCCATGTGTCAATGTTGAGGAGGTGCGAGTGGACCCGCCATGTCTCTTGAAGACGGTGAGCTTAGGCCGGATTTGTATGAAGAGAAGCTAGTGAGATCTTGGCTCGAGTAAAAGAGTTGCGCGAATCCATTGGTAGAGTGCAGTGACAAGACGGAGGGAAGCCACGTGGGAAGAGAGAAAAAGTTATCTTGGCAACAATACCTCGAAGCTGTTCAATGAAGGTAATTTTGAGACGAATTCTTTTAAGGAGGGAGAGTTGCATGAAAATACCTGTGAGTTTTATAACATGTTCGGGGTGTAAAATAAATTAAATTATATTTTTGGCTTTAAATGGCTGAAAATGAAAAATGATAAACACACAAATTTTACGGAGTCGAATAAATTTGGTAAAATGTCAAATGAGGACTGGGAGTCGTAAATGAGGAGTGTAAATGTTAAAATGAAAATGAAATGAAATGAAGTGAAAATGAAAGTGAAATGAAGAGTTAAAGAAAAATGAGAAAAGAAGATTAGTGGGCTAGCGAGCAAGGCCTTATGAAAGAAAAGGGTATTAAGACCAAAATGTAGTCTTTGAGAGACATAACTCTCATTCGTCAAAAGGGAGAGAGAGAAAGGAGAAAGGCTAGATATGCGGTTGAGTGAGAGGAGTTAATGGGTGATTTTTGCTCCAGGTGAATAAAGGAAAAAGTAATTAAGAAGAAGCAAGAAGCTATAATGGTTAAGAATCAAAGGTTTTGAGGTAAGAAAAACTAAACCCTAACCCTCTTTTTGTTGTGTTCAGGTTGGTAGAAAACCCCACATTTGGATAAAAAGTGTTTTTATTGGCTATAAATGAGTTTTGGGGTTGTATTGGGTTAGATTTCGAAGTGTTTTGTTGGTTGGTATTGGTATTTTTTTGGATTGGGAGAAAAGTTTACGGCTAGGTCGAAACAAAACTAGGGTTTCGTTTCTTCTTGCAAGGTAGAGTGAATCTAATCCTAAACCGAAAATCTATAGTTGTATTTGGGTGAAATGAACCACTAGCGAAACCACAGAATGTTGAGACTAATTTTCTTACATTTTGTGCTTTGTTTTGAGCAAAAAATGGATTGGTTTAAATGATCGGAAACTGATTGTAAATGGACCACTGCAAGTGTGTTCTATTATGAACCACAAATGGACTGATTTGAGTGTTTGGTAACTATTTTCAAGTGGATTAAACATGAAAAAGAGGAAAAGAAAATGAAAACAAAGATACGAAAGTTCGCAAGAAGCTGAAATTTTCCACCGAGGAGATTCATGAAATTTACAACCCTTGAAAAGTTTGCGGGGGGCTGAAATTCAGCGAGCCCACACGTCAAATTTTAAACCAAACTTCAATCGGCCATAACTTTTTCGTCTAAACTCTGATTCACACGTTCTTAGACTCTACGGAAATCTCTTTGAGTCTAAAATATAACCATATGCCATTTAATGACAATTGGTTCTCACATCATTGCTAAAAATTTGATTGTAGCACCAAGTGTACTAATTACTTGGTTGTGTTGGTGTTTAAGTTGATTTTTCCTTTCCCGAATCCCCCTAAGTGTAAGTGAACCATGTGGGCGTTCCATAACACACAAATAGGAATAAAAATGAGGCATAAAAATTCCTAAAACAAATGTTAAGGATTTTCTAAAGAAAGGAAGAATGTATGGAAAAGGGGAGTCGGGTAGAAAGTAAACCTAAATAGAACTCTGAATATGACTAATAATATGATTGTTAATTGTATTGGAATAGGGGCTGACGGGGAGGAAAGCCTGAGTTGATCGAGATTTCGAGGATTGGAATCAAAGTACAACAAGCTTTTTGGTTTGTTCTTCGACTCTCTCTTTTGTTTCCATTTTGGAGTTTGTTCTCCACTTCCCTTTCTCTAATTCCAAAGTGTTTGAATGATTACAAAATGATTTGAATTTCTAAAATGATTTATAAGAAAAAACATATTGGTTTGTTTTAATTGATTTGAGGCAATTGATTGTAAATTGATTTGCATATGAAAAATTACATGAGTATTGAAAATGAATTGTTTGTATAAATGAACATACTATACTATATTTTGCTATAAATGATTTGAAACGCCCTTAATAGAATGTGTCGTTAAAGTCGGAGTTAAGGATGAATTGATATACAATAAGGATTAAATTAAGCGATCTTGTGTTGAAACGTAATGATGTCCGCCGATTCGTAGCCCGGCGAGGACAATACCGCGATAGTGTTGCGAAATAATTTTTATGTGGTCAATGACGTGAGATCGTCTTGGCATAGTATAAAACTTTTATATCGACTACTGACCTAAGCGGGACCATCATCGGTGATTCGTTGTCACATTACGCAGAAAGCATAGGTTAAATTAAGCAGGCGAATGAAAGAAAGTGTGAAATGCATGGTTGTGTTTTGAATGATTTATTGCATGTGAAGTGCATATTTGGAATGATCAATAAGCGTAAATGAATGTAGCATATGAAATGAATATATATGATATATTAAGTGATCATTTTCAAAAAAAGGGTAAAGAACATTGTTTTGAAAAATTATGACTTAGTTCAGCTGAAATGGAAGAGAGTATTATATACAGGCCACTAAGCATGAAAATGCTTAGGGAAGTTTTTAATCAAGTATTACAGGTATTAGAGCAGAAGTAGGATCTGAAGAATCAGTGGAAGTAGTCATATGATGACAGATGTAAGTAATCAATAAAGTATATATATATTATCATGATGACCTTTATTATTATTTTGATGAATAGATGTAAAGTCTTTACTTTAAGAGATCATGTTTTTCATATATATCTTTTTTGAAGTATTGATAATTTTATATTATGATTTAGCAGGGTGAGAACTCTATTAAGTCATTTATAAATGTGTTTGAAGGCATGGGATATTTGGTTTGTCAATAATTATTAAACAGTTATGAATCTGTTTTGAATTAAGATGTGTGTTTTGTTTTATCCAAGCTAGTTAGTACATAAAAGAAAGTGAGTGTATGGATCCAGGAAACTTAAACATTTATAGTTTACCTTGAGAGGGGAATATTACATTTGGAAGACCCGAGATGATTTACATTTGGAAGAGAGGATGGATATTGCTGATGTTAAATTCTAAATGGATGGAAGGACTGTGGTTGAATGAAATATAAAAGAAATGACAAGATTATTATATGAAGGAAGAATGTAACATTAATTTTAATATGGATGAGTTTGATTAGTTGTTCAAACAGAACCTAACATATTCGTTGGTTAAAACGATCTAGCAGTTATTAATGTTATAAATTTTGTCCACATTAGATGATTGGAGTGGGTTTGAAAAACCTTTGTCAAGTTACTTGTACATATTTATCTCTCTATATTAGATATTCATATAATTCTATCATCCATCTTCATCTCACTATTGAATTTCTTATGACCATAGTTCTTGAGTTTTAGCGTGTCCAAACGAGATATCAAATATAAAATTTTGTTTGCTACGCCAAAACAGCTGGAGAGAGACATGTTTTGCTATAATCGAGAAGGCGGAGGGAATTAGGGAAGGGTTGCTGATGAACATCCAACCATTGGTAGTTGCACCATTTGCATTGAGTTAATGACATTATATCACATGAGTGAATTGAATCAAGTTTGTGAGACATTGAACATGTTGAGTTTGAAAATTGAATTTGTAATTAATTTGATCCACATATTGTATCTCGTATGTGACGATGCACCATTCGTTTAACGTTCTCCGACAGAATGATGTGTATTATAGGTTTATGTTTCTTCATGTGGACGTGTCGAATGGCTTCTCGGATCCATGGAAATGATGTCAGGAATTCCATTTTTTAAAATAATTATGTTATATTACATAATGACTCATTCAATTTTCCTTTTGTAATTTCCAATGTCAATTACCCCAGAGTTGCATCAAAGTCTACACCTATTGTTCCTCCACCTATTGATGCTAACTTCCCGTGATGAAATGCTCCATTCTTATTGACGTCTTGAGAATCGAGTAACTTAACTCTCACATAGATGTGCCAAGTCATGTCCAATTTCGCTTCACTCAATGCTGTTTGCAAATGTAATTATGGGGAATGGCCAAACCTTTTGCAATGCTTTTGAGTTTTGAGATGTTATGTATTTAATGTTATTAGCAAGGATATTTTAATACATATTTAAGAGAAATAGTCCAAAGCATATGACTTTGGATTTATGTATAGAAAAAATGTGCATGGAAAATAATATGTCGTTTATTGGCTCGTCAGACGTTGTTTAACTTCATACTTTTGATAATTATCTATAAGCATAGTTTGGATGATGTGCCTCTTCGACCTTCGATTAGAGCAAATGGGCATCATCAGTGTTGATGAGTCATTCAACTCAGTTATACACTACGATCAATTTGTAAAGATAACATTGGATGAGATTTTTATATAGTAGCATGAAATTTGAAGGAAAAGGCGAATGAGCAAATCTTAGGTATCCCAGTACTACAAATTTACAACGGATGAGTGGAAGAATTATCTGACTAATCCAGAACTATTGTTGAGTTTGACACATTGATGATGGTGCATTTTCTGACTCTTATTGCTCATGCAATATCTATCAATGGGTTTACAATGGGGTGTCGACCAATCATAGCTATTGACTCCTTTCACATGAGTTGACTTTATTTGAGTTTTATTAAATACTACATATGATGCTAATGATTCTATGTTCAGTATTCGCATTGGTAATGTTGAGCTCAGGAATTATGAAGGTGGTTATGGTTTTGTCACACCCCGATACCCAGCCTTGGCGGATAGAGAAGCGTGGCCTCCCGGGACCTCTTTCTTTGCTTTTTAAGATATTGGTGGGACCCGAGTGCGCATAGGCGAATCGAATATCATATACAAAGATACAAAATAAAACTACCACTATAGTAATTTCATGATGTCGATACATACGAGTCCACGAGTCCATTTATATGTCATTATCTGTTGTACATGTCATTTTACATAATCGAGCATAAAACCTATTGTGATGGACTCCTACTAGTTTGTTATTTGTGATGTCAGAAGATGGGCAGTCCTCTCTGTACCTACGGATTAAAGCCCAGTTACTAACTTATAGCTTAATTAGAGCATATGACTTATATGTATACACATGCCTTTAATACTCATTTCTGATGGCATATATACTTGATAGCAGGATATATAGTATCCTTATATCATAAATTTTCATGAATTATATATCAACTATATGTGTGTATAACATGCCCATACTTGTTTAGATCCTAGTAGTAATAAAAGGCCCATGCTTATGCGGAGGGTACCATGTAGGTCTTCTGAGAAATATACTTGTATGGGGTACCACGTAGTGCTACGAGGCTTATATTTGTACGGAGGTACTCATAGGTACTCACAGGCTTATACTTGTCACGAGAGGTACTGCATTAAGGTGCTCTGGCGAACGATGTTACATTACTTTACTCTTGGTCGATATTGATTCTTATCGTATATGGTTGGCTACTAAAGATGATGTAGAAATGTAGTGGGACGTATAAATAAATTGCAGAAAATCTGATGCGATCTTGAGTGCGTAGCACAAAGTAAGTCTTTGAAGCGATGACGAGAGAGTGTCATCGTTGTCCAGTGCGTACTCAAATGTGCGTGCGATCGAGAGTCTTCGCACTAATCCCGAGAAGAATCTTGTCGCCTTAATAAGAGTATCGAAATCTTATACGTGCACCGCACGTAACGAGGAGGTGCCATGTCATTCAATATCCCGGTCTTAAACAGTCTATAATTATATGTAATTCGGGAACTTACTAACTTATCATAGGGCATTGTTGCCAACATCAAATATGGCGAGGAGTGAGGGTTCAATCCCAATTTTCCTTTACCTTACAAATATGAATGGACCCTTTCATACACTTATAGAGTCCTCATTAGCCCAATAGACAAGTCCTCGGAATAACGGAATAGCAAAACATGACCAAAAAACCTGTTTATGAATAGTGATATGCCACGGCGTAGCACCGCTACGCTGCGACGTAAGCCTTCACCATGGCGTAGCTTTGTTACACCTCGATGCACCCGAGAATTGTCCAAGCCTCCCTCACGACCAAGCCTTAGATCTCTGCGTCGCGGCGTAGGACCCCGAAATTACCTAGATTTGCTGATTTCGTCTCTTTTTCCAAAAATCCGACCAAAATCAAAAGAAAACTCGTATACTCTCCAGAAAAACATCTCTCAAGTGTGTTCTTGACCAAACCAAACAAAGAGATTAGTGGGAGTTTCCAAACCCCGAACTCAAACACTTGTAAGTGCAGGTTAACTTCCTAACACTAAGCAATTGGATACATCATAAACTGAGAATCCATACTCCAAAGGGAGGATTTCATACTCATCTTATACAAACTAGAGGTTTCCAGCTGACTTTGACAAATCTAGGGTTATGATGAATTCCTAACTAAACAAGAATGGAACAAACTAATATCCATATAAAAGTCCAAATCCATACAAATCCATACAATCCTTACAAATCCCTTGCAATTCTGTACTTTCGAAGGATTCCATACTCATCTTAGCAAAAACTAGGGTTTTACCCGACCTCGACTTTCAACAAATCTAGGGTTAGGATGAATTCCTAACTAAACCTTAGAAATGGAACAAACTGATATCCATACAAAAGTCCAAAAATCCATACTAATCCATAGTAATTCATACAAATCCATACATTTCTTGGCTTTCTTTCTCTTCTTCTTCTTCTTCTTCTCCCCACTCTACGTTTTTTGCTCTCCAAATAAATCCCCAAAATGAAAGACCCTAATTTATGCTTGCTTTGATTTAGTGCAATTTTCATTTTATTAGCATGGTTCTCGACTCCCTTCTATTTGTACCACAACTTATACCATTTCTATAACATACCATCTTCTTATATTATGACTTTTGTGTCCAATTTTGACAAATTACAAATTTACCCTTGTTTATTTAAGGTTTCACAAATTTCCGCGTTTGCATTTAAATTACGAAAAAAAAATCAAATTATACTATAAATACCACAAATATGTTGGCATTTATGATATATTTAGGTGTTACGATTTTTACAAATTTTGAAGAAGATTGTTGATGATAAAGAAATGGTCGTATATCTAATAGGCATCACACCCGCATGTAGTGTGCACGAAATATGGAGTTGAAAATCATACATATTGTTGTAGACACTTGAAGGAGAACTTTAGCACATTTCTTACTAGGCATAACACACGAGGGAATAAGGGTAAGCAAAATGCACTTGAATGACTTGATAGTATTGCATATGCAAGGAGGGAGGAAGATTACAACGCCTACATGTCTGAGCTACAAAAATACAATAATGCTTTAGCCACATGGGTTGAAGAAAACGAGCTTGAGCATTGGGCTATGTCTAAATTTTCAAAACAAAGATGGGACAAAATGACGACTAATTTGGTTGAGTCCTTCAATGCATGCTTGAAAAATGTATGACATCATTCTTATTGTGCTCTTTGATAGAGCACATGATTAAGCTAGGTGTCGTGCTAGTCAAGCATAAAAAAGAGAAACAAATGTTAGGGGGCTATTGGTCCAAAAATTGAAGAAAAGGTGATGAGTAATATTGCTAAGGGTGAGGGACGCTCAATTTATTCTTTTATGAATAGTTTGTTCGGTGTTTCCATGGGGGCAATGAATGTTAATGTTCATGTAGGGGAACAAAACAAGAACATGCAAGTCTTGAAAAAGTCAAGAATTCCTTATGAGCATCGTGTGTTCTGAAATCCTATTATTATTAGGACAAAATGTGAAATGATTTTGTTGATGAATAGGTACACATTACTTTAGGCAGAGCTTATATACTCTAGGTTTTTTTGGTGGTATAGAGACACATGATATGCCAATTGTTGGTATGATGGAGTAATTTAGACTTTGACTGGAGATGTTGTATTCTCTCTTAACCCCCCTCCAACTAAGTGACCTCCCAGTAGACCAAAGAAGAAGCGTATAGAGTCAAAATTCCAAGATAAATGGATAATTTGCTGTTCTAGATGTAATATGCGGGGGCACAATCGAAAAACTTAAAAGAATCCATTTTCATAAAATTTATGTTTTAATCTTCCAATTGTAGCAAAGACTTGACTATTGTTATGTTATGCTCTTAAAATTTTTTTAGACGCCTGTTATGCTCTTCAATTTAAATTCCTATATGTTAGGTAATATAATTTCTCAAATTAATGATGGACTATTAGAATTGGCGTGCACAGAGCTCAGATACGAACTATGTAACTGGTTGGTTCACAACTATGACATTGATTATCATTGTCTGAAAAATGTCCACACACCTTGCAATCCCTGTACGATAGAGGATGTTAGTCTTGTTATGGGAATACCTTCAAGAGGGGTTGATGTCATCGTGCACAATCGTAGATCGACTTATCCATGATTGTTATTATGTTTTGAAAAAATTATTTGACATGTATTTTGGTGTTATTTGTGTAGTGCAAGAATATATGTTACAACACTTTTAAAATATAAAACGGATAATTTGGGCTACAAATGATAATAAAACAAAGGATAAAAATAATATGAATTCTATTTGAGATAGTAGGAGTAACGTTTATGATTTTCATAGGGGATTACATATAATATAATACACATGTCTAGAAAATCATAAGGTATGACATAAAGAAACTGTAATAACTACACATTAATTTACACAATCCCATTGAACAAACATCACTCCCATTATTTATGGAATTAAATGCTATAGAGTAACCTGGCTGTTGCTAGTTAACTATTAGCTTTTATCAAACTCAACCATTAAATTATGGGGGGAAACAAATTGAGGATGTTTCTAATTTTAATAATGTACTTAAAACTAAAAAAAATAGTTAAGTGTTGAAAGTTTAAAGAGAAGGCATAAATATCTCTTGAAAACAAGATAGAAAAATCACCAAAATAGAGGCTTGCAGATTTCGCAGGCAGAATATATAAAGCTATTAAGGCGCATTTGATAAGTGTGAAAATGTTGAAACGATTGAAAATGAAAATTTTGATGGTTTTAATTTTTGATATGTTTGATAACAAGAATTTTAGGATGCTCTTGAGTGAAAATTTTAAATAAAAAAACTGTTAAAACTTATAAGTAGGTAAAGACTTACTTAGCATTAGAATGTAGAATCTGGTCGACAAAAATTTTTAAATAGAAAATAAATTAGACCAAAAAACCCTTATAAATAATATAATATTTTACCCAAATATCTCTTGGTTAGTTTGGATAGTTTAAAAGTTTAGATTATATTGGTTATTTTTTTAAACATATTTTTGTCTTTTTTGGATAATATTATTAGAATAAATATTTTTACATATTTTTTAAATATTGTTACAATAATTAATAATTGTAGTGAAAAATAAAATATTATTAGAAACTCTATTTATGTTGGATAATATGTAATTTAATGATAATAAGGAGCAAATATATAAAATACCTTAATTTTTAATTATTCGAGTATTCTGGGTTATCGAAGCAATATATTTATCTTGAGCGTTCGATTATCGTAACTTGGTACTGTGGCTTATTTTTCGATCTTGAATTTTTCGTTTTTATCGAAACGAGAGCAAGAAAGGATATTCGAACAACATTTTTTATAAAACAACATACAACTCTCAAGGCACATATATCCAATCAATATAAATGTAAAAGTGTTAAAGCAACTCAAATGTTAACCAAGAAAATACTAGCACAGCTCCCAACAATCCTATTAAGATTTTAACACCACGTAAGACCATGGTCATAAGTTTGTCCAAATGACAATCAATGTTAGGCCTACTAAGCAGCAGAACAAGAAGAACTTCTAATAAGAGGAAAATTACACACTTTTCATATTTAAAAAAAACTAACTCGTCATTTATCCAAACTTCTTTTTCACGATTGAATTACAAGCACAAGCACGCTGTCAATACTACTATGAATTTGACAACATTCTGGCACTGAACTCAAAATTTCCGAAACTCATTGTATGGATCAATAGGGATTTAAGAAATCATAATAGAACCTTACATGCTACCCATACCAAGAGAATATCCTTATAGTTTTCAACTGAGAAGTTTAAAATTTTCACTTTGATTGAAGCAGAGCCAAAATCTCAGCCCTATAACATTGAAGTAGAGCCTCAAGTAATATTTCAAGGAATCTGCCAAACCCTACATAACATCCAATCACAAATAAAAATTTTTTAACAACTAAACCAATATAAGAGATATACCTTTCAAAATTCTTATATGAAACAGGTGATTACATGTCCTCTACCATTTGGAGAAATGCAGTTGTCAATTAGCATGTCAAGAAACTGGCTAAAAATTTAAAAAATCCTTACAAGTTTACAAGATCATTCAAGCTCAGTATAAATTTGACCTAATGCAAATTGCATAGCCCAAAAGTCAATTCAGAAATAGTTACAAGAAGACCTGGAAGTTGAGACTTTCATGGAGAAGTTAAAAGAAGCTGCAAATTTAAATACATACCACTAGGTAGATTCTTCTTGGAAGGCATAAACTCTAAGCATTCATTATTGTTTCTTAACTCAAAGTTTGAAAAGTGGATCCTTCCATTAACAATAGGAGAGCTTGCATGCCAACAAAGGGAACAAAGAAAAATATAATTTAGCTTTTTGTCTTTTTTTTTTCCTTTTATCCTCTCAGTTGAAACAATGTGAACGAAAGAAAAGCTGCTAATTAAGCAGCTTATGCACTAACCTCATTAGAATAAAAGTGTTGACATTTTGATCCATAAAAGTGCTGCTAAGTTGCTATGCATATTAACTATACTAATACCAGAATAATTAAAAAACAATAAAACATATTTAATACATTATATTAACATCTCTATTCTTAAAAACATTCATATTCTTACCCTCTGCATTTTCTATAATACTAGAATGGAAAATTTACAATAAAAAAGATATCACAATTATCATTGAGCAGAATAATGCAAAATATCTATGGTTAATGAGGCTAATATATTAATATTACCTCATACTACAAATTTAAATCCTCTTTCACAAACTTTCCATATTCAAAATACCCATCATGATAGGATAATTGTGAAATTGACATTTAGCTACGTAGTCTAAGCGAGGGAATCATGGCTGTGAAGGTGGTGGAGGAAAGATAGAGCAAATGAAGGTCATTAGCTCAAAATGTTGGGCTGACAATTGTATGATCTAATTGGATAATTGTGCGTTATCTGAAGAGACTCTATTCTAAAACCGATCAAGCCTCTAGTTTAGTTGCTCAATTTGCGATGTGAAACCTGTCTCATCATTAGAAAGTGACATATCAGTCTTTGGGATATCTGTATGCAGTGGGGGGTATGTTTAACTGAACATCAGCCATATCGCACTCTTGATCTTCCTTATCATCAATATGTTGATGACCATATTCAGCTCCCAAGTCTACCTGAGGGACCCATGAACCATGAACCATGATCCGCTTTCTCAAACTTCATTTGTGCCATGGACATCATTATAGGTGTCGTAAGAAAATGGCACCTTGATATTAGACTCAAGGGTCAAGTCAATACCAAAAGCTTTGAATACTATTGTCATAATGCATCTATATGGGAGAACATGACTATTGCTTTGACAACATTCGGCAATATGATTCATAATGATATGACCAATGTTAACATAACGGGCCACTAATATGGAATCAACCAAGATTGCTTCAAGATATGAAAACTCATCCCTATGACCACCTTGAGGAACCAAGCTCACAATATGATGTAAAACACGACAAGTAGATGTCAAGCTATGCGTATTGGGTTTCCCATACCCATATGTAGGGGTGACAATTTGTGTTCGTAGGTCGTGTCGATACTTGTGTTTTATATGGCATTTGTCGGCTTCGAGCGCGGCGCGAGATAATCGCGAGTCAGTAAGCGAGTTGACAACGGCCCGGTGGTAATCGTGTGGCGCGATTAAGACACGTGTAACCTATTTATTAATTTTATAATTTATAATAATATAAATTATAACTAATTCATTAATAGTTAACACAAATAATATATAATAGGTTAATCTAGGTTAAATATTAATTAAGATAATAATTAAGCGAATTAATTGATGTTATGTGGATTGACACGAATATAAGCACATTTGTGCGCGAGTTATGCGGGTAGGCAATTGTGGAAACATGATATCTTAAACTTAAATCCGCCCAAAATTGTAATAGAGTTCGCGTCGTGTTCGCGAGTGAGTATCCAAGATTTTGCATGCCCTACCCTTAGAGAACCGATTCGCCACATAACTGCTGAATAGCCTGTCTTACTACAAAAACATCCACATTAGGCCAACCCTTTAACTAATATATCCTATCACCGTCTAATGGGAGTTTAAGGATTTCACAAATCTTCTTTTCATTAAGCATTATCTCTACTCCTCTCACTGAGCAACTGATAGTGGTTGGTCCTCCTACTAGAACTACAACATTAGAATAGAATGCTCGAACCAAAGTGGGATAAATGGCTCCTTCACAGTCACCAATGATAACCAACCCATTGCAACGAATAATTTTTTAAATCCAAATTGGCGAAGCTGCACAAAATCAATGTCTTTACTTGGAAAAATCATCCTTTTAACAAAGTAACTCTTGTACCTCTCATACTCATACTGATCATTGGAACTGAATAGGGTATGGTCAAGCCAAGCCTTTCGTCTACCCTCAGGTTCATTAGAATCAGAAGAAGGCCGCTTGCCTTGCCTTTGAGACGAAGACGACTGCCTCCTAGGTGCCATACCAGTAGTCCAATACCAAAATTAGCAAATGGAAATGTATAAAATATTTACAAAAGAGTTTCAGATGGGAGGAAAGCCCTTAATTTAGGAAAGCTCCGAAAAAATCTACCACGGAGAATCCTATTGGTGAAGATGGGTCCTCGTTCCTTGGCTATTGAAGGAAGATCACAATGATTACAACTTATAACGTATTTCGGCCAAAGAAATCTACCGCATTGTACATGGTTCTCGTTTTATGTATTAAAGAGGAGCATAAGACCTAACCAAATTAAACGGCCTATACATCAGTTCATCTTCTTCTTCAGCTACTGCTCTTCTCTACTTGTTTGTACTCCATGTTGTGATCGAACAACGACTTCTTCCTGAAAGAGGGCTATTTTGAGGAATTTAGGGGTAGAAATTAGGATTATATGGTGGTTGATCGACGCACCAAGCAATAAGCGTCCGATGAATGCACGACAAATGAGAGGTCTGATGGCTGCCCTAGCTTTGGCTCTCTCTTCTCAGCATCGTTTTAAAAGGGAACGTTCAAATAAACTAAGGGGTATTTTGGTGCTTTATGGTAAAAATTAAAGGGAAAACTATAAATATTTGAAAATTTAGGCCTAAAGCTTATCAAACCGATCCCAATTCATAGTTGAACAAAATAATTGATAAAAACCCAAATAATTGATAAAGAATCTATGAGGTGGTAACCCACAAGCCCTAACTTGATCCAAACATCTCCCTCTCATATCTCAAAGACCATCAGTCGTCTCCCTCTCTGATCATCTCACCTCATCTCTTACTCTCACTCTCCCTTTCATTTGGCCCAAAGCCTTAACATGAAAAACCCCGTAAACTCATCCGTCTTATTTCAAGCTTCCCCTTCCAAAGCACGATCGGGTGTGTGCGAAAGAGAAATTGCTGCTCGATTGAGTTGATAGACCAGAATTCCTATTCGAACCGTAGAATCTAAGAACTAATTATATTAGTTCAAGAGTATGATATTAAGAAGTATAAATTACCAAGAAACTAATTATATTTGAAGAATAAAGTATTTATGGAAGTTATTGTATGGTTATGACTTCAACCGATCGAGATTACTAAACTCAACCGTTTGACTAAGCTCTAGGTTAGTTGCCATGAAAATGTAATTTAGTCAATCGATTGAGGTTCCACACCTCAACCAGTTGAATGACCTCTCGGTGAGTTTCAATTAGAGTGCACCTCAATCGATCGATTGAGATTGGTATACTCAACTGGTCGATTGAGGAGCATTATGATTGAAACTAGCAGAAAGCTACCTCAATCGATCGAGTGTACTAATCTCAATTGGTCGATTGAGTTGTACTTTGAGTGAAATTCACCAAAAAGTCATTCAATCAGTTGAGGTGTGAAACCTTGACCGATTGACCAGGAGTTCATTTTCGGCAGCTAACTTGAAAGGCGATCGTGGTTGAGTCACATCCGATCCGCGATCGGTCGATGGAGATACACTATGAGTGAATGTCACCGAGAGCTTATTCAACCATCTTATGTTCAATCACAGTGTACCCTATATATATTTTGGTTGTACCTAAGGTTAACTTATGTAGTACCTAGAGTTCATAAAAGTTGTACCCAAGGTTTGCTCATATGGTACTTAGAGTTAATTAATTACAAAAACAGATAAGTGCAATTAGTAGTACCCAAGGTATATATGGTTTGTACCCACAATACATTTAGATAGTACCTAAGGTTTAAATGAGTTATAACCTAGATACATTCTAGTTGTACCTACCAAAGTTTATGAAGGTTGTACTTAGAGTTCATAAAGGTTATACCTAAGGTTTAATTATATGGTACTTATAATTATCTGCTAATCTAGCCACAAGAAGTTAGAAAATTGATTCTACAATGAGTTAATTCATGACTCTTATGGAGGATTGGTTATGTGTTGGGTAATTGGGGTTTGGTTGGGTAATTCCTTATTATCACCAAGCCTACTTCAAGAATGAGTAGTAGGCAGTATATTTCTCAAGTTACAGGGTTGGGTGATGCACCCATCTTTGATCACAATCCACTTATATTACTCAGAGATCTACTCTACCCATAATGTATTGTCTAAAGTTATGTGCTGTGCATGTTTACGAAGCTTTGTATTCTGAGACATGAGCACAGTGGGTGCATTCATGTGATAATCGGCTAGAAATTAAGATGAGAGGAAGAGGGATGGGTTTTTGAGCAAAAGAGTGAAAGACCACCATGAGCAAAAGAGGGAGAGATGAGAGGGAAGGGGGAAAGTTGAGATGTCCAAATGGTGAGGGAGGGTGTCGGGTTGAAGAAGAAGAGGGAAAGAGATGAGTTTTAGGTTAGATTGGGTTAGGGCTAGGGTTTTTTTTATAAGGGTGGGTATTTGGATTAAGTCAAGAGGAGGGTATTTTAGGGAGACAAGTTTATTTTTGCCACCTTATGGACTTTTTATCAATTATTTTTATTCTTTATCAATTATTTTGTTCAAATAGGACTTGAATGATAAGCTTTAACCCTAAATTTTCAGATATTTCATGTTAGGGCCCCATAACACAGTTTTCCCAAAATTAAAGGCTTCAGTTTTATTTAAGAATTGGATATAATCGCAGCTTTGAAAAGGGGTAATTTTGGAAGAAAATATAGTTCCCACACGTGCTGCACAAACAGGGAATTATTTTTGAAAGTGGAAGACCTGCCCTTGGTTCCCATTCTCTCACTAGTACTTCTCCAAATAAGGTCAAATTAGCATATGATTACATAAGTCTACCTTTTTTTCGATACATTATAGTTTCAAGATAATAAATTGTTCTCATGAGAACTCGAACCTTGGAACCCCTCCCTATACCTTTATGTCTGATTTAAACTTGAACACCCTACCAATCGGAATTTAGGAAAAAAAACTTTAATTATTTAAAAATGTTATAAATTAGCGTGGCATGTATGGTTAGTTTAACAAGTATGGATTGGGCTTAATATAACTATTGGCCTATTGGATATAACTAAAAAAAGTGAGCATGTATGGTTAATTGGGCTATTTTTTACTCTGGCCCATTACACCAAGTCCAGAAAATTTTCATATACTCATCCAAAAATCGCCAAAATTTCTGTGAAATGTCACTGACTTTATTCTGTTATTAGATCGATATATCCGTGATTTTCCTAGGATAATGGGAGATGGCTTGAAAATGGGCACAAAATGTACACTTCCTTGTCTTTAGTCGGAGTTTCCAGGGATTAAGGTTTTTTTTTTTTAATAAAGGGGACAGAGACAGAGTAAAGGGATTCGAAGAGAAAATTAGGGTTGTTTTGTTGGTATTTTTCTGAGACTCAAGATTTATAGGTTATTCGAAATACCTTTTTACTTGAAGTCTTTCCATTCATAGTTTCTTGGCTTGATGGTTTGTTACCTCAAATATTAATATAGTTGTATTACCATTATATTATAGTCGAAGTTAGTTTCTTACTAACTTCTTATCTCAAGTGTTGAGACAGGTTCAAATGGTAAATGGAAGGATGAATGTACGAGATGTTTTTGGTACATTTCCTATAAAAATAGAGTATTAGAACTTTGTAATACAAATTGAATATATGTGAAAAAAGAAGAAGAATGGGAATCTTTTACCCTGTATAAGCAGTTTTGATTTTCCACTTTCAACTTCCCAACAAATCTTAATGATAATTAGCATTACTGGTCTAGTATGTTTCCATTTTTGTGATTCATGATGATTGACAATATTTTGGAACTAAGATTAAAACTCTCATTCCCTTGTGTTTCCTTGCTACCCAATTTGAGAACCTCTTTGACAATGTCCAAATAAACGGTCAAGCCACCTCCGGTTCTTGATAGTTGGAAGCTTAGGGTCATTTTCGTTCCTATTTCTCAGAAACTATTCTTCAAAACAGTTTTTGAAAATATAGAAAACATAATTTTGGTGTTCTCTTGAAACTATTCTTATTATTTGAATTTAGTATTTTTTGTGTTATTTTTGTTTTTCATAACAAAAAAAAAAAAAAAAAACCTTGAACTAAACTTGTTCTCCATCTTTTCTTTGTCAAGGAGAAAAAATTGTTTTGTTTTAGCATGCGTGGCGCGAAAATAAATCAGCATCTATCTTCAAATCTGATAGATTGCTTATACGGATTCGTAAACTACACAATTACAGTGATGAGATCTGAAGGATTATTATATCTCGATTAGGTTATAAGTTGAGTGCTTCACATGGGAGACGAAGGTCCCTTTCTCCAACACCTTCATCGCCTAATTTATTCACAGTGAAACATATAATGAGATCCCCTCATTCCCCCAACAACATCTAGACTCTTATATGCCCAAATTCTCCCCATAAAACTCATGTATACATAAGAATGATAAAATGACACTAAATCCCCATAGAAACTCTTCAACCCTTGAATCTTTAACTTCACTCTGTTATGGTCTGGAGAGACACTTTGAAACATCTTCTAGTCCATCTTTTATTCTCGTGCTTCGATATCTCTTTGAATATTTTCCTTAATTTGCAACATGATCTCCAATTCGTATTTATAGAAGGTTACCTTGATTATTGAAAATTTTCCTTTGAAATCTAGATTTTATCTCCATAAATATCTCCCAAGTATTATGAGAGTACATAATTTGCTAGAAAAAGAGACCTAAAGTTTTGCCTAAGATTATGTCAACACATTATCCTTAACACTTTGTTCTCTATGCTTTTGAGAATAGAAAACAATTTTCAAAAATAGAAACCAAACATGCCCTTAATGAAATTTTTGCTATTGGTATTGTCATCAGAACTTACATTTGCCCTAATGATGTAGGAGTTGGGTGAGACCATTGGCATGGTTGGAGAAAGCTAAAAGATATGCTAAAATTGCAAGGTTAATCTTTCCTTTATACCCTACATGGTCACAGTTGTTGGAAATGTGAATGAAATTAATAGTACTACTGAAATGACTTGGATTTCTAAAAGTCTAAATTCTGATTTCTAATAGTCTATGGGAGGCCAAAACCATTGGCGTTCCCAGAGTTGAATAGTCGAGTATCTCCTTTGGGAAGTCTATATAACGGGTATTAGAGTCTTTTATTGAGAGATATATTGGAGTCTAGAGAGCTTTAAGGTTTCGGTTTTCTTCATTCTCCTTTCCTCCGTGAATGATAGCAAAGTGTTTTTGTTGATCATTATATAAACCAATTTATCTTCAGAGATAGATGTTTGTAAATCTCAAAGCACCAATAGATAAGACAAATTTGTTTTAAGGAGATTATGAATTTTACAAGATGGTAACACATAATTTGGTTAGAAAAATGAAAAATAAAGAGAAAAAGATGATTACAAAACATAAAGCTTGACTCTTGTGAAGAATCTCAATTTCCTTAAAATAGATTCCCCTTCTCGATCTATACTTTGAGATTTGAAAGTGTCTGTTTCCCAAAATAAAACGATTTATCGAATGGTCAACAAAACACTTTGCAACCACCACGATGAAATGAAAGTGAATTTACTCTATCACTAAAGCAAGAAGAATGAAGGAAGAAAATTAAGACTCTATAAGGTGGATTTTTTAGTAGAATTCACCGGAACATACAAAAAGTATAGAAATTAGTGAATGTGCAGGTGTGCTAGAAAATTATAGTATTTCCAATCAAATCGTATGTACCCAACTTCGCCGAAATAAAAAATGATCCCCTAGTTCCTTAGATTTTAAGTTGAAAAATGCTTTGAAAATTAGATTTTATGGACTGAAGTGAAAGCTAAGAGGAAATTTAATGGACTAACTTGAAAAATAGTAGATTTCATTATAGAATTGGATTGAAAATCAAATGCTGAAGCAAGAAAACTTTGAAGTAACAAAATGCTTGGAAAGAAGTTTTTTTCGATATAAAAATAAGCTAGGAATCTAGAAAAGACAATTGAACTTGTAGGCAAGAGAAATGTCGAAATGCTCTTAATGGCAGTTGAGGTTCAACTCGATCGATCTTGAGTGTTTTTACTTTATAGCACAGCAATTGCATCTACCATTCTTCTAATAGCGTCGTCCATGTCTCCACTTAGGACTTTTGCTCCTCAAGTAATTTTCCACCACTTCAAGTAACGGCCACGTCTTATGCCATGTCCTAACTTAGAGAAAAAGTCTCCTCCATGTTCTTCCTTTGAGACAAAGTCTCAATATTCTCTATTGGCAGCTTTGAATATATTTTTTTTAAATTCTAGAAATGTCCCTAGACATTTTTCATACGATCCTCATTGTCATTTATTAGATTGATTTAAGTTTCAGATATTTATTCGACCATTCCACTACTGGCTTGGCCAAAAAATTATTTTTAGTGTCGGGCATCTACTTCTCAGATACAATATGGCCTATGGGCCATGCTTCAGATGAAAAACTTTTGTAAGGCCAAAGGGCTTCCTTCTTGCTCCCTCATTTTTTACCATGAGGCCCAGTGCAACTATTCCCTCGACGGATTATCAACGAAAAGAACGAGCCAAAGCCCGAGCCCGATTGGATGAATTGAAGAAGCCCAAAGTAATACTTCGAGTTTTTCTTTCAAACCTGCGACTTTCAATCTCCCTCCCCCTACACAACCGGTTTCATCATGTCTAAAGAGCAAATGTTTTCCTTCTTCTGCACCAAAAGACACTCCTTTAGGATTTGAAAGGTTCATAAGAAGAAATCCCTTTGATTTACATACCAACCCTTCCACGTTTTCCTCATTTCTCCCCTAATTCCCGATTGAAACTCCCCACCATAGATTTTGTTCTTCATCGTCAAGCCCACCGTAAATCGGGTGCTCGCGTTCGCCGCCATCACCGTTGACGCCAAAGTCGCCGCCATCGACATCGCGGCCGCCGGTAATCATTCGCTATCGAACAAGCCAACGCCGCCCGCCTGAGTGAAAGTTGTTGATGACCACACTACCGCCGCCATCGGGGCCTCGCCGGGGCTTGCCGCCTCATGTCACCATCGATTCTTCTTCCATCGCAAGCTTTGATTTTTTTGGCCATCCCTTTGCCAAAGCCCATAGTCACCGATGCTCCTTGGGTTGTCGAGCTTCATCGCCAAAAAATTCACACCCATGCTCATCATCAACGTACGACCACCACGACATTAAAAACTCAGCCTTTCGGCCTTGTTCCACGGCTAGAGTTTCCCTCTTGCGCTAGTAAGTTTTGTTTTGATTTTGATTTTCCTTTGCTGATTACTTGTGGATGGATTATGCCTAATAAAATACTATTCTGGATGATCATTTTGTCTGCCTTTGATGCCTGAGGAACTTTTTGTGGATTTTTTTTTTTCTTAATAAACAACTTTCGCATTGATTGTTCTCTTTCGACACTAGCATGAGAGTGTTTGAACTCTCTAAAAACTTTTTCACTTGTAGCTTTCAAAAGAAAGGCTCATTCTTTACCAAAAAAAAATTTAAGAAAGACTTTTCTGTACTTAATCAATATTTTATCGAGGAATTTCACCTTAAAGTGCATCGTGACATTCTCAAAATCCTTCCACCACAATCTTTCTACTTTAAACTTCAAAATTTTTCGCTCAACTAAAGTAATAAAAATGATCCTTTTCGCTTAAATCTCAAATCCTTCATTCTTCACCGGAAAAGTCTTAAAAATCACACATGAGCCTTTTTTCGATTTTAGAACTTCAAACTCTTCTGGCCTTTCACCTAAAAGTTTTAAAATCAAGACATGATTACTTTTCATGTGTTTTTCTTCTTTGTATGCAGATCTCAATCTCTCTCCATGTACTCCATCTTTTCTTCACTGCCTACCAAGAAGGCATCGTGAAAGGTAACCTCAACCCACTAAAGTTCGATATGAATTTAGTTAAACTCAACCAAGAGGGGGGATGAATTGGTTTTCTCAGAAACTTTTCTCAAAACAACAATAAATCTTCAATTTAATGCAATAACGATAAAGTAAAGAGATAAGGATGGAGAAGGCAAACCCAGATGATAAGTAGTTCAAGACACCTCGCTTACGTCCACTTCTCCTCAACCTTCAACCGGGTGAGGGCTCCACTAGTGCGTGTCAAGCTCCAACCCGAGCTTCTTCTTTCACCGCTGATTGGTGGCTCCAATGGGCTCTTCACAATACCTCTGAATCTACACACTTGAAGCTTTCACAAGCACTATGAGACACCTTCTGGGGTTTCTTAAGATTTTTAAATACAACTCAAGTTTTTTTATCAACACAAAGATGCACTCTAAAATATGCACATATAATGAATGTACTCACAATCTTAGTTTGAAAATTGATTCACAAGAGAAATGATGGTTGAGAGGATATTCAACAAGAGTATAACCTCTGAAGTGATCCTCCACACTCTATTTATGTAGGAACCTCGGAGTATTAAGCTACCAATCGCCCATCATGTTGTAAACTAGTCATCAGACACAATATGTTACTATTTTATAGTCATGAAACCCACTGCTTTCTTAAAACGTCATCATTTCACATTGCACTCCCAGTCACTATTTTCTAACCGTTGAAATATGACCGCTGCACTCAACCTGGCCGATCGCTTTTTCCGCTTCGGAATGGTATTGCATCCAATCGATCGAAAGTTCACACCTCATCCTGCTTCTCCAACCTGCTGGACCGTTTCACCAACAAGTTCCCAGATGGAGGCTACCGGGATCCAACCCAGCCGAAGTTTCACCACTCTTCAAGCTCTAACCCTGGCCAATCGTTACCCGCATACCCATAACCCGTGTCCCCGAGAAAATCTAATTTGGCGAAAAAGGCAATATGGTAATTCTTACCGTACCAAATTTTTCAGATCCTCGATGACAAACCGACTTCAATTATCTTTAATCGCCCACTAAATTGAAGCACGCCACTAATTTCGTCGACCACGGTACGTCGACTCAGACATTTTTCGAGCAGAACGAGCTTTAATGCGTGGACACTTGACATTTTGAGCGACTCACGTTGTGTCACGTGTCGTGCGTAATGAGTCAACTCAAACAAGTGTAGTCTACATAATATGCACATTCCCAATTGAGGAAAATCTCAAAAGCAAGCACACTTACATGTGAATCCTCTCTAAGCTAACGATGGTCGACAAGGGAAAAGGGGAAACAAAATGAAAAAGGAGAACACTTCTCATTTTGAGCTCAAAATGCCAGAGGAATGGGTTTTCTTAAATTCTGTGAGAGAAGTCTAACTTTTCTCTAGATTTCTGCTTAAATCATCGATTTTCGCTAAGGAAGTTGTTGTTTTACGCGACGAGGGCTACGCCGGGCATCCTGGGCTGGGAGTTTTGACAACCCAAGAGCCAAAGTCTTCTCCTACCGGTTTTTGCCTTAGCAGCCTTGTAAACGATTCGAGTGCTCAGGCCATAAATGGTCAGCTGTTGGTCCCAAAACTGGGACCGAATCACAACATTTGAACCGCTTGGGGACAATAGAATCGCTTCGTGTTGTGTGATAATCTATGCAATAAATTATGGAGCCAGAGCCAATGGGGAATGGCGTGGATTTCGGTTCCAATAAAAGTGGAAACCCTGATGTTAGTGAGTGGGTCGCCTACGCACGTGCCACTTCGCTTAGGACTCTAAAAACAGCCTGCTTGCTTATTGTAAAAGTTGTAAGCAAATAATATTGCTTGAATTGGATGACTTGAATTGTGTGAAAAGAATTGTTAATGCATATAATTAAATGTGTTAACATGATGTTGAATTATATAAAAATATAATTGTGTGTAAGACATTGAAATGAAATTAGATTAGCCCATGTGAGTTAATTTTGATGTTATTGATAAGAACAAATAACATGTGATTAGTATGTGAATTGAATGACATGATGCATGTGGGTAAATTTATGTTAGTACATACATGATTTATATATTAACATGAATTGTTTGGAAATGGCATAATGCATTTCATATGCACTGTGGCAACCTAGAAAATTAGGTGTGAGTGCATGGCATGAAAGAAATGAAAGTTGAAAGTGGTTGCGAAGGAATTTCAAGTGGAAGATTTTCCAAGAATTGCCTTGAGAGTAGTCCAACAAGCTTCATCTCTGAGGTCGACCATAATCGCTTTCTAAATGATCCAAGAATTCATTCAAGGTAGTCCAATATATTTACCGAACTTTCTAAAGATGATGTTTTCAAGAACAAAAGCTTTTGTTTCAAACGATGTTTTTCTCACATTTGGCTTAGGCATGCGTGAGGGAGTTGGTGACTCGCCTGAGAAACAGAAAGTGTGAGCAAGATTTTCATCCATATCACGTGAGACATTTGGCAGATCATGTATTTCACTGACAAAGCCATGTTGAATCATTGTGACGCAAGATCTTGTGCCAGAGTAACCCATGCAGAGACATCAACATTTGTATTTACTTCAATCTCGCCTGAGGGATCATTATCGTGTGCCATGAATGTTCAGAAGATGACGCCTATTAGAGGTCGTTTTGAGAGGAAAGCCGGTCAGGCTTTGGTATTTATTTTGTATGACATGTATTAACATTGTAAATCTTAATATGTTGGTACAAGAAAGATAACAACTTGAACTATGACAATATAATTGGATGTATTTTACGAGTATAATGTGTAGGCTAAATGCATTATCTTACTATAAAATAGTCTCATGACATGAGACATAGAGCTTCCATCGTTAATGCTGTCAACGGGATCCCCTTATTGGGCGCCATACAACGTGACAAACTGGCCCACTGTTTTCAACCAAGAGACCGCCTCAACTGATACTCCTTTAAATGCCAAATTTTTTATGTTTGCTTGATTTAAAACACTTTTAAACCTAGATAAACATTGGAAGTTCATTTAGATTTGCAATGTGCAAGGTTTATGCTTAAACTAAGTTTTAAAGATAAAGAATTGCGCTTTAAACCGAGTTCTCGTGGAGCAAATGCATGTAAATGATGATATCCAAAGCCACCAATGCATTTACCTACATGGACTCCTGTCACAAAATCTTCACTTGATGCATGAGCTTGAACTGCTACTTGTCATCTTGGTTCTTGATTGGAGGAGCTTCTCACTTCCAAGTGTTTGATCAACTTATCATTGTCATCTTTAGCTTGTATTATCTTCATTTTGACATGTTTGATCACTTCAACCTATCTCAACCAATGTTAACTATTAGCAATCAATAACCCCGGTTTGTTATCATCAAAACCTCAACTAGAGGTACCCTCAATAACAATCTCTCTTGATGATGATAACTTTGCTATTTAGAGAGTAAATCTCCCCTCAAACTAATAGTCTAAAAATAATTACATAATATAAATTTTAACAAATTCAAACATATGCAATTTACATTCAACACATAAGACAAGTTAATCAAGGAATAGATGTAAAATTATAAATGTATCATCTATTTTAGCGCATAACCCTTAGATACATATGATACCATCTTTTCTCCTCAGCAACATCAAAAGAGTATGGTTTTTATACATAAAGGTATCTCCCCCTTGAAAGTGCATTTAAGGGTTAAGATTTTAAGGCACAACATTTTTCAAGCAATATTGACACTCAAGTTATGTAAATAGGAATTATGAATAATATCATTTAAAGCACAGAATGAAGTCATAAGCATGTGTATATCACCAAAAATAGAAAATAGATAGCCTGACAGCCGAGTGATGGAAAATGAGCCGAAGATAGTCATCATTTTAATGACTCCCACTAACCGAGCGAATCACCATGACACCCAAGCAGAGGGTAAGTTCCCCGATGTCGCACCGCAGACTCCAGTCTCGAGATCATCGAAGTGGGTCTCGATGGAAATGAACCATCGATCAAAGGTGGTCATCATCTCTAAGTGAAAATGATGGAGTGAACTGATCTGTGTGCCATGAATGTCTAAGCTCTCCTCAATCTTACTGTGTAAACCATTAAGATCATCTCGTATCTTGTGAATGTCCTTGCGTAGAGCATGAAACTTAGCCTGAAGCTCATGTAGAGAAGAAGGCTGCTCAGGAGGTGGTGTATAATGAGGATTGGGAATGGTGAATATTGTCGAGGCTGCTCATAATCTGAAGGTAGGGTGAAGGAAGGTATCTGTGATGGCCCAGACTGGTATGAAGTCGAACCAAAATATGGCTTACCATAGGATGTTGGGTACGCAATTTGGAGAGGAGGGATATGAAGATCATCCTCCATCTGGTCAGGAGAATCAACTTCAGCCTCCATACCCCTGATCTCATTCTCTTCCTGTTGAGTCGTAGACCGTGCCTCAGGAGTAGGAATACCCATACGACCGAGAGTGCAGATGCGTGACAATCAGTATCTCGCCTCCTCGTCAACTGGCCCCCGATCGTTGAGATCAAGTCTATGAAAGGTGAAGAGACATCTGTATGGTAGAACCAGACCAGCCACACTATGGCTAGAGATCATATGCTGAATCATCAGATGGCCAAGATCCATTGGGCATTGAACTAGAATAGAATCTAGAAGGAAGGCATCGAGGTAAGATACCTCGTTCCAATGACCACCGATGGAAGAATACAAACGACTCCACAATTCAATGAAGGAGATTTACTTTCATTTAGCAAGGTTGTCGGCCCAGCTCCGCCAACACCATATGTGAGCCTGTATAATAATGACTACCGTAGTAGGATCGCGCCACAACTAAGTCCGTGATTTTCATCAAGATCTGCATACAATAAGCAGATGTAAAGAAGATGGCACAACTCAAAGGCATCGATATCAAACTCTACTCCTCGGAGAATGCTTGTTATGCGCGAGCCAAAAGTGCGTGCTCGAGCGAAGAAGACTGGACCAGCGTGGGGTACACCGGCTCATGAAGTGAGACTAGTGGGAGCCACCCCATATCAGAGAAAAAGGCCTCAAGGCGGGATCCCTCTAGTGAAGTGAAGTTGATGTCCCGACCTGCAATGACTCACCGCTGAACCGAAAGTAACGCCTTCATATCAGCTGGTGATCTAAACAGCATTCATCCGCCCTCGCGCCTTCGACACCCTTCTGCAACATGTGCAAAGTTGTGTTTTAGTCTCGTGCTCCATGAGACGCTTTCCGTCAGTAATCGCGACTCGCCTAAGGGCCATAGCTAATGCAACTGAGAGAACAAATCTCAGTCAAATACTTCAAAGGATATAAGTGAAGACTCAAAAGAAGTCTTAGTGGGACTTTAAGAAAGATAAGACCCATCCCAAAGACAAAATCCCCAGCTCTTAACTCTAACCAGAAAATGGAACATAAAGTACCTAAATTTAGATTTCCAATGGGAACCAACCAAACCAAGTTTCAATCTGAAATGATAGTTTAAGGTGGATAACTAAGGCTTATAGGTCATTCCAAATGGCATTTAACTTGAAAAACCAAGCTTTGGAAACAATTTTGTGTAAGAGGCCAGTATAAAATGAAAAATCACTCTCAAGGCATGATTTTCCAAAATCAAGACTTGTGGCCAAGAATTTTAGAACCAAAATGATAGTCCAACCCATAAGCAAATCATATTGTGCCTAAATACCGAAAATTTGCAAAGCACATTTCCAAGGCAAAATAATAGTGTAAACTGGGACTGAACAGTCCAATCGATACAAGGAAAGGTGCTAAAAATTCCTAAACAGGGTAGATAGGAACACAATACAACGTACCCAAATCTGGGCAGGGTTTTTATGGGGAAAACTAAGCTTAATTGTTTCCCAATCAACCAAACTAGAAAAGATAAGGGACAAACACCAAGAAAAGCTTTGCCTGAACAACTAACATAGCAAACACAACATACCCAAGTCCAAAAAGGTTGTATTGAGGGGACAAATTGATCCTACCAGTTTTCCAACACCAAAATCAGCAAATCAGGGGAAAAACACTAAGTAAGACATACCCAGCTAAAACCGAGAGGAATGGAACAAGAAGGAGGATATAAAACTTACCAAAATGAAGAAAAAGCGGCCCTTCAAAAGAGAGATCAATAACTGAAACCCTAGCCGTGGAGGGAACGAACCATGGATGCTTAAAAATCTAACCTTCGCAGCCTAGAAACGAAGATCAATGATAGAAAAGAGGTTTCTAGGGTTTTGGCAGAGAAAAGGAAGAAAATGAGAGAGAAATATGTGAGCAGAATGAGAAGAGGCGTGATAAAATGAAACTTATATCCGCTTCTACCAACGAACTGGTCGACCGTTTTAAATTAGTCGAGCTAAACCGATTGACCGTTTGGTCATATTTTCCTGATTTTTCTGAATTTTCATCCGGAAGCTCCCCCTTAGATATTCAAAAGATTTCCTCATAATTTTTGACGTTTTTTCCAAGGGATATTGATCAAGATTGATCAAATTTGAATTGAAAGCTCACACACCTTATATGAAAAAAATTTCAAACAATCTTAATCACCAATATACAAAGTTATAACCCTTATTTGTGCATGCTCTCTAGGGCAATGATATCAAATCTCTATATTTAGTTTTATCAAAGGGCTAACCTTTCTTTATTCATGTCAAGCTTGAAGGTGCCCTCATTTTCTCCTCCTTTGATCCATACAAGAGAAAATTTAGAAGCTTTGGGTACCCAAATATTTTTGGGTCCTTGGTTGTTAGTGACCTTTGATTGTTTAACCCAAGCCTTCTTTTACTTAGAGGTTGAAACCTTTTGGGATCCATTCCTAAGAGGACAAGTGCTACTAATGTGTCCTCTACCACAAAAATTACAAATGGTGGATGGACTTTCACTTGTGGATTCCTTGACAAAGTAGTTTTTAAAATATTTTTCATTATTTGAAGATTTGTATCATAGCTCCCTTTTATCAAAAACACATTTTGGCTAGTTAGGATCATATCAAAAACTTTTTTACCACAATAGAATTTTGAAAGGGAAGAGACTAACCATTCATTCTTTTTAAGAAGCTCCTCATTTTCCTTCTTAAGAGAAAATTTTTGAAGTCAACTTGAAAATTTTCTTTGATTTCATCAAGTTCTTTTCAAGTCACAATTTTTCTGCCAGGTGTTGTTTCACTGCTTCCTCAGATGGCTCATGCGCATCATCATAGTTCAAACAAACATTCCCTCATCATCTAATTAGAACTTCACTCATCGTGATCCTCAAAAGTTTATAAACATGTTGGCAACTTCTTCCTTGTTTTCTACTACTTCTGACAACCACTTGGTTTGTTCCTTCATGTGTAATTTCGAGTGTCCTCCAAACCTCCTTAGCCTTTTTACATTGACATATTATATTATATACAGTTCTACCCATAGCACATGCTAGAATATACATAACTTTTGAATTTAATTTAAGATCTTTCTTTTCTTTATCATTATATTCATCAAGAGGTTTTTCGATTTTATTTCCATCAACATCCTTTGTAGGGAAGGTGTAAGCATATGATATTTTTTCCAAACTTCCAAATCAATAGATTGTAAATACCAAGTCATTTTATTTTTCCAAAAATGATAATTGGACCCGTAAAAGAAAGGTGGCTTGTTGATGGAAAAACTTTCAGCTTAAAAAATGCTTGTGTTAGTGCTAGTCATTTTCCTCTTAGACGATTAAGTCTTGAAAATAAGAGCCCAAGCTCTGATACTAATTGAAAGTTCAATATGACTTAGCAACCTAACCAAGAGGGGGGATGAATTTGGTTTTCTCAAAAAAATTTCTCACAACAACAATAAATCTTCAATTTAATGCAATAACGATAAAGTAAAGAGATAAGGATGGAGAAGGTAAAACCTAGATTTAGAGTGGTTTGGCACACCCTTGCCTACGTTCACTTATCTTCAACCTTCAACCGGTGAGGGCTCCACTAGTGTCAAGCTCCAAACCGAGCTTCTTTCTTTACACTTGGATTACATCGCCTCCACGGGCACCTCTCTTCAAACTATACACACACTTAGTTCCAAGCTCCAATCCCAGCTTTACACTCTCGACGCGGTCTAATGTCACAATTTTCAAGCTATACATACTTGAAGCTTTCTCACTTAAGCACTATGAGACACTCTCTTAAGTTCTCAAGATTTTTCAAATACAACTCAAGCTTTTTTATCAACACAAAGATGCAATCTACAATATGCACATGTAATGAATGCACTCATAATCTTAGTTTGAGAATTGATTCACAAGATAAATGATGGTTGAGAGGATATTCAACAAGTGTCTAACCTTCTTAAGGATCTCGCACTTATTGAGTGGAATTTGGTAGTATTTGTTATCAACCCACGACCGCTTCATGTATACTAGTCGCTGGTACACGTAATGTGCCATCGCTTTTATACTTTCTTTGAAACCCGACCGCTTATGAAACCGGGATCGACCGCTTAGCACAACAAATGACCGCTTCGCCATGTGCACCCAGTCACTATTTCAGCCATTGAAATATGACCGCGATCTAACCTGGCCCACCGCTACATAAATCATTTCTTGACCGCTTTCCTCTTCTCGGGTTTTTGATGTTATCGCGATCCAACCGGTTAAGTCTCACACCTCATCCGGTTCCCAATCAGTTGACCGTTTCATCAATAAATTCTATATGGAAAGCATCATCAAACCAATAGTTTCACCACTCTTCCGGGTCGACCGCTTAATCCCGGCCGACACCAAACTACCAACCGCTTCCATTCGTATACCACAAATCCGGGCCGACCATTTCAAACAGACCAAGCCTCAACCGCCATTCTTTAAATGTTAAATTTCCTGGTTTATTTGATTTAAAACATTTTAAAACCTTAGATAAACATTGAAGTTCATTTTAGGATTATAAAGTCTAAGGTTTTATGCTTAAACTCAAGTTTTCAAAAGATATGCAATTTTGGTTTTGAAAACTGAGTTTGTGATTGAATGCAGGTAAATAATGATATCTTAAAGTGCACCAATGCATTCACCTTACATAGATTCCTAAGCTATCAAAATCTTCACTTGATGCTTGAGCTTGGAATCTTGGTTACTTGTCATCTTGGTTCTTTTGATTTGAGTGAGCTTCACTTCCAAGCGTTTGATCAACTTCATCATTGTCATCTTTGGCTTGTATTATCTTCATTTGATGCTTGATCAATTTCAACCTATCACTCAACTCAATGTTAACCATTAGTAACCAATAACCTTGGTTTGTTATCATCAAAACCTCAACTAGAGGTACCCTTGGGCTAACACTTCCTATTTGATGGACCTGACGACCTTGTCTAGGTTAGGTCATGCCTATCTTGTATTCTTAAGAGATTTTCTCAAATGCCTTTCCAGCATAAGATTTCAAGACTTCAAGGTTATCATGGCAATAGCTGTCATTTCAAAATTTTGAAAATCTTCTATTAAAAAGAGCTTAGCCTATTAATCTCTTTTAGTATTCCATATGCCTGATTTCTTCAAGTTCTCCCTATGCGTGTTCTAATTCCATTTCGACATGGTTAGGTCTTCTCAAGGTAAGGGCATTTCCCTTACTACTTCTTCACCCGTGTTCATTTTTCTTACCCTTGGTTTGTTGATACTCTTTTCCTATGTTCTAGTGCACCGCCATCTCCCTCATTACATGTGCATATTGTAGATTGCATCTTTGTGTTGATAAAAAAGCTTGAGAATTGATTCACAAGATAAATGATGGTTGAGAGGATATTCAACAAGTGTCTAACCTCTTATGATCCTTCACACTCTATTTATAGAGGGAATTTGGCAGTGATGTTATCAACCCAGCCGACCGTTTGATGTATACTAGTCGCCAGGCCACGTAATGTTACCGTTTATAGCCTTTGAACCCGACCGCTTAAGGAACCTGACTGACTCATAGCAAAACCGCTTGACCGCTTTCGCCATGTGCACCCAGGTCACTATTTTCAGCTTATTGAAATATGACCGTTGCATTTTAACTGTCCACCGCTTTCACATAACTAGCTTGACTCAAGCTCTCTTCTCAAGCTTGATAAGCACGCATCCAACCTGCTAAGTCTCACACCTCATCCAGCCTCCCACCGCCTGGACCGCTCTATCAATAAATTCTATACGAGGTTACTTGATCAACCAATGAGTTTCACCCACTTTTTCGGTCGACTGCTTAATCCCACACACCAACTAGTCAACCGTTTCATTTGGTATACCACAACCAGTCGACCATTTCAACAGGTAGACCAAGCCTCAACCGGTTACTCCTTTAAATGTTAAATTTCCTGTTTTATTTGATTTAAAACATTTTAAAACCTTAGATAAACATTGAAGTTCGTTTTAGGATTATAAAGTTTGTTTATATTAAACCTAAGTTTTCAAAAGATATGCAATTTTTTGGTTTTGAAAACTGAAGCTCGTGGATTGAATGTGTAAATAATGATATCTTAAAGTGCACCACGTATCTACCTTACATAGATTCCTAAGCTATCAAAATCTTCACTGATGCTTGAGCTTTGGAATCTTGGTTACTTGTCATCTTGTCTTTTGGATTTGAGTGAGCTTCACTTCCAAGCGCTTGATCAACTTCATCATTGTCATCTGCTCAGATATCTTCATTTGATGTCGATCAATTTCAACCTATCACTCAACTCAATGTTAACCATTAGTAATAACCTTGGTTTGTTATCATCAAACCTTCAACTAGAGGTAAATCTCGGGTTAACACTTCCTATTTGATGGACCTCGACTCCACCTTGTCTAGGTTAGGCCATACACCAGATCTTAAGAGATTTTTCAAATGCCTCTTTCCAAAGATAGATCGCAAGACTTCAAGGTTATCATGGCAATAGCTGTCATTTCAAAATTTTGAAAATCTTCTATTAAAAAGAGCTTAGCCTATTAATCTCTTTTAGTATTCCATATGCCTGATTTCTTCTTGGTTCTCCCTATGCAGGTTCTACTCCATTTCTTGACATGGCTAGGCAATCTTCCTCAAGGTAAGGGCATTTCCCTTACTACTTCTTCACCCGTGTTCATTTTTCTTACCCTTGGTTTGTTGATACTCTTTTCCTATGTTCTAGTGCACTACCATCTTCCACCCCCCCCCCCTGTTGGAGTTTGGGACTACCATGTGGTTGGATACTATTCCTCGCTCACTCCTTCATTTTCCCCTCTAACGACCTATGGTTTTACTCGCACCACGGCTCAAGGCATCCTATGGATCGGGTCACTAGGTGGACATACATTCTCATCCCATCATTTCCAGGGACACTAGGAATCCCTAGGTATTGCTCAATTCATTAAGGTTACCAAGGTGAGCATAACCCTGGACTTGAATTTGATGAGTATCTCCCTGAGGTTTTGGTCCAAGGGTTTGAATTCATTTATCTTCCTTTTCGGTCCCGCATCCATTACCATGAGATACATTTATATCCTTACTGGGTTGTCAAGGGTTCAGAGGCCTTATGCCTTCTAGATGTCCTAAACTATCAATTCCTCATCTCGAAGTATCTTCCATCTTTTAGACTTCTTACTCATCCGGGCTATACCAAGCTTCTGAAACTTCTAATGGGTCTTTCTACTAGAGTGCATGTGAGTTCTTGCGGGGTTCTTTCTTTTCCGTTTTGTTTTCTTCATTCTGCAACCCTTCCATGGAGTATTCTTCTCTAGTAGGGCCCCCACATGTGGCACCCTCAGCTGGGTACCATTTTCCTAGCCTCTTATCACTGTGCCATAGGCATGTGGATCGAGGTGTACTTACCATAGGGTGAGAGGAGCCCTTTTGTTTGTACAAATCCAACTCTTTGCCTATTTCCCTGAGTTATCAAGTGTTGATTCTTTCCCCTCACGTCTTTTGGGCTGAAGGCACCCAATCCATTGTAGCTATATCTACACTCACTTTCCTTTTTTTCCGAGGCTTCGGCAAACCTGCCTTTTCTGGCCGACCATACCTAAAGCCTAACACTATTTCCAGCCCGTCTTGGCAGCAGACCTTAAGTTCCTCTACCCCCTACTTGTTGGATTTTAAATATCCATCAGCATTCCTCAGCACAGTTTGTAGGGTTATGATATTTGGGGGTTGTTATGATTTTTCCCCTCAAATGTCTTCTTCTTGTGCAATTTTCTTACCCTACTTACCCTGCTTGCGGGCTCGCCAGTTGATTTACCCAGTTTATCCCCTCATTCCCTTCCTAACCCTCAAGACCACTACTACAGCTTTAGTGGAGCAACTAACCCAATCTTACTAGACTCCTACTTGTGGCCTCAAGACTATTATGCTATCAAATGTGGAGTCCTCTTGTCTGGTCCATTAGATTTGGATAAGCTTACGCTCCCGCCCCTTCTTCCTCAGGTATATGGATTTATGTTCATTGTTTCTTACATTCAGTTCTTTGACTTTCACCTCGAGTTCTAACTTTGTCTTTCGTGTGTAGGCTTCACTTGCTTCTCCAGTTAACCCATTATGAAATTGAAGAAAAGGGTTGGGCAGTCTAAGCCTCATGTTGCTAAGCCTAAGCAATCTAAATTAGTTGTAGTGAAGAATAGCTCTTCCAAACCCAAGTGGAGATCTCACAGGATAACTCCCAAGCTTGAATTTTCTAACACACAAGATGATCCTATAGAGATTGAAGAAGCCGAGGAGGAAGGATCAGTGCAAAGAGAAGAGATCGGCTTTACTGAGGATGAATCCAAAAAGAAAGATAGTTCGGCGGCATCTGAGGGAGATCACTCCTCCAATGACCTTTTAGAATTTAAAAATGGCCATCTTTCAACTAGTCAAGGCTCCATTGGGCAAACTTCTTCGGCCCTTTTACCTTCAATTCCTTTGGTGAACACTTTACCTTTTCTTTTCTTCATTTTTATCATCTTTCAGGTTCCTTACTTTTGTTTTTTTTAGGTCTCTCCTTAGTCTACCTTGCATCTTAAGGCAGGAGAAGTTCCTTCATTGGATATTTCCTTTATGGGCTAAGCCACTCCTCATGTTGAGTCGCCATCCAAACCTCTTATCGAACTGAATGTTGTTGTTGCTTGCTCTACTATTAGTCATTTGTTGAGCTTAGACCTTTTCTCCTTATCCACTGTCTAAAAAATGTTTTCAATGCCAGGCAAGCACAATCCGCTCTCTCAGCTTCGAGGTCGGGGCTTAATATGGGATTATAAACCGTGCTCCTGTGGTATTTTTTTTCCATTTAGCATGTGGTAAAGGAGAATGCTCAAGTGATATCTGAGTTGGAGGAATTAAGGGGGAAAAATATGAGTATGAGCAATCCAAGCTATCTACTGACTAGAGCATCCGCAGATTGTATAAGTAAAATTGAGTATCCCCACCTTAAAGATAAATGGAAAGGGAAAAGCCAAGTTGTCTTCTCCTCGATGTAACAGGTGATGTCTTTCATTGTCAAGGCCACCAAAGCACCAACAAAAGACTATTTCTATGGGTGATTTTCTATCTTCTATGAGGGGAAAGGCTGCTGATCTAATCTCCTAATTGCAACAAATTGATACTTCATGCCAAAAGTGCTTAGGGTTCTGAGACTCTTTAAGATCTTTATATTTTTCTAAGATTTGATCCCTCACCACTTTAGACATGATTTACTGGTTTTGGCATGGCCTTGGACATTTGACATTATCCATACTAGCTTGTCCCTTTGGTATCTTGCTATCATACTTTTAAGTAAGCTAAATAATCTTCAACATCTTACCTTTTCTTGATTAGGTGGCAACTAGCCAACCTTCTTTATTTGGTATGTTGGGAACTCATTGACATTTGCACATATGCACTATTGTATGTGTATGAACTAGTTGACCAAGGTGGCACTAGCCTACTGATGTGTGTTACCACTCTAATAGTTGGCATTGACTTCAGCAGCACCACAAACCACACACGGCATTAATGGCTGGCGGTGGCACTAGCCATTCTAGGGATGTGTGATTGACGAACATTTTCATAAGCACACTTCTTGTGTAACACCCCCTTCCCGACCACAGTGCCCCATCCACTGTTATAGTGGGCTCATTGTGTCAAGCGAGGAGTACCACAAATCTGAGAGCTATAATTCAAAACTTATGATAGTATTTCTTTTATTATGTTTTTTTTAATCGGATTACCCTTTTTATTTGCCAGAATAATTTCTTTTTAGAATATTAAAAGTTCATATTCATATATAACATGATTATAGTAGTGTTCAAAAACATTATTCACATGTCATACATTTGTCTTACTATTACAAAATCAACACCTACATCATGGTTTTATTGTTATGGCTCACAGATGATGTCTCATCAAACTTTATCTTTTGGTACTTATGCATGATAACCCCGCTAAGCATATATGCTTAGTCAGAGAAACAACAGCGATATGGGACATCACTCACAAGGATTGTCAAGATATCACATCAATATGAGTATTTTATTAATACCCATACTCATAATGTCTATTATTCCAAGAGAGACTGACAAAAATTTCAATAGGTACTAGTTTATTATTATCATATTACATTATAGATATGTATTAATTTACTAATTATTTATGTTGTTTATTACCAATGACCCATTTCATATAAAAGTTTGCCTGAATAGCCCAATAGAAGGTGGATAATGAGAAATCACTGTACAATAGGTACCCATAGGTACATCACAGTATAGTACAATATTGATCTAAACGGGATCAAGATATGACCCAAATGGGCTAGAGAATGACCCAAAATGTCAAGCCCTAACCCCTCCTGGGCGAAGAGAGGGCGCAAGACGGATCAGACCTTTGGGCTTGATTTTGACATTAGTGCCCATTTCGATCATACTTTCATAATTACATACTTACATAACTACCACCATAGTGGTGCTTAAATGTTCTTATACATATATTCTTGAGTCTCATTTACTTATACTTACACAAATTCACTATTACAAAAATATTACATTTACATTACAAACAGAAAGAAAACCCAGCATATGGTAAGACTCATTGTTGTGGTTGGCTCTGCGAATGCTAACGCTCTGATGTCCTTCTTATCACCTACACTGGATGAAATATCTGCTAAGCTTATAGCTTAGTAAAACAATAGCATATATGACCACAACAAGGGTCTCATGTGATACGTATTCAACAGCTCATATCGAATTTTCATATCTCCCCGTAGGAGTGCGTAATGTGAATTCCAGATAAGAGGATAACTGTAGGTACACTACAAAGAATGTGAACCCATTACTCATGGATTTCGTATAATTATTTCCATAAGGTCATATTATTTAGATACACAACATAAAAGTATTTTTGTTTGCATGGGGATCGGTAACAATGAATGATAAAGGGACATTAACACAATAGGTACCCCAAAGGTACAATACAAGATCGACACGTGCTTGTCCACGTAACAAAAGCGCCAGAAAGCACCGCAGGGAGCTGCCAGCGACACCGCAGACGTGCCCGCCTCACTAAACGTGGCACCAAGCACCACGGAGTACTGCTAGACCAACGTAGAGTGTATATTCAAAGTGTGAGTGCCGAAGCACTAATCGAGGTGCCTATTCATTTTGTTATTCTAGCCTAAGTGCATACAATTATATGTATTACTGAGCTTGTTATATTGTTCTTAAACACATTAGCAAATAAGGGACAAGAAACAATGTCTGCCTAAGCTTCTCCTCGGTGGAGAGGTCCATAGAATTTGTCATATAATTATTAAACTTGTACGAACCCTCTAATTCACTTATTAGGATCCTCATTAATCCAATGGATGGTTTTTAATTCAATGTAAGAGAGAAAACAAAACAGATTTGCAGTACTCCTGGGGCATGTAAGTAATGTTGCTTAAGTGGAGAGAGTTAGCCTGGGCGAAGCACCACGCCTAAGGGAGGAGGTTCCGCCTCAGGGCAAAGCACCGCCACGCCAGGCGCACAAGATAGTCTGTACCAAGCCTCTGCCTCCCATGCTAAGGTCTTCTTGCCTGTTTAGCACTCCTTTACCTAGGAGAAGTGGTGTCAGCAGGTCAGGTATTTTTTCCTTTTTACCAGAAATCTTCCTTCCAAACCATAGCCAAAACAAATCAACCTTCAAAACTGAACTTAAACTAACCAAAAACACCTATATTATGAGTTAGGGTTTTCCTAACCTAAACATAAATAAAGAGGGATTTCCATACAATTATTCCATACATAGAGTTTCCATACCTTGATTCTCTTGACACTTCAACTAGCTTTCCTTTTCTTCACTTCTCTTCCTTATAAGAACAAGTAGAGCCCAAGACAAAGGAGAAAAGCAAACCACCTCCTCCAAACCGCAAGCCCTAGCATTCCAAAGCCAAAAATGAGATATTTCTTTCATCTTAGAAGGCCATGTTTAGCTTATGGGATTTGGCCCTCTATTTCTCCCCTTTTCATTTTGGTCATCCCACTTCCTTTTATTTGCAATTCATCTTATCATATTTTCTACAATAACATATCACCTTCTTGTGTTATGACCTTTGGGTCCTTAATGTCAAATTACCATTTTCACCTTTACTTCTTCAAAAATCCCGGTTATATCATTTTTCACACTTAAATTTTTGAAAAATGCAAATTTTACTTATATTTTACCCTAAACATGTAATAAACTACTAGGTATAATCGATGTTGATAATAAAAGAGTGTTCAACAAGAAGCTACAAAGAACAAGAGAGAGTCCTTATAGGCATGCCCATTCATCCACCTAATTCCGTCATAAGCGCATTCAATTATATGTGTTTCAATAATACTATAATGTAAAGATAGTAATATTCATATGGTATTCTACAAATAATTCTTAAATACTATCCCAAGTCACTTTTAACCCACAATTTTTTGACACAAGAAAAGAGGTTTTATCAAAGTGATCTTCTAAAAAAATGTTCACCTATGTCTTAAATTTCCAAAGGCTTATAGATCAGGTCATTTGGACCTTTAACTTAGGAGATATGGCCAAAACATTTCGGACTACTCCTGAACAATTTCCAAGCATGGTATTGTTTTCAATTTGACTAATTTCTCGGGAATCAATAGGGATATACGTGACCATACTTTCTTCATGAAAGCTACTCTCCCGGTGTTTAGTTTCGTGGATCTGATTCACATATTTTAATCAAGACACCAATATATGGTCCAAACAACATGAACTATTCCTATAAAGGGGACATAATCAATATCTTACTGTAAAACTCATTTTCAGAGTAGGATTTAAATATTGGTCTATTCTAAAAATTTGAAGATCTGGTTCTTAGGTTTCATCTCCAACAAGAATCATCCAAATTTGGAGGTCCTTAGGCCAATTTATGGCCAAAACAAGGACATGGGTCTAGGGAAATTATGGCAGAATTTCGCCTTAAACAACCCACATATCTTTTTTCACATCTTTGGTCCTTACCAAGACCACAACCAAACCAAACCACAAATAAGCCAACAAATACACAACAAACCCGACTCACAATAACATACAAAAAGAGTTGGGATTTTTCCTAACCTTGTTTGCTCCTTTTGCATCAACTACTTTCTTTCTCTTTCTTTCTCCTTCTCCCTTATCTTCTTTCTCCTTCTTTGTTTTGAGGGGTAACCGGTTTTCAAAGCTTAAAGGTTAAGGAAATTTCCTCCCACCTTCTTGACTCTTCTAGCATAAGTAGGTGGCTTCTTGTTATTGGTTCATCATTTTCTAAACACCAAGTATGTGTTCTGATAGTTCATTTTTTCTTTTTGGTTTAAATCTCTCTATCCTTTTAGTACGATAAACATGTATTTCTCTAATTACACATTAGCATACAAGCTTCTTGTTTTATGTCTTTGGTCCTTAATTGGCAAATTATCACGTACCCTTTGACTTTTCGATTAATCTTGCTATAATCTTTTCATTCCAACCATTTTAAATCCATCGATTACACAATTTTGATTTGAATACCCTAAACATGTCATAAACTAATAGGTATAAGTCAGGCTTTACATCTTGCATGTGGATGAACCAGTGGACCAAGGTGGCACTAGGCCTACCTTTGGATATTTGTTGAAACTTTACTTTGAATAATTCCTTAATGATTGTTGTTGTTTGGAAAGGTACATTTTTGAGGATGCTATATTCCCTTAGTTTGGTGGCCATAAGGCTTACTTTATTTATTTATTATGATTGATATGGGCTTGATAAAACCAAAACCCCTTTTCCTCGAAACCGTGGCCAAAGGCTTACTTACTCGACTCTTTAGCTCTTAGTTCCCTTCTGCTTAGAATAGCTATGGAACTCAATTTGTCCTTGCACATTGTATAATCCTTGAAAAATATATAATCTCTAAGACCCCATCATATAGTTGCGACTATGTCGCACTCCACCATGGTCAACTACACCAGTCTTCGATTGCCGCCTCAGTCATAATCGCGACTAAGTGAAAGCCGAGTAGCAACTAGGACAACAATTTGAGAGTAACTTTCATAACTCTCATCAAAATTTCTTAATTCTTGTCTTCGTTCTTTCCATTCTCCCAACATATGACTTATCACTTATGCAATTTATGATGTAATAAGTCCAATTCATTAGAGAAATTTTGGTATTTGAATGTAGTGGGTAAATGGCTATAAAGCCCATTTTTACTCCATTCAGCATAAGGAGCTTATTTCCTCAATCTTTAGTGATTATAACACCCTCATGAATTGTCAGTGCTAGTGTTGGGAAATATGTGTATCAAGCTTGTTCCAATGCAGACTAAGCCTTTCAATTAATATACCACTAGAGCCTTACACCTCCGTAGTGGTGCCAAAATTTGAGTAAATTGTTTTAAAAATTTAGAAAATGGTATGATGTTCTTGAAATTAAAAAATGAGTTTAGTCTAAGGCACTGCAAGTGCATAGGTCATACAAGTAGTAAAAAGGATGTAAGTTCATATATCATTCCCTCAGAGATTGACAAGGATTTTAAAATCAACTACCATAACTACTCAAGATCCACACTATTTGCACTTTCTTGTAACAATTTAAAACTAAAGTTAAAAGACAATTATCCTATTTATGATGCTTCTATATTAAGGATAAAATTCAAAATAAAACAAATAAAATAAACTGACTAATCACTCTTCGTGAGAAGCACACCGCCAAGGAACCGCGTGAAACAATTCACTCGCATTATAATCCATTGATTTTCTCAATCCCGATTTTGATATGGATTTGTCACACCTCGATTCCCTCGATCCGACCCGAACGGGCGGATCCGAACCGTTCGTGGCGCCGAGACTATATGTCGGACTCTCTTTTACTCCGCTTTTATCGACGTTGGTAAGTCTTATAATCAGATAAACATATCATATACAAAATAAATAAAACTACCAACGTAGTGGTGCTGATAGTATCATATACATACGCCGAGTCCCATTTACATATACAAAACTATACATTTATTGCCACCGATCGAGCGCGGAACCTACAAAGCCGATGAACCCTACTAGTGTGTCGGCCCCCGCACGCGAAGATCACGCTCTCCTTCTTCCAGACCTACACGGATTGAAACCGTATGTTTTTACGCTAGTGGGAAACATATGTACTATGCATATACACATTTACAAAGAAGCATATAACAACAACAGATATCTAATTTTCATTCATATACTAACTTATACAATTTCTCGTGTTTATAACGCACTTATGCTTATTCGAATCTCCCATAGGACTCATACTTGTACTTGTAAAGTAATTTTATGCTTATTCGTGATCTCCTCGTAGAGTTACAGAATCCTATTCTTATTCGAAATACACGTGAGGGTATTACGCATCGTAACAATATACTTATTCTTGTTCATCATTCAGGTTATGATCATATAACTATGGGAATACCTAGACCAGTAATAATAAACAAGTAAGACACAACACAATAAGTACCCAAAGATACTATACAACACCGCGTCGTAGCACAAACAGAGTGCCAAAGACCGACGTAACATGCCCGCCATCGCACGTAAGTGTCAGAGCACCAAGCAGAGTGCCGGCACCGATCGTAACGTGCCCCGGCCACTAAAGGTATGTCAGAGCACTAGCAGGAGTGTTCGGTCATTTAATACCCGATATTAGGCATTCCTTAAGTGATTATATGTATCTTAACCTTCCTATCTTATTATAGGCATGAAGTTTGCCCACACGAACTCTCGCTTGCCGAGGCCTTACGAGGTACGGCAGGCATTTTTCACTTCATTTCTTCTATCTTTAACCCTCGCAAGTAATCATTTATTAGAGTTCTAATACTCTCAGACAATCATAGTCAATAATGCAAAAATACCTAAACCTGGTTGCAGGAACTAGTGTTCTGGCACATCATCATAAGTTTGGTACCTGCATTCAAACCTGTTTTCGAAAGTGGTACCCTGCATCACTCTCAGATGGTACCGATACCATTTGCCTTCAGATCAAGGTACTGCATTCACCCCTCGTTTGGGTACCCACTGTGGTTGCGATTCTCGGCTTAAATGGTAGAATTCACCCTTTTCATTCACTTTTCTTCCATAATTCTCTTCTATTCCATCCTTCATAAAAAACCAACATGGAATCCCTCCAAACAACTCCACAAACACTTTTAATTAGCCAAAGAATCCAAGGATTCATACCAAAGTTCACCAAACTTTACAAAACCATACGATTATGAAGGATTCCATATCTAATTGATATCAACTAGGGGTTTTCAACCCAACTTCCCACACATCTAGAGTTAGGATGTATTCCTAACAAAACCCTAGAAAGGGAACAAAACTAATCTCTAAAGAAAACCCTAGCAATCCATACCCAAGTAGTTTTTGTACAAAATCATACTAGAATTCATACAAAACTTCATAATTTCCATACAATTCCATACTCAAATTCCATACCTTTGCTTTGCTCCTCCTTCTTCCTCTTCTTCTTCTTCCTCTTCCTCTTCTTCCCGTATGCTCTCTTGTTTGGAGACCAAAAATGAGTTATTTTTGGTCTCCCTCCCCTTTTTATAATTAAAGTTTCTCTTATTTGCCTTTTAGTCCTCCCTCCTTCTATTAATTGCATTCCTATTTATGTTATTTCCACTTTGGCCTCTAATCTTATAAACTTATGATTTTTATGCCCCTTTTTCAATAATTCTACACTCTTGTCCTTATGTCTTCAGACAATCTCCTGGTTTCTAAATTTCTATGTTTCAGATTTAAATTTACAAAAATTTAATTTATGCTCACAAAATACCCTTAAACATGCTTGAAAACCACTCAACAGATATCTCACAAGATATTTGTCAAAGATGCCTAATAATGCAGCCTTTGATTTCTCCAGACACCAAGACTGGGGAGGTCCCCGCTTCTATCAAAGACATGGGTCTAATCAGTTACTTGTATCTAGAACACTCTTTATAAGATCTGGATATTTTTCTTTTCATCACTTCATACCCATTTAAGACTCCAGATATCTTTGGCTCCCAAGATGTATATTGCAAAACCTCTACAAAATGGTTGATGACTTTTCCTTTAGATATTCTGGATCTTTCCCTTTCCTTGATTAGATCTTAGCTAACACAGGATCAAGATCTTTCCATCAGATTAAGGTGAAATCTCTGATTATTTAAATTGATAAAAAATCCTCTTCAACTTCAACTATTAGTGAATTGGAAATTTATCGAAGTGAACTCTCAGAGCTCTTTAGTTCTTCAATAGCAGTCTAACATACCCATAATTGAATGTTCCCAGCTCTTAGGAATCTCCATCTCTGTGTCACACAGAGGGCCTCCTGGAAATCAGAGTAGGATACAGTCCTTGAAAGGGTATTTGATCTACTATTGGGAAAAACATCAATCAAATAAATCCTAAATCCAAGAAATTCCTTCTAATTTATGCAAAAAAGACTATAACTAACAATATATCCATTCTAGTGGAAGTTGTGCTTCTAAAAAAAAAACTGAATCACAATCGACAATGGAGTGTTGATCAAGAACGTTCACTGTAACTGTAATTAACTGAAAGAACTGAATTCTAGAAATTGTCTAAACTTCATTAATTCCAAGCAATAATTGTAAAAGAGATTTGACTAATGGATCCAGCTTCAAAATTCAAAACAGATTACTGGTTCAGATCTAGAAAAATCAAAACAAAAATTCTAATTAAATATATTCTAAAAAATATACAAGTGAGTCTTCTCACTCCCCCAAAGGATCTAGGTTCCGAAAAGCTGCTCTCTCCTAAAGTAGGTACGCCTATTTATACATTTCAGAAATTGGGCCTGATTCCAAGGCTTCAAGTGGATTTCCCCAAATTAAATGGCCCAACCACCGTTTTAGGGTCACGACCCTAATGCTCGACGACTTCATTACCAATCCGAGCCTCTCTATGTCTCCGTCAGTGACCTTAATTGCTTGTCAGCAACATTCATTGTTCGCAGCTCTTCATTCGCTGTCACAACATGAATTCCTTTGTCGCGACTAACCTTTGACTCAACTCTTTTGTTTTGGTGTAAAGGTGTGTCGCAACTCGATTGTCAAGCCGCGGACCGTCGCTAAGCGCAGTTATGACTCTCGCGCTGGCCAACGCTTCTTGTCTCCAAGCATTTGTGTTGCGACCACAATTCCATGTCGCGACCTGGCTGTTTTTTTACTTTACTGCGTTCTGTGTCGTGACCAAGTTTCCTTGTCGCGACACTATTTTTGTTTTCAGCCAATTTTGATCCTTGGTTGCAACTTCCCTTTTATGTTGCGACATCATTTGGTCATTCGTTGCTTTAATAAAGTCAGACCAAAACCGCCGATCTATCGAGTCTTTCGTCGATATGCAATTTAGGTCGCGACCAGGTTGTTTCTTTCCTTGCTGCACTTTCTGTCGCAACCAAAAGGGCAGGTCGCGACTTTACTATACATTTTTAATTCCCACCTTGTTGCAACCTCACTCCCAGCCACGCTTTACTTAATTCACTTATTTCCTCAATGCGACCTAAAAGTATGTCATTAATGAGTGGTTACCCTTCTCACCTTGGCTCTTATCGTAGTTGCTCAAATATAGTTGCAACATGATTTTAACTTTTTATCCTATTTTCATGTCGCGACATGAAATCAGTGTTGCAACCTCAACTGGTGTCTTTAGCTTGTATTTTGTCGCAACAACAAATCGCCAGGAGACCTCTTGTCGGGCCATTACAACCATTCCCCGCCGTGACATCAATTATCCGTTAGACCAAAGTTGTCTTCTTCGATGTCGCACATACGAATCTGTCGCGATAAGATCTTTCTTTGAAAAATCTTTCTCCTGCCTTAACAACTTTTTCTGTTGTAACAACCTTCATTCTCGCCTAGAATCCTTTTCTCTGCGACTCGATTCTCCGTCATGACCGAGGTCTTTGTCTAATGTATTGGCAGCGAACATTTTCACTCTCGTGGGGACTTAAAACTCGCTTAACCTCGGTGAATCCCTTTGTCGCACCTAAATTTCGCTTGGACCATATATATCTTTTTTCTTGCCGAGTCTGCCAATTTTTCCGTAAAACTTAAAACATAAATTTGGTAACGTCTCCACTTTTCTGCATAATACTAAGCAATTATATTGTAACACAAAGTTCGAAAAATGGATTAAAAAATCAATGAGTTTTACTCATCATACCTAGTGGCTCAGAGGCTCACCTTTTTCACTCCTGACATTTCACCCCTATTTCCCAATCTTACGTGGTCACAAGTCTTCATAAGGAAATCAATAGTAATCAAGAAGTTTCTCAGGTTTTTGAGGTGAAGTGGCCAAAGACACCCAATCGCCTTTAAACTTATATTCGACCGTCTCATACCTACATTGGTCAAGGGACCAACTTTAGGGAATTGAGGGTATAAGGTAGACATTCTGGAGAAAAGCATGAATGTGAGGAAACCATTGACAAGAAGTCTATCCAACCAGTCTATTTGTACCTATTTCTTCAATACCCAAATAGTCTTGAGACCTACTTATTAGATTTTTAGAAATTAGAAGAGGCGACAAGAACACCCTTGGAGAAATCAGTGTGTTAGCGAAGGCAATGGCCAAGAAGCCACTTTATCACTAGGACATCCCATATTTCTCCAGTCCCAACAATGCGAACCCACTTTGGAGAATTGATGACACAACAAGTTTATTCTTCGTGGTTTCCTTTATTTGGGATCATCAGGACCGCAAAACCTACTTCTTAACCTTCCAATCCATGTTTCGGTACAAATTTTCCCTAATTTTAAAGAGGTCAAGAGACCTACTCATTTACTCCAAACATTGAGGGTATAACAGTATGACATTGAGGAATACAAAAGGTTCGAAAGCAAAGGAGTGACCAAACAACCTATTTTTCAATTAAAAGTAATTACTAAATAGTTTCCAATCCAAAAAGTGATCAATGGGACCTATTTTTCTGTTATTCCTCATTCCCTACCTTAGTTTTTCAAGTGCTGTCCAACATTTCCCACATTACGAAAGTATTTCGGGCGCATCTCCCATCACGAACCAGGTTCCTTCAAGGCTCTTGCAACCGTGAGGTATTTCCTCGGACAAGCATTTAGTAGAACCTTTGAATGGTCCCTCCCAGCTAGGAGACCATTTCCCCAATTCTTTATCTTTAGAAGCGATAAGACCACCTTCCAAACTAAATTTTCTTCAAAACTCTTCTTCTCGACCACTTGTCAGAGGGGTCTCGTTTCACCTTTCTCTTTTTTTTTCGATCATGATGTGGTCGAGCACCTCTGTAATCTCTTCCCCATCCAATGCTTCAAGGTTCATTATCATGGCCTCACTATATTCCTGAGGATTAAGCCATTCTTCTAGAAACCATTAGAGAAGGAACTACCACTGATGAGTCTAATACTCATATATTTTTAAGCTCATTTTCATGTATATTTAAGGCTTAAAAGTTCAATTTAATGTGAAATTATGGAGTCTTCACTTATATTTATGTTTTGCAGGAATTTGAAGAAAAAAGTAGCAAAAACAATAATGTGCAGCAAAAGAAACAATGTTGTGACATCGTTTGGAGAGTGTCATGACATGATTTCAATGTCGTGACATCGAGTTATCAAAGTCACGACATAGGCTGAAGTAGGTGGAACAAATAATTGCAATGTCGCGACATCAAAACTTAGAGTCGACATCGCCAGTTACAAACTTCAAGTTGAAACATCGCTGAACAATGTCGTGACATCAAGTGATCAATGTCGCGACATCAAGACAAAGCCCCAACACTAAAGACATTAGCTGAAGAATGTCGCAATAGTAACTCGATGTTGCGACATCAACATCATAACTCACAAGCAATGTCGCGACATCAGAGCAAGGCTAGAAGAGCAAAGGCACTAAAAGCAATGTCTCGACATCAACAACGACATTTCAAAAAGAGGCATCAACTCGGAGTTGCTATACCAAATTGGGATGTCGCGACGTCAGCCACGACATTGCATAGACAACCAGAACTCAAAATTCGGCCAACTACAATTCAATGTCGCGGACACCAAGATCTAACCACGACATCGCAATTGGCGCGATGTCACACCACCACATTGCATGGACAACCAGAACTCAAAATCTTGACACCAAAATTCAATGTCATGACACCAAGTTCGAACCACGAAACTACAGCTGTGATGTCGCTGACATCAGCTATGACATCAGCAGGCGACTAGGGCAAACTTTTAGGCTTTTCAAAGTCTATGATTTTTGCCTCGTTTTCAAGGCCCAATGTTTGGAACCTATAAATAGAAGCTCATAGAGAAGAGTGCGAAGTTTTTTAGCCTTATTCATCCAGTTTTGTGCTTTTTGGAGGAGCTGAAATCTCGTTGTATTTATTTTCTTTTTAGTTTTTTTAGATTTATTTTGCTTTCTTTTAGGATTAGAGTAGATCCGATTGCACTGAAATGGATTGTTTGTAAATAAAGTTTCATTTATGTCCGAACTTTAGTGAAATCTCGAAATTTTCGAATTCATTTTTATTCGCTTGATTACAATTTCAATGAATTTGTTTGGATCAACTAGTCATCACATTTGTAATCCAAGAATGGAAGGCTAAGCTCCTCGAGGAATTCCGTGTTTTAATTATTGTTCAGATATTTTAATAGTGTTTTCGGGGATTGAAAATCGGATTGATTTGACTTGGTATTGTTCTTTATTTGTGTTGTTCTAAATATCGTTGTCTCACTCCGTAAAGAGCCAGACCGTGCTCGATTAGGATCCCCGAGAGATGCAGTGGATGGACGACTTGAGAGTAAAGAGTAGTGACTTAGGGGTACATTGGACTGATATTCATTGAATTAATGTACTTTGAAGATCACTCTAAGAAATCACTGATGAAGTTCTAACCTCTGACTTCAAGGTTCCCTTCCGTGTGACTGTAGAAGTGTGTTCCCGAGGCATAAAAATCATTTGCTAATATATCAGTTTAATGTTTAGAGGTCACATCTCAATTTGGCAGAATAATCTTGATCCCATGTTAGCATAGATTCTAATCAAGGAGACAGAACATTCTAATGAATTGTAGACCGAGGTACCAATTATTTTGGAGAAGGCTTGTGTTATTCTGTCTATGAGGGAAAGTAGTTTCTAGTCCTAAGAGATGGCTGTGAAGTACTGGTTTAGGAAAAATAGTCAGATCTTAAAGAGGATCAAGTTTTACAAGTAGCTATCTAGACCCATTTACCTGGTTTAGGAATATGGGAAGCTAAAGAGTGAAATGTGTAGTATCATAAGGCATTCTGGGTGGCTACACTACCACATGCTCGACACCTACAATTCATGTCTATAATTGTATTTTCTTCTCGAACTTGCAAACTCGATAAATATAACACCGATTTCATTCCCCCATGTTATTTCGCTAGTGAACTCTCTAATCCATGTATTTTAGAATTTCTTTCATTCAATTTATTTTAGAAAGTTAAATATATTCTGAAAATTAGAGGTTCAAATAGTGATGATCTTGAGTAGTAGGGGTAGTTGATCTTTGGATTTTTTATTAGTGCCCAAAAAGTGCTATTTTGAACCCTATTTATTATAGGTTTTGAGTGCTTTTTGTGTACTAATCATTCTAATTAACCCGATTTACAATATTGCTGTCCCTACTATTCCAATTCGATCGCATTTTCACAGGGCTAATTTTGTAGTTTTTTGCAAGCTATTTATGCTTCGAAATTGCTGAGTCGATCCAAGCATCTAAGAATTCGGAAGTCAAACCTCAAGATTTGCTATCGAAACCAAAAGGAAAGAGGAGCGTAAAACAAGAAATGGAGCATACTGTAAATTTTGCAGTCGCAAATTTGCTTCTCGCTTGCCACTGCTTCATGCCCTTGCGCCCATTGTTCACCGCTTTTGATCGCTTTGATGTTTTTTTGTTACAATTTTTGTTTCTTCCAAATTTGTCCCTTGTAATAACTAGTTTTGGTTTTTTTGTAATTTCCTGTTCTGGAAAGATATAAGCCTCAAATAAGCTCAGACAAATCAATCACCCGTTAATACCTTTGATCTTATAGCTTTCACTTCCGTCGTCGTCTATTTTCTCCTTGTCTTTTCATATTTTCTTTCCACTGCAAACAAACACCTTCCGAGGATGACAACTCGTAGGGATGAGCGCTTAAAACCCTTTTTCCTTGGAGCGGAAGGCCGCCGGGCGTGGATCCAAGGTAATCGCGGTTCTGCTTTTAACGCAAAGTTTTTATCGACATTTATGTTCCTATTTCACTCTAGGTTAGAACTCCTTTTCATGTGCCTTCATTTATCGTAAGATTTGGCAATCTTTTAGGTTCAAGTGATTCTTACTGCTGCATCCACCGAGATTCATTAGTCGCTTTCTATTTGTCAATGAGGAGGTAGATCGTGGAGGCATCGTTAATCGGTTCGGGAGCATTAATGCTCAATAAATGTTGTTTTTCAAAAGGGAAAATCGGGTTTAGTTTTTAAAGCAAATGAAGATCCTGGTCGAAATGACTATAGGTCATCCTCCCCAACGCGAGGAAATGGACCCGAGAACCCCTTAGTGAACTTTAGAACCCAAATCCAGTAGCCTGACACTTAAAGGAGACTTCTTTTACATTTTATTTTATTTAAATTTCAGTTTGCCAACCATTACACCCCTTGTTTTTACAAAATCCCAAAATCCAAATTTAATTCCACCAAATTGAACCTCTCACTTATTAGTCATTTGTACAGAGAAAACTCATCCGAGTTCACCTCAGAGCACTCATATCGGCAAAGAGTTTTTGCTACCACAGTAGGGACTTTTAGGATATAAATTTTGTTGATTCCGGAACACCTACTGTGGCACGAATCAAATGGCGTCATTGCCGGGGATGGTGCCCAAGTGCATTTGACGAAGCCAGGGGAACACTTCAGATCCTCATCACAAGTACCGGTGAATTTCTTTTATATTTACCGCGCTTTTTTTTAGTCATCACCCGAAAAAAAAAGATGAAAAATTGCTGCAAGATCGTTTTTGTGTTGTTTTGTGTTGCCTATTTTGTTGTAACCATGTTCAAAGGATTAGAAATCCAGAAGGCAAGCGATCAAAGTCATTCTTCAGAGCCACCGAATTGAATATCGCTATGTCACTGAAACATCTAGAGAAGAACAAAGATGGTCGTGGGCACTCGCTGGAGAGAAATCCTAATGCATATAGGTCCATGAGGGACTATAGAAATCCTCCATAGGTGAGTACACCCTCCTACATGGTGCCCCCAACAAATGCACCATATGGAAAATGCTTGAACCCTAGTCGGGAACCACACAAATTCCTCATGGGGATCCAAGACCTCCACATATGCACCTCCTCCACATCCACAAAGATGCTCCTTCATCTCGTGCCTCAACCATTACAAGCCAACCTCTAATGGAACAAGCCATTCTCAACCTCACCAAGCTAGCGTGGTGACTTTCAGGAAGAGCAAAGACAATCAATGCTCAATTAAGTCAAAAAATCTGACACTATGGAAAACATCAGGACAAGAGAATTCCATGGATCTCTCAAAGTGAAATGGAGCAGAAATTTGACAACCTGCATAAATCAATTTCAAGGCTTGTCAATCAACATGTTCATCAAGAAAAAGAGAGTCAAGAGGAAGAGTGCCTAAGTGACACCATGGTGGAGGAGCAGTGTCTACAGTAGCTACAAGAAGGCCTGGTAGAAAATTTTGAATCTCGACATCGTGTTGTCAGTTCGTCCAATGGAGAAGAAGGAAGCAATCTCCTTTAATGACTGAGGAAGAAAAGTGGGAAGTTGACCACCAAGAGTATAACTTACCCCTACCCTCATCGACTCGCCACATATCGCTTTTCACTTACTCCGCCACAATCCCAACCCAAAACACCTGCTGCTAAAGCTAAGGCCATCCCACCTTTGTTGCCTATTCAATACTATAGGAAGTTAGTGGCCTCTATTCAGACCTTCGCCACTACATCTAAGACATTGGCAGCTGCTCACATTGCTTGGCATAGTGGATGGTTCGGGTGCTGGTTCAGACATGGAGCACCTGAACCTCAGCATTTCTAAGCTCCACCAGTTTCAGTAGCCTCCAAAGGCTTGAGAAACAGGTTTTGGGGGTGCTTAGTCTCCCCACTCGCTCACTTTCTTATTTTATTTCGATTTCTTTTAATTTTTTTTCCTTTAGATTTTCTTTTTTAATTGTTAGTTAATTCCATTTTTAGCTTAATTTTCAATTTTTTTCAATTTTCTTAATTTTTTGTGTATTTATTTTTGCGCTTTTTTTATCAAATTCTTGCCGCAGTTGGAGGTCCAGAGAAAGCTGTAAAATTCTCGCAACACCAAAAATTCTTTTTTTTCGCAATCTGCCGACTTTTTGCAACCATTCTCAGAGCAAATTGCATGTGTTGCCCCATATGAGACAAAAAATGAACAAAGAAGTTCAAAGTTAAAAAAAATGTTTTTTTTTTATTTTTTTATTTTTTATTATTCAAAAAAAAAAAATTTGGTCTTCACAAAAAAGAATATATAAGTTTTTTTTTTGTTTTTGCCCTAATTTTATTATTCAAAAAAAAAAATTCGCACGATTGCGGTTCAAGCCAAGAACCACTTTGTTTTGACCATAACTTTTTTCATCCGAACCCGTTTAGGCGCTTGGCACCGTTGGAAAGCTTAGAGAGTGTAGAATCCAAATATAGCTAGAAACAACACTTTTGAAATTATTATAATGGTGTAATTTTTAAAATTCTCCAACTGGTCACTTTTTTCCTCTCTTTTCTTCCTAACTCGCTTTTATTCGGGGTTCCCAAACGAGTGAATAAGGTGTCGACGTGAAAGTTTCAAGGAAGTATCCTATCCAACAAAGAATACATTTCATCGAGGAAGTACACTTCTTCTCTAACTTTCAATCCAAGCCCCATTGAGACAATGTGACATTTGTCAGAGAGTTACCGAAGGAAGTGACATTTATTTATGTTTTTTAGTTATTATTTTTGAAAGTAAGCCCATTTGTATGTCTCTTGTCGGGTTTTCATTTTGTGTTTATATCATACAGCCTTACTTCTTTCAATTCAAATTGCACCTATTTTTTTGTGGCTTTGCCTAACCCTAAGTTGGAAAATCTGAAACTTTGTCTAATCCTATTAATGTGCCGATTGATTCCATGCCTAGTTGAGTGGATGATTAGTTGAATCCTTGCTTCTTTTGACCTTTTTCTTCCACCTTTAGCTAACCACACACAATGCACATCAGTTTTCAACAATAGGCTGAAAAACTTCCTACCTCCTAAACATTGTAAAACCTACCCTAGTTTCGTTGACCACTGTAATACGTTAAGGACCCCCATGAATAGAAGGCCAATGTGTCTTCCAAAAGAAAAGAAAAGAAAAGGAAAAAGAAGAAAAATTGCAACGCTTGCCTCAAAACCCGAGCAAGGTCCGAGGGTATATGAGAAAGCCTTAACTCTGTGCCCTAAGCCAACTCGGGTCGGGAGCCACCGACTTAGTGCTCGCTACACGGGTGGATGGGTGGAGTTTAGCAAGTTGTAGGTGTTGGAGTTTTGAAATCATTCGGAGTCCGGGGTGAAACCTGAAGAGTTAGTGGTCGAAAGATCCTTATGACTTGGTGCCCTAAGCCTTAATTGGTTGGGAGTCATCGGTAGATCCCCGTTACATGGACTTTGGTGAGGTCAATTTCCTCAAAGATCGCACCCTACAACACAAAAAGAGTCAGGGAATAAGAGTGAGTCCCGACCATTTAGGTTGGTTAGTGTCCTGGGGGAAGGGGCAAAGAGCTTGGTCGAGGTAGAGAGTGCGCGTAGTAGTTTATTGTTGAGAACCGGATCAAACAAAGACTTAGGTTTTGTGAAGTCTCTCGGTTGATTCACCAAGAAGGAGGCTCTCGCTGATACTCAATTCATGGTATCTATCTCTTCGAGATAGTTATCAAGTAAGGGTTTCGGGGCACTCATCGAGGGTTAGGCATTACTCATTCACAACCTTTTTGAAATATAAAACTTTTTGTGAACATCATTTTGTTATCGTTTTGTATGCTCTTTTCTTTCTTTTTCATCAGTTAAGGGACTAGCAATGTGGTAGTCGGTGTGATTAGTGCCCAAAAGTGCTATTTCGAACCTTATTTATTATAGGTTTTGAGTGTTTTTAAAAATTAATCATTCTAATTAACTTGATTTTGCACATTAAGGTCCCTACTATTCCACTAATCGGTATTTCAAATAATTTTGTAGTTTTTGGCAAGCTATTTATGCCAAAAATTGTTGAGCTGCCGATCTAAGCACGTACACTCGAGTCAAACTCAAGATTGCATCGTAAAACCAAGGAAATAGGAGCAGAAAATAGAAGAAAATAGAGCATAACAAAATTTGTAGCCGCAACCCGCGAAATTCTCGTATAAATTTCGTGAAAGGCGGGAATTTGCTTCCGCTTGCCACTGCTCATGCCCCCGCAGCCCACCGGCTTCACCTCGCTGACGCTTTGATGTTTTTGTTACAATTTTTGTTTCTTCCAAATTTGTCCTTGTAATAGCTTTTAGTTTTGGTTTTTTTTGTAATTTCCCTTGTTCTGAGCAGTATATAAGCCTCATTCAAGCTCTGTACAAATTAATCACTTCGCAATAAATTTTTGACAAAGAAGCTTTCAGCTCTCTCGCCGTCTGCTTCATTTTCTCTCCTTGTCTTTAATTTTCTTTCCACTTTCTGGGCAGCCAAACACCCTCCAAGGATGACAACTCGTAGGGACGAGCGGCAAAACCCTTTTCCTCGGGAGCGAAAGTCAGCCAAGTGTGATTTGAAGGTAACTGCTGGTTCTCTGCTTAACGCAGTTTTTATCAGCATTTATGTTCCTATTTCACTTAAACAACTCCTTTAATGTGCCTTCATTGACGTAAGTATTTAAGTAATTAGGGTCTGGATGCTTATTGCTAGATCCACCGAGATTCACAGTTACTTTCTATTTGTCACCGTGAGTAGACTGTGGAGGCACGTTTATCGTCTGGGAGCATGAATGCTCAATAAATGTCAAGTGCCAAAAAGGGAAAATCATAGGGTTTAGTTTTTAAAGCTAAATGAAGATCCGGTTCGGGAAATGACTATAGGTCATCCTCCCCAACACGAGGAAATGGACCCGAGAACCCTCGGGGCTGAACTTAACCCAAATCCAAGAGTCGACACTTCAAGGAGACTTATTTTACATTTTATTTTATTTAAATTTCGCTTGCCAACCATTACACTCTGCGGCAATCCCAAAATACAATTATCTACTAAATTGAACCTCACTGTTAGTCATTTGTACAAAGAAAACCCATCCCTGAGTTCGATCCTAGAGCCACTATATTACAGTAGCTTTTCTACGACAGTAGGACTTTTAGGATATAAATTTTGTTGATTCCGAAACACCTACTATGGCACGAATCAATTTTCTAATCAATCCCTGTGTGAATGATATCTGAACTTATAATCCACTTTATTACTTGTATGACTTGTGCACTTGCAGTGAGTTAGACCAAAAACAAATTTTAATTACATCAATTTAAACAATAGTGAAAAACAGTTTTTACATATATAATCAACAAGTTTTTGGCGTTGTTGCTGGGGACTGAACAAGTCTTCGGTAGCTGTGTCAAAAATTTGGTTTCATTATTTGGTCTTCAAATAAAAATGGTCTCAACAACAAGTTTTTGGCGCCGTTGTTGGGGATTGACAATAGTCTTTTGGTAGCTTTGTCAAGAGTTTTGTTTAGTATAGAAAAAGGTCTTAACAAGTTTTTAGCGTCGTTGCCAGGGATTGAAGTAAAGTTTAAAGATCAATATTCTTACCAAAAATAAAGTTGCTAGTTTGGAAATAAAAAAAAAAAAAAGTTTTCATAAAAATTTTCAAAAAAATAAAGTTTTAACTATAGTAGCCGATTCAACTACTTATCTTTTATTGAACTAATCATAATAAATTTAAGTTGTTTACTGATCTCACTTTGATTTCAGTGTGTTATCATTTCAAGCATTCTTATATGCATAGAAGGCCAGAAACAAAATTGTTGCCACTTGGCACCGAGTTAGAAAGAACATTGAGAAATCTGAAGAAAGTGAGAATAATAGCAAAAACAGTAGTCATGGTAGAGCAAGAAGAGACTGATCAGAATGAGATAGTTGTAGTAGCAGAAAGACCTCAGAGGCAAAGAACAATGGAGGACTTCTGAAGGCCAGAAACAAAATTGTTGCCACTTGGCACCGAGTTAGAAAGAACATTGAGAAATCCCGAAGAAATTTAGGAATAATAGCAAAAGCAGTGGTCATGGTAAAGAGCAAAAGGGGGAAAGGCGATCGAGAATGAGATAGTTGTAGTAAGCGGAAAGACCTCGAGAGGCAAGAACAATGGAGGACTTAGATCAATCATAGAGATGAGTACTCTAGGTCAAACAACCTCCCATGAGAGCCATTAACTTTAAATTTGAAACTACCTCATGCCATGATTTGATGCCATGCAGTTCTTGGACACTGATGAGGATCCAAATGAGCACACAGGGAGTTCTTGAGAATGGAAAGCTCTTGTAAAGTGAATGGTGGGACAGATGTTATTAAGAAACTCACAATTATTTCCCCCATTTTTCACTAAGGGATACAACAACAAGTTAGTTCGAGTCCATGCCATATGGATTAGTCAACACATGGGAGGAACTGATAGAGGCATATTTGAGCTGATTCTTCCTCTGCTCTCACTTGGAGAGGGAAGGGAGAAATCATTAGCCAGCGAGAGGAGCATGAGTCCTTATTTAATGCTTGGGGAAAGATATAAGCACTGCGAGAAGATGCCCAGTAAAGCGGTATAGAGCAAATGACACGGAGATGGATATCTTTTGTCCTTCTATAGATTACACTTTAAAGGTATTATTGATTTTCAACCTATTGTGGTGTGTTCAAGATAAGAGTGTTGAAAGGCGATCAACATAGAGTTTGGCTGAGAGCAACTTCTGAGCTCCATCCCCGGAAGCCCGAGGGGCTTGATAGCATCTTGAAGGAGGTGTGAGTTGAGCTCAATAAGATGATGCCGATGGGGAAACTAAGACTAGATGCACTTATGAGTAGGTTGGGTAATCAGACAAAAGAGTTCATTCAGTTTATGAAGTAGATGCTACGAAGAAAAATGAAGAGGGACTTGCTCATGAAGGTCCCTATAATATGGAGGAAGTTCAGTATATTTAGGGAAATAGGGGTTATAACTTTAAACCCAACAATAACTTCCTAAACACCACCTGATCTTAGAAGTATATGAGAATACGTGGTCGAAGAACGATAAAACCATCGTGAAGTATGCTCCATAAGTTCCAGAGACGCGGCATCAAGGCGGAGTCATAAAGCTGAGAATCAAAGCCGAGAAAAAGGTCCTAATGTCTTTTTAGAGATGGAATGCTAAAGCTTCATAGGTGAAAACAAAAGGCGGTGAGCAACCATGACGAAGTTCAGGCTAGTAGCATTTAAGGCAAACATAATTGTGTTTCAGGCTAACACTAATGGATCTTTGAAGAATTTGGAGACTTAAGTAGGCACATTTAATATATAGGATTGAGTCACAAGGATTCTTTCCCTAGGCACTGAAAGAATCCCAAGGACTACATGGTTATAACACTTAGAAGTGGTAGAGAATTGCAGAAATTAGAAGAAAATGAGATTAAGTTGAATGAGAATGAAAGTAGTATGAAACTAACAAGAGAACAAGCTGAGCGAGTGGCGATAGAGAAAGTGAAATCAAAGGAGTGCGACAAAACTGACAAATGAAAGAAGAAAAGCGAAAAGGAAGGAAGTCTGAAGCTTATAAACCTCACTGTTGTTCATTCCTCGAGAGGTTTGTAGAAGTCTAAGTTGATGATCAGGTTCATAAATTCTTAGACATGTTGAAAATAGAATCCAGCATTCCCTTCTTTGAGGCGTTGAAACCGAAATATCAGTCATACTTGAATTTATGAGAGAGACTTCACGAGCGAAAAGGAGTTTGAAGAAAAAGGTAGTAAGCTATCGTAACTTGCAGTCTTGATGAGTCTAGAAGAACATGCTGCGAAGATCGGGGATCCGACGGCTTCACCATTCCTGCACCATAAAGACATGAGTTTGGAAGAGCTTTATGTGATTCGGGAGCGAGCTATCGAAATGCGATGCCGATATCCATAAGTAAAAAAAAGACTCAATTTGGGGGAGCTTACTCTTACAGCTATGACTCTACAGATGGCAGATAAAACTATGGATTGGCCATAAGGTATACAAGAAAATGTACTGATCAAGGTGGGAAAATTTATTTTCCTTGTAGACTTTGTTGTGATAGATATTGAAGAAGATAAACAAGTTCCATTGTTGTTAGGCAGACCATTTCTTGCCACTGGAGTATCCTTGATTGATGTGAAGAAAGGAGAACTCACTCTCAGGGTGGGAGATGAAAAGTACACTTCAATCTTAATCAAAGCTTGAAACAACCTGTTTTTGAAAAAGCTGAATGTAAGAATGTTGAAAAAGTAGTTTCCTCAATTCTGAACTAACAGAACTTATTGATGATTGTAAGATTCAGAATTCAATGAATGAAAGTATGATGAATTTCTAGTATATTTGAGGATCTTGATGTTGAATATCTAAATGTCAGTTTTGAATTAAAAGAAACTGTATTAAGTCGAATAAGAGAACTTAATACAGGGAAAAATCAGCGATAGTGAAGAAAAGGTAAGAAATGAAAAAGTTTTGAGGGTTAGTTCTGAAGAAATTTACTTTAAACACCTAGCTCTTACCTTTAGGAGTTGAAAGATCAAAACATGTAATTATAGCAGCTAACTTGACAGAAGATAAAGAGCAGAAACCGATTGGAATTCTCATAAAGTATAAAAAAACCTTAGCAAATTCAGTGGAAGATTTGAAAGGGATCAGTCCATCAATTTGCATACATAAAGTCCTCCCAGAGGAGAATGCAAGAACATCAATTGAGATGAAGGCATTTGGCGGGAGGAGCATTCACGTTGTTGCCTGAGAACATTGTGAAAATGCGCTTGGCTGATATTTACACGGGATTTGTATTTGCCTTGTCTCCACGACATTTTGCCGAATTTTGTTGAGTTCGATCGGATCGGAAGGCCATTGTGTTGACATGTTATTCCATGTCGTTTGAAGTGAGAGGAATTTGCAGTGTAATAATTCCAACAAGAACTATGACGATGAGTGGTATGCATGATCTATAGGAATGATCACCATCAGGAATGATCACTATCCTTTGGCTTATTGATCAAACACAGATTAGTTAAGGACACTCATTTCGCTTTTTAATGGATGATTCTAGATATAACTGATTGTCATAACCTTGAGATCAGATAAGACTATCTTTACATGTCCCATGGCACATTGCTTTGTATTATGCCATTGATTGTAATGCTCCTTACTACTCTCGTAAAGAAGATATTCATTTTCTTCCATTTAGGATGAGGTTTTGGAATCTTCACTGATTACTTCGCTTATGGATCCAATGAGAATGTCAGAAAACTAGAACAAATTTGAGAGCAAGACAAAACTTAGCTCCTAATTTAAAAGTCATTAAGGTAATTGAAGGCATGGTCTCAAAAGGGTACTTCAATGACTGAAGTTAATCACAAAGTTTTTTCATGAACTTTATGCTACCTGTACTGGCCATGGGAAAGGGATTAGAAGTTTTAGATATGTTGATTTATAGAATACTGATAAAGACTTCTTCCAAATTTAATACCATTATATCACGAGAAAAGGATGTTTGATTTTGAACTGATTACATAAGTTTACTTGGAAGAAATTAAAATCCATTGGTTATATCTCCATCATATAACAATTCAATAGAATGGAGTAAGGATTTTAAATCATATTTAAACATGATTTATGCAAATATGAGTGTTAGATTAAAAGAACCATAAGAATCTCTCTTGTGTTTCATGGGCATGCCAACAAGACTCAATTAGCACAAGAGGAATTTACTCAACTTAACAAAAAGAATGTTAGCAACGGTCTTTGGTCGAGATAGTCTGGAGACCATATATTGGGTCTTACATCATGAAAGGATCAATCATGATAATCAATCTGATATAAAGAGATGCAAAACCAAGACTAATTAGATGGTCTGATTGCTACAGAATTCCGATTGAAGATTAAGATAGTTATGGCAATGGATAGTACGTGACAGCCTTAATTAAATATCGCGGATTAGAGAAGCCACCAACATTGAAAGAGGACCAAATAAAATGAAAATTTCTAATTTGAATTAACAAAAGATTATTCACAAATCATATATACTCTGATTATCAGAACTATTTAAATAGACTTCATCAATCAATCCAAATACCAAATTCAAGAAATGAGATGATCTCTAGAGCTTACATATGAGATTAACTATCTGTTATTTAGAATATAATACATCAATATATGAGATAAAATTGAATACAATCATATGAATTTAGATAAATGTCATAATCATATGGAGAACACTAAAAAAGAGATAGAAATCAATCCTAGAAAAATTTCCACTGTGCTTTATTTTTATTAACTGATGACTATTCTAATTTATTACACAGACAGATGTCGCAGGAAATGCTACTGATAAATTAAAAGAATGAAATGTTTCACAAGGAACTAAAATTTTTCAAAATGGGGATAGATTTCATGGAATCCTTCCAATCTTTATTTGAAACTTTTGATATTCTGTTACTATGGTATCCAAATGGTGAATAACTGTCTAAAACGATGCCAACACAGAGTTATTCAAAAGAAACACTGATGATATATTCCAAGATAATCATTAGTGGATTAGAAGCACTCTGGTAAACAAATTGTCGGTAACCTCAGAGTGATGATAGTCAGATGATGTTATGTATCATTATCTCCCTAAATTAATAAGGTTATAATATCCACAGGAGAAGAATATATTGGAGAAGATATAAAGCACGCGAAAGACTGTTAGTGAAGGATGATACTGGGCTTTATGGATCGCTACAGTCTGATTTGAATGTCCCACAGATTGTATTGAAAGTCTGTCATCTCCTTTGAGCTGAACGATAAAGCAGGGCGCAATAGCTAAACTCAACAATGTAATTGGAGTGAATTAGAAGGACCAGAAATGGTCTATGGATGGGCAACGGGTGATTTACAAAGATAAGACCAAGAAATCACGACTCAAAAGATACCGGTAAGTAATTTAAAACAGGAGAACTTGCCTTGCGCAACTCAAGGCTGATTATTTCTGCAGCTCTAAACTGGCGCGGAGTATCCAAAGGATATCAATCAACCTTATTGTTACACTTCAAACTCACTAGAAACATTTAAGGTTAATACAGATTCAATATCACTTATAGAAGTCCAAAAAGAATATAGTCTCCATTTGAAGAAATTTGAAACTGAATCATTTAAAGATAATGATGATTGTTAAATGAATAGTTCAGCTTAAAGATATAAAAATTTATTAACCATTTATTATGTAATCTAAACAATTTTATTTTAATAATAACTATTTTGTTTGATCTTATATGTTTTAAATAAATATTTATAGAGTAGTTTACGAGTTTCTCAAACTATGTTAATATTTGCTTTAATTTAATAAAAGGGTCATAACTTATATGAATCTAAATTTGAAGCACTTAATCAACTCAATGATGCACTTACCGCCACAGGAGTTCTTCCTCAACTGCTCGAAAATAATTGTACATGCTGGTCGGAGAGCAATTTTTTTTTCACATCTAGAAACTGTATGAAGAGTTTCTACTGTTCTCTTTGGTTGGAAATTTCAATGAATCAGAATTTCACAAAGATGTTATTATTTTATTGAATACATCAATTGAGAAAGGAGCTTACTTGGTCCACGCCTGAATCTGAGATACTTAATCTTTGATAGATTTACATCTCACAAACATAAATTCGAATTATACAAATGAATAAGATTTAGAAACAAGAAAAACAAACGAAGAAGAGAAAATGGAAATGTCTTCTAACATGTATTATCAATCAAAATTTCTCCAATTGTCGTGATTATTCTGGTCAATGTCACACACTGGGATTACTGGGTACAATCAAGATGATATCTCGTACTGTGGACATCAAGATCGGAGGCGCACGATCAAGACAATATTAAACATTGTAATCCAACCGTCACCAAAAAATCCTTGATTCAATTGTCGCGATGATAGCATTCCAATTATCATGATTGAGCTGAGTCACTGAAAAAATTTGTCACTGTCGACATCACACTTAAAGCAACACCACTGAAGGCACACTTTAGTAATCTTCACTCTTAAACCTGTCTTTCTAATCTTCTAGCCCAAGCTTTTTCACCCCATTTTAAAACTTAAGATACTGGAACTGAACTCCCACCTTTAAAACCAGGAAGGGAAAAACATTTGGTATAGGGAGGCAGGCCAGAGAGAGCCAACAACAAGAGGTAAACTCAGCATATCTATCCTTAAGATAGATTGAGGTCTGATATTGATGGTAGAGGATTTATTTCTTATTCAACATGTAATACAAGTTTAAATATCTCATCAAGAAGGGGTCAGAGGAGAGATCCAAGAACATGGAAAATCAAAGGGAAGAGAAAGAAGAGTCGGGAGACCAAACACTGAGCCAAGCAAAAGAGCTTGATATGAAAGACTTCATCACAATCTTGGTGATAGAAAGAACTGACATGAAAGACATGAAGATATCCCTTGGGAGAGGACATCTCCAATTTAAGACTGATCAAGAGGAGATCAGATTGAGTATGAGCAACAAAAGAGTCCACTCAGAGACAGCAAGAGGAGCTATCATGAGCTTAAGGGCAATGGAAAATTAATCAAGACACTTAAATGTTTCATCAATAGAGGGACTATAGGACCTCACTTGGTCCTGAACACTTTGCATTTATCTCATGGGTGTCACAATCACCCATCATTCTCATGTGGCACCATGAGGGCCCTTTGAAGTTGTCTGGCCTCCCAAGCCCTGAGCTGTCATGTACATTAAGAGGCGCTTATTACATCGCAATAATAGAAGGCAATTCTTAGTTTTAATCAACTGAGCCCATTGGAGTAATATTCAACTATATTAATTTGGGCTTTGAATAATCAGATCTCTCATCCAACTGAATTTATAATTGTTGCACCTATTCTCCATAATATTCTGTCAAAGTTCAAAAAATTTTCCAACCAACTTCAAAGTCTAATAGCAAGACCAGTTAATGTTAATTATTAATTTGGGTTTGTTTTGATCATATCTCCCATCTAACTAAAACTAAAATCGCTTTGTTAGATTCTCATCAATGAAGAATTCTCAAAAAATTTGAGAATTTTTATGAACCAGATTCATCGCTAAACCGGATCACGATTCTGCAGATTAATAAAGTTCATTGTTGAGCAGTTTGAATTCAAGCACTTGATTTCGCCGCCAAGACTCATCCAATCTTTAATCGCGACCCACTTTTTTTTTTTGGCTTCTGGTCTTTCTGGCGAATAATTTTTTCAAAATTCTGCACTTTTCAGCCACCACAGGTTAACTGTCCCCATCTGTCCACTCAGCTCACTTATTTGGTTACTGATTTGTGGTTTGTGGGCCCAAACCTACTCTGTTCAAGCCCATAAGCTCCGCATAAGTCCTAGGCACGATTTGGGTCCAGTTATGACTATTTTGGGTTGCTGCAACCCACCTTGAGCCCATTTGATTCTTAGTTTTTACAAATGAGTTAATGTGGCGCCTTCTAACCCTGAATTGCAGAGTGTTCCATGGAGTCAAAGGCCCTCGAGACTCCGATTTAGGAGTTCCCTTGACCTGGCTGTACATGTAAAGAGTGAGTCTATATGTTTTGGGGCTGAGAATACAAGCAAAAACAGAAAGAGGATGGGGAGAAAGAAAGAGAAAGAGAGAAGAAACGAAGGAAAATGAGGAAGAAGAAAATGAGGAGATTCTCTCAGATCCGGTGGGAGTGGTCTCTCATTTTGAAGGGGATTTCAAAGTTTCAGAGTGGATACCCGGGTTTTGGAGTGCTAAAAGAAGGAAGACAAGGTGAGAGTACTCACCATTTTATGTATATATAAAAATATGGTCAAGGGAATGAATGTGATAAATGCTCAAAAACTGATTTGAAACAAAAGTAAGCTGCATCAAAACTAGGTAATGGAAAAGTATTACTAACACCAACCCCTTTCCGTTATGCACGTGGGTCATACAAGTAATAAAGTGACTTTAGGAGTCTTATATCGACCCACGCAGGATTGAGGTTCTCTCTAATTGGAATTTGATCACCCCGGGACATAAAGGGCTCTTCACTATTTAGGCGCATCAAGTAGGATGGAATAAAATCAATTTAATTAAAACAAAACTGATTTAAAACTAATCCTAAAATCCACCAAATAAACAACTACTTAATTTAAAAGGTATGAAAGAGCTTTAGGATAGGATAATTATTTACAAAATAATGTATTTTGAAAGTGCAACATTTGTGAGTTGAATGTTGGATTTGTCCAAGAGCGATCTAGTATAGCTTGGATTTCTCCATATACCATACAATTCACTAATTAGATATCCATGTTCCTTTCGGACAAATGGGTCTAAATAGCTACTTGTAAAATCTGATCCTCTTTAAGATTTGATTGTTTTTCTTTTCCAATACTTTACAATCATTTCTTAGAACTAAAGAATTCTTGCCCCCATAGACAGGATAATGCAAGCCTTCTCCAATGTAATTGGTATCTCAGCCATCAAATCTAATAAAATTCTCTCTCTCCTTAATTAGATCTATGCTAACACGGGATCTCCAATGTATAAGCTACCAATATTCTGAACAGTTCATTATATGAACAATACCAATTATATAAATTAAGTCTTCAAACCCACAAAATAACTGAGAATCAAAACTAATGTTCAATAATTTAATCACGTGTTTTCCATCAAAATCCTGCAAAACCAAGCTTAGAGGAAATGTTATTTTTACACGAACAGGATATAAAATGCTCAAAATAGCATGTGAAATGAACTCAAAACATAAATGAGTTTTACACTCATCAAACACTCCCAAACTTAAAGTTTTGCTTGTCCTCAAGCAAAGAAAAAAAAGAAGTTGCTTGTCCTCAAGAAAATGAAGAGAAGAGTTCATTTCATCCTTTTTATTTAACCAAAACTGAGTAATTAAGCTTGCCAAGGGGTATTTGATATGTGTCTACAGAATTACCCTTACAAGGAGTATAGGGAATATGATCAAGATAATTTATTCATTTTAATAGTCAATTAATCTCATAATGGACAAATTTAGATCATGGTTCTCACTAGTGTGTGTGTGTGTGGTCTTCCCCTATCCAAACAATTGCAAGCTAGATGAGTTTGGTGAGAATTGAGATAAGTACGTGGATTCCTAAGATAATTTATTTAGGTTCCATAGGCTGTTGTTCTTATCACCTACCAGTGTAGGGCACAATAATACAACTCCTCAAGATCAAGAGGTCTTATATAAACTGTAATGTAAGGTCAGTAAGGGTAGTTTGAGCAGTCATTTTAAGCTTTAAACTACCCAAACATACATATTTTTTTGCATTTGACATCCACTCCATCCTGATTCTTACCATCAGCACAATGACACTCTCAAGCACCCCTAAAATCTATTTAGGTGCATCATTCCATACTCCTCATATCACCTTTCTGCAAAAATTTTGCATTCTTTCAACAAACACTAAGAAGCCTTTTTCTTTAAGACAAGGTTATTAGAGTGGTGCAATGTTAAAACCTCCTTAAGCTTTCTACCAACCCTGTTGTTTTTAATTTAAGAATTCTTGACTAATTGGCCTTAGGGTACCAAGCGTTGAGACACCTTAGATTTACTACCAGGGAAGGCGCTAAGGAGCTAAACTCACTCCTCCTTGACTTTTTTTATTCTATTTTTCTTCTTATACTTGATTTTTTTTTCTCCTTCCTTACCAACCTCTTTTTGATTTTCAACTTAACTCATTTCTTAACAAATTTGGAGTTATTTTTCCTATGGAAAGATAACTCTAAACTTGCCCTCACCACATTTCTCAATTATGTTCAAATCCTCAATGTTATAGAGTTTGGTTCTTTTACCGAGGGATAGTGAGACATGATAGAGTTATCGTTTCGAACTTGGTTCTTATAATCAGAATTTGGCTCTTTTAAGGCCTGAATTGAAAATAGGAGGAATATGCATGCATATTAATAGGGTTAGCTTCTGAAGGCTCAATCTTTCAATGATGGCCTATATCATTTCAATTGTCAGAGTTGCCTAGATTTCGCTCAAGCGATAATAGAACAAGTTCTAGAACCTATGGAAATCAAAGATAGATGGATTCTCATAAACCTTCTATAACCTAAGCTAAAACTGTTTTTCAAGGGTACTTAGGGACCAAGTGCATGGATTTTGAGAAACCAATGACTAAATAGACTATTAGAGAGATAGCTCATTAAGTATTAAGTCCTATTATCTTTGAATATCATTCCATATCTCAAGGGTTCGGAAAATGATTCTCATTAACATCACAACAACTCCAAGAAAAACTCAATTAACTCAATAAACCTAAACTAAGAAAATAAACCAAAACTAAGATGTAAGTTGGAAAGCATCAAACAAAGTCATTATCCATAAAACCATCATAAAATTTCATCCTCAAAGTTATCACGCGGCAACATGCTGGTGTGATCATGGTTTCGTGGAGGCAACACTCACAAGAGCAATGAAATACAAAAAATCCTAACAAAACTCATCCAAGGACCCCTAGTAGCACTAAACCAGCTTCTATAGCAAAGAGAAGGGTGTAGGATTACCTGTGTCTGCCCAAACCGAGTCAGGTCGAGGCAACTTTAGACTGAAGCGGCAAAAGTCCTAGGTCTGCCTTCTAATCCAGATCCACACGGAGAGTGAAGTCGACAACAACCTCCAAGGCACCATCTAGAAAGGGTCTCTTGCATAGCCAAATCCCGATCCGAAGAGGAAGCCAAAACCCGAGTCTCTCAAACTCTATAACACTTTCTTTGGAGATGAGAGAACACTCTTGGCTTTTCTCATGAACTCTTTTCTCTTCAAAAGTGACATCAAAATCTCTTAGGGTTTTTCCACAGCATTCTATTTATAGAAACCCCCCCCATCATGTTTAATGACCAAAATAATTTCACTTAAGTGATGATAGATACACGCATCTCCATACAAGTATGGGAGTCCCACATCAGCCCCTGCCGAGATACAAGCCCAAGTTTGCTTATCTCTCAAGTGAGGTGCTTTCATCCTGGATCATTTAATCCCGCACATTTCATTCATGAGAATTAACTCTACATATGGATCACATCCAAATTCAAGTTTACATCACCACACTCTTCAAGTGTGTGACCCATTGTGCAATTTGCTATGTTGGCTACTTGATTCAACTATTGAATTCAAGTCAAGATTGGTATCTAACAACATCATGACCTCTAATTGACTGAGAGTCGCGACTCGCATACCCTTTCCATAGACAAATACCGTGCAATTGGGCCCACTAAACTATATCTACCGTTCAGAAAGCATGCATAATTGTGTAACTCCCACTAGACTAGCTATGCCACACCTAGCCTATGATATTTATTCTGTCTCCCTGTGATCATCACTCAATTGTTATACACTTGAAGATATTCCTGCTGCATTCTACCATGGCGAGATTCCCAGTATTGATTCGAAGAGGCCTTAGGTATACTTTCCTTTATTAGGGAGTGGCGAACTTTTCTATTACACTAATTACCTCCGAACACCTCAAACTATACCCAATCCTCATCCAATGAGCTGCAATTTCTTAAGAGGCAACGCGAGCTGCGTCAGCACAGATCACAGATCCAAGATATCCTTGAGCACCTCAAGTCTAAGGATACTGCATTATTGATATGATGAGACAATCATCTACATTTAAATAGGATGATCCATATGATTGTCTCATTATAGGTCTTCGATGTACTTTAGCTACTCTTAGCAAGTATCCACAAGCCAACTCGATCAAACTCATGATCACAGCGCTTATAAGATCTACCGCTGATCCAATCAAGGAGTATGATTACGTGCTAATGTCTCATCCATCAACAATGTCCAAATTATGGATCGTATATTTGTATAATTTAGACACTAACATAATTGCACATGATAGAATCTTATTATCATGATCCCATCATGATTTCTTCATGCTATATATTATGCAAAAATTATGGACTTCATTAGTTCGATTGAAGATCTATATCAATTCAATGTATGAATATCGAATTAACGAAGAAGCCTTACATATTAAATAATATGTTATGCGTTCAATAAGTGCTAATGGTGATTGCCTTTAGAGCACTTCTCTAACAGTGATATGATAAACCAACCAAAATAAACACCCCCAAACTTTGAGATGAACATTATCCTGATTGTCTAGCAATGAGCAAAACGAAGCAATAAAGTAAAAGGGTAATAGAGAGAGTTGGGAAAATTGAACTCCCCTTTCTAGTCTCGGCCACTTTGAATAGAAACCTTAAAGATTTTTAGACCTTGACATTGGTATACTGCTCCTTGATACAGTCTTTTGCTCCTGCAAACTACTCATGACAACATGTTGAGCTTCAAACCTACTTTATTATGAAAACATTAACAAACAAAGTTAAAACACTGCTGGAATTTTCTATCCTAATGCAAAGAAAACAGTAACAAATAAAGGTAATTGAAATCAGACAAAGGAAAAGAGAAAAAGAGTTGATAGAATCCTTATTACTAGCGAGTTTGCCTCCCATGAAGCCGTCTCCATTTTTAGAGTCCAAATAGACTCATTGGAAAAGTAATTAGTGCTTTCTACCAATCATCCATCTTGACAACACTTTCTTTTCATAACCATTCAACTCTCAAGGATGATTTCTTTCCAAATTTTAAGAGGAGAAAGAAACCTTAATCCCCTTAATCAGGAAGGTGGTTCAGCCATTGGCTTTTTCCAAAAACAATCCCCCTTTATGTGATACAGATGCAAACACATTTATGCTTAAGGGGGATTGTTCAAACATGTGCCCATTTGATGGAAGCAAGCTGCAGAATTTTCTGCACATGGTTCTTTCTTGCTCCGTCAACGGTAATGGTTGGTGAAGATTGAACTTTGCTTTCTCCTCACCCACAAGAAAGGTAAGCTCCCCCTTGTTGATGTCAATCCATGTTTGGCTTGAGGAAGGAAGTGGTCTTTTTAGTATCTTCAAATTTTTTAGATCCCCTTCAATGCCCCAAGCCACAAAATCCATGGAGAAGGTAAATGTGTCAATCTTCACCAAGACATTTTCAATAGCCATCACTTGACTTTCTTCTTCAACGTCTTCAATTTATCCACTCAATGACTTTCCATTCTTGGGTTGTTTAAGAGGCCTTTTTCAATTTCCAACCTATTTTCACCTTCTTCCACAAATTTCTGTGGATATGAAATTTCAGATAATCATTCAAGGAGGATCCATGATCATTAGGATTTAAAATGTTATATTAGGAGAGAGGTCCTAGAGAATTTTTCCTTGAATGTTTGGACCAAGTGTCCTATTTGAGCTTCTACGTTTTTCAATCTAGTACTAGTGTTGACTTGGAAGACATCTAAACTGGAAATTTCTGCTCATGAATTCTAATCATCTTCTAGTTCTCACCCATGTAGGTCGTAAAATCTCGCTTCCCAATTGTGGAGACAACTCTTCTTCCTCCTGAAATGTGGGGTTTGAACTCCCTTGATAAGGCAATACTCCATGTTCCATGAGTGAGTCATTATGAATTCTTGGGTTCAAATGATGAATAAGGAAGTTAAGCTTAGCTTCTATGGAGGCAAGTCTATCTTCTCTTGAATATTCCTCCATAAGTACCAACAACAAGAAGAAAAACAAGAAAATAAAATACAAAATACTAATAAAAAATTAACTAAGAAAACAAATCACAACCAAAACTAAAAATAAAATAAAATTGCCTAAATTAGCAAATCACATGTTCAAAATGTCAACTTCCCAATGAGAAAGTGAACCCGCACTAATCCTCAAGAATCCGTGCCAAAACTTGTTGACCAAATTTTTCGACACGGCTACCAAAGACTAACCAAATCCCCTAAGAATCCAAGACTAAAACTCGTTAACCAAATTTTCTGACACAGCTACCAAAGACTAACTAAAATCCCCAGCAACAACGACAAAAACTTGTTGACCAAATTTTCCGATACGACTACCAAATACTAACTAAAATCCCCAGCACATATATATATGAAAATATGGCCAAGGGAGTGAATGTGGTAAATACTCAAAAACTGATTTGAAACAAAAGTAAGCGTAATCAAAAACTAAAATGAAAAGTATTACCAACACTCAACCCCTTTCCGCAAGTGCACGGGTCATACAAGTAATAAAGTGGACTTGTGGAGTTCTGATATCGTGATCCATGAGGATTGGAGGTTCTCTACTCAGATTTTGATCACCCCGACATGCGGCTCTTCACTATTTAGATATCAAGAGGATGTAGAATAAAATCAATAATTTGAAACAAAACTGATTTAAAACTAATCCTAAAATCTACCAAATAAAACAACTACTTAATTCTAAAAGGTATGAAGAGAGATCCTAGTGGGATGTGGGATAATTATTTACAAAACAATTCATTTCCTTGAGTGCAACATTTGTGAGTTGAATGTCAGATTCATTTTAAGAGCCGATGTAATATAGCTTGGATTTCTCCATATACCATACAATTCACTACGAGATATCCACGCTCCTTTCGTAAAATAGTCAAATAGATACTTGTAAACCGACCCTCTTTAAGATTTGATTGTTTTTCTTTTCCAATACTTCACAACCATTTCTTAGGACTAAAGAATTCTTGCCCTCATAGATAAGATAATGCAAGTCTTCTCCAATGTAATTGGTATCTCAACCATCAAATTTAATAAAGTTCTCTCTCTCCTTGATTAGATCTATGCTAACACGGGATGAAGGTCATTATATCAAATTGAGGTGAGACCTCTAAAGATTAAACTGATACATCATCTAATTAATCCTCACACCATGAGTAAATTAATGATCTATCAAAGTAATATTTTAGAGTTCATTAGTTCTATAATATTAGTCTAACATACCCCTAAGTTACTCGCTTTTACTTCTCAAAGAATCTCCATCTCGTGTCACCTGGGAGGGCCTTTGGAAATCGTAGCAAGATACAATTCTTTTCGGGTATGTTACTTAACATTCCGGTATCAGCCTATTATATCAATAAGATTTCAATTATATAAATTCGGGCCTTTCAAACCTACAAAATAACCGAGAATCGAAAATCAATGCTCAATACCAACCCACCCCTAGAGGGAAGTTTAATGTTCCACACGGATTCCAACTGTCTCAAAAATATGAACATGAAAAATCAGAGCATCTGATAAGAAAACGGATTTTAGTTTCAATCTTTGTCTGAACATTAATGAAATCTAAATCTCTGATGTACAACACCAAAATCTCTTCAATACAAATAAAATATGCTCTAAAATTACTCTAAGATCTACTAAAAATCAAAATCTCGTGAAACTAAAAGTATGAATTTAGAGAGAAACCTCACAGAGTTGTTCCACTCTTCTCGTTCTCAAAAACCTAAAAAAACGAGTATTTATAGTTCTATGGGTGGAAATGGGCTTGAAAATGTCTTAACATAACAATTTTTGGGCTTTTTGATTTTTTCCAAATAAGTTATCACATCGAAGTTTTCAAGGCGGATGAGTTTTCCCTGCAACAAAAACTTTATTACGATTGCAGTTTACCGCAACAGAAGTTTCTCTATTGCAATAGAAAATCTTTGTTGCACAAGAGTTTGCTCATATTAAAAAAACTTTGGTCTAATCCTGATCAAGCCATAACTTCGTTTTAACTCGGATTTTGGCGTTTGAGGTGTCGTTGGAAAGATCTTTGAATGTAGAATGTAACCATTAGTAGAGTTGAACCATTTGATGCTCCAGATGATACAGAAAAATTTATATTCTCAATGACGCACTGTGAGACATCCTAAGCACTCTCTTTTTTAAACATTTTGCATTTTTTCTTACTAAATCACTCGTTTCATCAAAAATACTGCAAAACCAAGTTTAGAGGAAATGTTATGAGTTTTACATGAATATGGATATAAAATGCTCAAAATAGCATGTGAAATGAAATCAAAATATAGATGAGTTTATACTGATCAAGTGAGGTCGTGAACTTACGGTGCATGAATGTTGTATGCTCTTCGCTTTGGCGTTGTTTTTGCCTTGATGTTTCAGATCCTCGCTTTAGGGCACTAGACATTGTTTAATAGCCACCTTATTCAGAGTCGGAATTGTGCACCATTTATTGTTTTTCGTCTTACTGTAAGGGAATGTTTTGAAAATTTAGACCTGATTTCTCAACTGCTCAATGGGTTAGGGGAACCTGATTAGCTGCCTATTAGTTATAGTTTTCTAAGAACAATGCTAGGTGTACTAGGCATTGTCGGGGCCGGCCTCTATCATTCGGAGTCGGAATTGTGCACCGTTTGTTTTTTTGGATTCCTTACTCTATAAGGAATGTTTTGAAAAATATTGAGAACTGTTCTCAACCAGCTCGACATGTTGGGGAGCCGGATCAACCGGTTCATTAGGTTATGTTTTCAAGAACAACAGTTAGGGCACTAGGCATTGTTTAGGTTAGTTCTACTGGCCCGTAGTCGAAATTGTGCAACATTTGTTGCTGGAATTCTTTACTCGTATGAATGCTTTCAAAATTTAGAACACTTAACTCCGGTTCGACCGGCTTAGGGAACCTGGATGAAGGTGTCCATTAGGTTATATTTTCAAGAACATCATTAGGGTACTTGCATTGTTTGGGTCGGGGCCTCACTCATCCGTAGCTGGAACCATACACCGTTGCTTTTAGGTTCCTACTCTATGAGGAATGCTCTAAACAAAATTTGATATTTTTTCAACCTGACGACTCAATCGGGAAACCGACTAACCAGCTTTGTCGGCTTTTTTTTTTTAGGATAGTATGATTTAGCTAACGGAGCCCATGACCTGTGAGTCAAGCCTATCTACCTGTATTAGTGTAGGGCTGTTTAGGTCTGGAAATGGGGTTTAGTTCAGTTAATGGTCCCATTTTGATTCAGTAAGAATTAGGGTCACGCACAAAGGGGTGGCTAGTTACATTAGTAGTCTAGTGTTTTGTCGAGCCCGATTCCTTTGAGAGATGAATAAACATGTTTGTATAGCCGCACAAGCGTTTGTAGCATCAATGAGTGGTCGAGATGCGATGTATGATTTCTCGGGCTTTTCTTTGATATTTTATTTTAAGAGATTGTTGGCGTTTGAAATGTGCTACCAACTCCTTCCTTTGCAACGCATGGCCAAAGGGACCATAGGTACGTGCTCGGGGCTTTGGCATTTCTAACAGAAAAGGCACATGGTGCTTGAACTTTTGATGTTTATGGCATTTGAGCTTGTTGATTGACCTCTTGCATTGGCTATTAGGACCATAATCTGTATACCCATTGTTTTGTTTGGTCGAGTATTTATGCATGTTAGATAATGAGTAGGTTAGTGTGATTCGACATCCGGTTTAGCCTGAAAGGATCGATTGATCTTGACCCATATGATCCTGCTGCACCAAATCTCATTACAGTAGAGACCAAGTTCTGGGCCTAGAGGGGTGCTACCTCGCATGAGGTACCTTCCCAATAGGTACTTGATCCCCGAACCCAGAAATCTAGTTTTCGTGGACCGTTTTTTCCTTATTGGAGTTAATGAGGCGTTTTTGTTCTTACTTCATTTTCCCCATTAAAAAAAATAAAAATAAAAAGTAAGTGGTGACTCCAAACAAACCGCCACATCGGGACGGATTTTCCAAAGCCTCGAAATCAACTCACTTTTTCTATTAATAGCGAGTCACGCCGGCACGTGGATCAGGTAGGGTCCACAGGGACCTAACCGAAGTAAACAAGGTTTGGTTCTATTTCATTAACTCTATTTTAAAACCCTCCAAACATGTCTCAACTGTGAGACAAGACCGTGCACTACTCCTATATGCATTGATCAAGGGTTATACATTGAATGGGGGAAAATAATTTAAGAGTCCATTTTAGACTATGTTGAAGGAAAGTATTCATGGAACATCCCCCACCCCTCCTTGATCACTCTCCTATGCATCAAGGGGGGTGTAAAATTCAACGATGAAGAGGAAGAGAAGTGCCTAAAGGCCTCTCTACTCACTCTTACTAGAATCACCAAGGCTCCAGTAAAGGGTGAGGAGAAAGAGAGAAGACATAGAAGAAAAAGGAAAAGGGCAAAAATAGTAGAACAGCCCAAGGAGCCAACCCCTACAATTGAGTCTGCAAAGGAAAGTAGTAGTGAAGAGAGGGGGGACTTTGAAGCCTAGTCAGAGCAACCAATGCTCTCCCCTACTGCATAAGAAACAACATATGTTCCAGCTAAAGCTAAAGAGAAAGGAAAAATAAGAGCTGAAATTGAAGAAAGCTGCAATTCTGAACTGCTCTTTGTTGAAGGACATGAAAGAAAAAATGAGAGAAAGAGATGCATAGATTAGGGAAGAACTCAGGTGGAGGGACAACCACCTTGAAGATCATATTAAGAAAAGAGAGAATAATCTGACAACAGCCCTCCAGTAGAGAGATAATGAATGAAGAAAGGAGTTGGTTGAGAGAGATAGAGCCTTAAAGGATGAATTCAGAGAGATAAAGAGAGCTTTCATAAATGAGAAGTCGAAGAGGGATCAAGAACTGCTGAAGATTCTGGAGATTAGAGAGAATGAGATGAAGCAGAATCTGCTTCAAAAAGCATATGCCTTTGGGTATTTGTACAAGGAGCACCAAAAGGAAATAAAAGCTACCATCCAGAAGAGGGATGAAGAGTTGGAAGCTTCCTTGAACTACAGGGAGAAGCTTTGGACATAAAGCCTGGATCTAGTAAATGCCAACATGTTCGGGGAATAAAAGTAATGTCCATGTGAGCTTGAGGGAGCCTCATTCCATCGGGGGAAGATGTAATGAACTGACAAGAAAATTCTATTATGCAAGAATGGATTGCCCTCAAACAGGCAGGAGATGGAACAACTGAAAGACCACAAGCCTCCATCCATGACTTCAGCCCATCTCAAGGTGCTTACCAGTATGAACCAGTAAACCTAAAACCCTCCAAATCTCATAAGAAAAAGAAATGAACTCAAATTTATTCTTTCCTTTCTCTCTCTATAATTCAGTTAAATGTAATTATACTTAAAAGATTAATGAAAAATTAGTTTTCCAATCTATGTGCAAAGTTGTATCTTTGTCTTTTCTTTGTTTTCTCCTTCTTATTTTCATTTTTCATTCTATATTTTGTAGAATATAAAGAATAATGAATTGTGAGTTGTGGTTTATTTTATTTATTTTTAAATAAATGAGAATTTAGTTGTACTGAATGCAATAAATTGCTTAGATGAAATGATGAAGGGCTAAATATCAGTGTTGAAGCTGTTAAGGCAGAAAATTTGGAACCTGAAAATAACAAAAATTGATGTTTCTAGAAGTTGTGCAGAATTGTGCTTGTGTTGAAATTTTTTTTCATTTTTGTATAATTTTTTATAAAAGCTGTGATTACTTGTTTGGTTGAATTGGGAGAATTTTTTTTTGGAATGCCAGGTTTTTGTTGTTGATGAATTTGAAACAAATTAACAAAATGAACTGTTAAATTGCATAATGGCACAACAATTGCTTAAACCAAACAATGCAAAAATCTCAGAAATGAAATTAGGTCAATGAGTGGAACATAATTTTGTTGTGGATGTCAAGGATAAATTTAGAGTCCGAAAGATCAAATTGAAATCAAAGTTAATCAGCCGTAATTCTAGTTTACTGAACAGCAAAGTTCAAGAAATGACTAAATCGACATTATTAACAGGCACTTTGAAAAAGTGCTCTATGCTTGGATTAGGAACACCTTATTGGATTCAATATAACTTAGTCTCAAAAGGTCATAGAACTTGTTGTAATATTATTCAAGGTGAAATCCTAGGCATTACAACCAACAGGAAATGATTTATGCCATCCTTGGATAGTTTGTGCCTTTCAAAGCCTACCCTTTGATATGCCTACATGCATATACCTAAGTACATTGTTTGAGCCTAAATTCCATTTTCATCATCAAAGCCACAAAGAAAAACCTCAACCCTTCCTAAAATCCGATCTTGCAGCAAAGAACCCTGAGTTTCCCCAAAACTACAAAATAAGTGTAACAAAAATGAGCAAGAGGACAAGTTTGAGGAATACAATTTTGAAAAGTAGAAAAGAATGAGAATTAAGGATGGGGAAGAAAAATAAATTGAGAGAACATGTACAAAAGAGGTGCACAAAAGAAACTGAGAAGCTGAAAAATATGTGCAGTTTCAAGGAGAAGTGAGTTTTACCTTGTAGCCTTCCTCACTTTAGTAATTAAGTCCTTAGGGGTGTTCTACACCCAGTAATCTCAATGCCAACTGGTGAGAGCCATTAATCAATGCTTGTTAAGGGAGGCAGAAAGCTTAAGAAGACAAAACATTGCACCATTCTAACCTTGAACAAAATGACAAAGAATAGCTTCTAAACTAAGAAACTGAATTTGAAACAAAAAGTGGAAAAAGAAAAAGCATTGTGGGAAACATGAAGAAAGATGTATAGAACAAGTTTAGGGGTGTTTTTGAAAAAGTGCTTAATAGAAAAGAAGGATGAGCAGTTAGAAGGTAGAATGTTGAGAAGATGTATGCAGTCTGGGTAAATTTGAACCATAAATGTCTAGTTATCTACCCAAGTACCCTAGCCATACATTACAAGCCTAAAAGACCTATTTGATCCGAAGGGTTGTGTTATGCCTACATTAGTGAAGAATGATACGACTAGCAAGCCTAAAAGACCTATTTGATCCGAAGGATTGTGTTATGCCTACATTAGTGGAGAATGATAAGACTAACAAGCCTATGAGACTTAAGTCACTCTAAAGAGACTACCAATCTGTTACAATGATTCTCATAAGGCTACCTAATCTTCAAATTAGTCATAAAGGGAAGACTAACACACACTCACTAGGTCAAGGACTATAATTGTTCACTAGCTATGAATTATTTGTTTTATTGAAGAATTTAAATTGAAAATTTTTAGGATTCAAAAATTGAAGCTTAATTGGAATTGATATCACAACTGAGATGCTACTGAGGCCAAATTGCTAATCTAATTTGAAAAGATGGATGAAATGAAAAATGTCTTTAAAAATCAATTTTTACTATATGAGGACAAACAAGAAATTTTCGCTTGAGGACAAGCAAAACTTTAAAAGTTTGGGGAGCTTAGATGAGCTTAACTCAACTATTTTTAAGCTCAATTTTCATGTATATTTAAGTGCTTAAAAGTTCAATTTAATGTAATACAGAGTTTTCACCAGATTTATGTAAGTGCAAGTGAAGTAAAAGGGAAGAAACAGTAATAAAAATGGCAAAGAAGGTCGTGATTGTGTGGAGAGGTCATGATGATATAAATGTCTAAAACATTGCTATCAAAGTCGCGACATCACTAAAATGGGTAGAATATAAAATTGCAATGTCACATTGGCCACGGTTACGAACATGGTGGACTTAGAACATCAAAAGATCAATGTCGCAAGACGCAGCAATGTTGAAATACGGCTGAGCAATGTCACGACATCGCGTGATCAACGCCATGACATTAGATAAACTCAACACTTAAGACGGTTGAAGAATGTCGCGACAATAACTCGAGGTCATGAAATCAACATCATAACTCACAAGCAATGTCGCGACATCAAAGCAAGGCTAGAAGAGAGAAGGCACTAGAAGAAATGTCACGACATCAACAACGACATTACACAAAGAGGCAACAACTTAGAGTTGCTATACCAAATTGGCGAAGGTCGCTAAAATCAATCCAGATATACTGTGATGACAACCGCTAACTCAAAATCTTGATACCATAATTCAATGTCGCGACACCAAGTTCGAACCACGACACTGCAGCTATGATGTCGCGACACGCCCAATTTACATTACAGTTTATCAGGAACTAGGTTTTTTAAGTCCAGATTGTGCTTGCTTTGTGGCCTAGCAATGTTTAGAACCTATAAATAGAAGCTCCTAGAGAAGAGTGCGAAGTTTTTTAGCTATATTCATCCAGTTTTGTGCTTTTTGGAGGAGTTGAAGTCTCGTTGTATATATTTTGTTTTTTGTTTTTTTAGATTTAATTTGCTTTCTTTTAGGATTAGAGTAGACCGATTGAGATTTAGAAATGGATTGTTTGTAAATCGTTTCATTTACATTTGAAACTTTAGTGAAATCGAAATTATGAATCATTTTATTCAGTTTTGATTACAATTTCAATGAATTTGTTTGATCAAACAGTCATTGACATTTGTAATTCGATAATGGAAGGCTAAGCTCCCTCTTGGAGGAATTTGGTGTTTTAATTATTTTTTGTAGTATTTTAATAGTGTTTTAGGGTTGAAAATTGGATTGATTTAATTGGTATTGTTCTTGCATTGTGTTGTTCTAAATATCAGTGTCTTGTACCTAGAAAGAGCTACTCATGGTTTCCCATTTCTAAGATCACCTCAAACATGTTGTGGACAAAGAGTGACTTGGGGATACATTGGACCTATATTCATTGAATGATGTACTTTGAAGATCACTTTTGGAGAAAATCTTCACTGTGAAGTTCTAACCTTGATTCTCATGTTCCTTCTCGTGTGATAGTAGAAGTGTGTTCCCGAGATATAAGAATTATTTGTTGATATATTAGTTTAATGTTTAGAGGTCTCATCTCAATTTGGCAGAATAATCTTGATCCCATGTTAATATAGATTCTAATCAAGGAGAGAGAACATTCTAATGAATCGTAGACCAAGGTACCAATTGTTTTGGAGAAGGCTTGTGTTATCCTGTCTATGGAGGCAAGTAGTTTCTAGTCTTAAGAGATGGCTGTGAAATACTCGGTTTAGAAAACAAGAAGATCTTAAAGAGGATCAAGTTTACAAGTAGCTATTTATAACCCACTGACTAATGAGAATATGGAGTTAAAGATGAAATATGTAGTGTCAAGGCATTCAAAGCATGACTACCATGCTCTTGGACAATTCCAGAATTCATGTCTATAATTGTATTTTCTTTGGGAACTTGCGAACTGATAGTCATAACACTAATTTCATTCCCTGTGTTCTTTCAGTCCAGTGAACTTTCTAATCCATGTATTTTAGAATTTCTTTCATTCAATCTCATTTTAGGTTAAATATATTCTGGAAATTTGAGGCTAAAATAGTGATGATCTTGAATAGTGTGTAGTTGGATCTTTAGATTTTCTAATCAACTCGTGGGAATGATATCCGACTTATAATCCACTCTATTACTTCAGCACTGCACTTGCAATGACGTGACCAAAAACAAATTTTAATTTTCAGAATGCCAGAACAATAGAAAACAGTTTTTACATACATATATTCAACAAAGTTTTATGTCGCACAAGGACTCCAATGTCTTTTTGTAGTCGTTTCAAAATTTTGGTTTCATTATTTGGTCTTCAAATAAAAATGGTCTCAACAACAAGTTTTTGGCATCGTTGCCAGGGATTGACAATAGTCTTTTGGTAGCTTTGTCAAGAGTTTTGTTTAGTATAGAAAAGGGTCTTAACAACCACTTCCATTGGAAGCACTGCATCATGTCCATAGGTTAAAGAGTAAGGACTTACCCCTATAGAACCTCTTTTAAAAGTTCTATAAGCCCATATGGTCTCAGATAAAATTTGGTGTCAATCTTTAGGATTATCCGTTAGTATCTTCTCTCGGATGCTTATCAACAAGTTATTAGAAGCTTCTGTTACTCTGCATTTGTCATACGCAGAGTGATTTAATATTGAATGCTACAGTCCCGGAAAATAAGTCATCTCATCCCCAAAGGGAACATGGTGCCTTGGCCTATTGTAATGGATTGAGAATTCCAAATCATGAATGATCCGCTCCTTGGATGAGAATTTGATCACATCCTTCGCTTCTACCTTCTTATGAACAATTCCACCATTTAGTGAAAGGGTCTGTAGCAATCCAAGATGAAGTCAGGTCCCTTGATAAAGCAGATTTTTTCCAATTAAGCCCATGTCCCATCCTCTAAAAGGTCATGGTTTCACAATTGAGTTGAGTTCCACAAGAAGTATCCTCTATATGCTACTACACTTTAACATTGTTAGAGCTCCTTGGAGTAATTTGGCAATACTTAGGATGGTTGGCCAAAAATAGTCATGTTCCCCTAATCCAAACACATTTTTATCCGCCCATGGCCTAATACACTCTTCTCATGAACTGTTTCACCACTTCCATGCTATCTAGGAATGATATGCACTTGAGATATAATCATCAGGTCCCTATAATTCCCTTCCAAGAAGACATGCCTCCATGATCAGCTTTCACCTGTGTGGACTCTATTGTCAGTCTCAAATAATTATATGATCTTAATCTCCAAATAATGACGCACTTCTTATTTAATTCCCTTTCTAGTAAAACTAAGGGGCATTATACCTTTCCAATGTTAAATGAGCTGAGTGAGTCAATTCTTTCGCTCATCTTCACATCTGAGGTTACTTGTGTTAACATTCACCTCCAATTAGATTCCCTAAGAAAATATTCAACCACTAAGTGAAATAACTAACAATTAAGTGAATGAGTATAATATGGAGCTACTAAAGGTGTTTGCATTATATTCTTATTAGCTACCGCACTAAATTAGGAGTCCCCAATGATATATACCTTTGTGGGGCTTCAGTCTAAATATTAAGATCCCAATCGATCACAGCCTCTCATTCCGCTTGATTGTTGGTGCACTGAAAACCAAGTTGAAAATAGTTCCTTATCCTTTTGGTGTGATGATTACTATCCCGGCTTCTCCAAGAGTCACTCAAACTTAAGAACCAAGGCCGCCTTCTTTCTTCTACTTCATTTATTCTGATCTCCACATCCTTTTATGGTGATTTCTACTAAGATGATCAACTATGCACAAAATACTTTCTGACCATATGTATGGTAATTAAAGGTGAACCTCAAAAGCAGGACCTTCTTTCCTAATTTGTCCGGTGATTATGTTGACTTAGTAATGTATCGACCAAGTCAGCCAGAGACCACACTTGAGACTTGATCAAGTAATGTCCTTTACCTGTAAATGGTATAAAAACACAACTTCTTAATGGGTATATACATTGTTTATATTAATTTAGGACCTCATCAAATAGTAAATAAATTCTACTCATATGTGTTAGTATATGCTCTTAATTAAAGGCATATATGATTAATATATATGTTTATATACTTGAGGATTTATCATTTATTCAAGTTATTTAAATTGTAGTTTAACTTGATGAAATCATATCCTTTGAATTGTCGGGTTCGCCTCTTATGTCATCAAGCATGTGACTTGATAAACCCTAAGGTAAGGCAGAATGATCAAATAGTCCATAGTCATCATTACTGGGAATAATAATGAAGTAAGACTATTGTGCTTTGGAGAAGACCAAGATTGGTTGGTCATGAACATAAGATGTTACCTGCAATATAAATACACTGCTAAGTTCATGTTATTTGATCAATTCCACTATGAGAAATACTACATGGATTATGTCACCGGCACTTACTACAGAGGACTTGAGTCCTTTGACCTCGAATTCACCATGGATTCTACATGAGGAACTTTCGTCTTGACGTGAGCTCAATGATCGCCTTGAAAACAGATGCAACACAAAGGCTTCACAAGTATGCAAACGTGAGAAATGAGTGATAGGAAAGAATTTGTTTCGCTTTTAATTGAGTGAGAGATGTTCATTACCTTTGATAAGTGAGACTAAGAAATACATGGTCGTATTCTCGAATGAGATTGATAGAGTTACAACACTACTGTTTAGTCACCTACTTGAGAATCAATAAACGATTAAGCTGTATAAAGACACTTCATCCATGCTTAGGCTTAATCGACATCGCACAAAGGACTAATATCATACTATGGTAAGGCTTGAAACATCGACTCACTGATTTTAGCTTATAATGCCTTGCCAGAGAGCAAATTATAACTGTGGGCTTAGAATATGATTTGAATCCCGCCAACATTTATGAACCATGGGTCACACAAGAATGAGTTATAATGGATGTTAGAAAGGCTCTCTCAAATTTCTATGATTAGTCGCCCATTCATTAATAGTTAATGGAATTTGGCTTTAAATTCATTTAATAAAAGGGTTTGGGAGGCTTGATATACATGGGGCTTATCTAAAAGTATGTGGTTCTTTGAAGTGGGCGTTTTGGAGAGAATTTTTTAGAGTCTTGAAGACACTAAGGTGTCTTTGGTTTTAGACAAAGACCTATCATAAGGTGCTAGCACATCCATCCCATCCATTAGCCATTCATGTGGGATACCTTTTAGAGGGCGTTTGCAATAATCGCATCGCCTTGGCTCAAGTGTTGATCGCTTCCCGTATGAGCTTTGTTTCAGAGCCTCAACGTGTGTGTGATCAAGCAAATCTCGCACTAGCTGGTAAAGGATTCGGCTTTACAAGCAGAGGTAAGATCTGGATTTCCTTTGATTCATTGGTTTAGTTTCATCAAACCGCTTTGATCCTTTGATGCGCTCAACGCAATTTTTTTATTTCCGCGCGCTTTCTTATCGCTGATTCAAATATCACGGCCTTCAACATTATTTTTGTGCCATAAGATCCTATATAGACTCTTTTTCAACCGATAGATAGAGTTTGGAGTGACTGACCCTCAAAGTTAGCATTAAACAGTTTAGAGAGTGCAGTATTTGATTCCATCAAAAAGTTTCAGTATGTTCTTTCCATTTAAACTCTTCCATTTCTTTCAGCTTGATTAGGTTAGAGAACTTATTCAGGTTAATTTAGAGAGCTGAATCAACAAAATTTGTTTCCTATAGCCTCCTCCCACGCGTAGTCAAGCTACCGCAAAGATAGCCAAGGTTCAGAGTCGAACACGAGGATGGGTTTTCATCCTACCTAATGATTTGCATTAGTGTTTGAAAAATTGGTGAGCTTTAGCCTGATTTTTAAGGCCTGTCTAAAATGTTGGGGTTGTATGTTCACCGACCGACCTAAATGGTTAAAGTGAGAAGTGTAAAATGGTAACCTTGAAGGTTAGTCACTAGCTTGATAACATGGGGCTATCAAGGTGTCCTCTGGTCATATCCTCTCATTATGGCAAGTAACATATAGTCAAAGCCATAACCGGATCTTTGTTTAGCTTTAAAACCTAACCCTAGAACCACTCCTATTTGAGTCAAAAAAGGTATTATGCATTTACAATCCCTTTTAGTTTAAAACCCTAGCACTCAACCTCATTTCAGTGGCTCGTAAGGGCCATCTAGTAAGAATATCAAGCAGACTCTATACCAATAAGAAAATCAGATCTCAAAGCATGGCAAGTATTGACCAAAGCAATGACATTAAATGTCATTAAACCCTTAGTTTGGCTGTATGAACCATAAAATGCAAAGACTGTATCATTTAAAACATGAGGACACCGCAAAGAATTTCAAAACCAAGATAGCAACCTCCTTCATATTATGAGGCTTAGCTAAAGCATCCCTTGAGTTATCATCCTGCTGTGTGTTTGGCACTTAGAAAATGAAAGAAAGAGGAGAGAGAAGAGAGAGTAAATGAAACCCTAAAAGAAAAGTCAAGGGAGATATTTACATAAACAAAAAGGTTCAAAGTTTCTAGTGGTTACAAAATTATGGGGGTTTATATAGTCCAATTCAAAAGTGTGAAAATACAAGAATGCCTAAAATATTGGCTTACAAAAGGGACAAGGTGGTAATACACCAAAAACTTAGTCAGTTACATTAAATACACAAAAATCACAGCAAACATTTTCGCTATGGAGGACAATTTCATTAGCATAAGGAATTTCATTAGCCTGTTAAATTTACGTGAGATACAAATTCTGCTGCAGATAGCTAAATTGAGAAATTTCGCTTAACTACGGAATTCGCTAGTTGTTAAATTCGCTAGCTCAGCTAAAAATATGTGAGATAGCAATTGATTAATTTCACGATAATGCTGAATTCTCGCCAGATAGTTTAGTTCGCTAGCCTAGCCAAATCTCCCACCGTCAGATTGCGTGGCCTCGCCGGCGATCGCGAAATTTTCGTAATCCCAGCTAAATTTTTCACAGTCAGCGAAAATTCCCGCTCCCCGATCCAAACACGCATCCCACCGCATCCCCTCCTTGCACTTCTTCATCGGGCTTGCCTTCAATTCCACACTGAATTTTGATATTTTTGATGGCCGAAAATACCATGATTCCTGATCGTGACATATCTTTACACAAACTTAAACACAAAGGGTTTGAATGCAAAGATCTCGCAAAATCACCAAAACAAGCTCGAATGGCATCGTTGGAACTAAGTGACCTCACACACATCAATCGTTTAATTGATATGATTAGTGCACAAAAAGCACTCAAAACCCATTCGGATAAAGGCTCAAATAGCACTTTGGGCACTAATCAAGAACCCTAGTCTTCCTTGCCATATTAGAAACTTAATAGTTCACTATAAAACTTTTGGAAGTTCTTTTCTTTTTATTTTGAGGAGCCTTGGTCAAATGTCATTTTGGCTTTGTTTCTTGATCCACTTCACCTTCGATGAACCAAACCCTAAAAAAAATTTGACTTGAACTCCAAAAACAAATTTTAGTGGATTGAGTTTTAGTTGATGGAGTCTCATCCTTTCAAAACTTTTCCCCATTCAAAGCCCTTTGGTAAGTTGCACCAGAGTTCCTCAAACCAAAGGGCATGACCAGCGGTCCAAACGTCTAAGGAACCAGACCAAGATGTCTGGGGATATATCATCAACATCTATTGCGATTCCTGTGAGAACCTACAATGAAGGGACAATAACTCATTATTTGCTATGGAGTCAACTAACATGTCAAGAATAGGTATTACATACATGTCTATAAGAGGGCGATTTAAATCTCTAAAGTCTACACAAACCTAAGTTTCCCATTCTTCATCATGGACAATGTTTGTCGACCACTCGCATTATTACCTTACAAGTCCGATGAATTTGGCCTTCAAAAAGTTTCGGCCCTTTCACCTTCAGCTTCATTTCCTTGGACATTCTTCAGGTGGTTGCTTAAAGGCAAGCTGTGTTCCACTGCTTCTATCCCACCTGGCATCTGCCAATAATTCCAAGGCAAAGTAGTTTTTGGAACTCCCGTAGTATATTACAATAATTCCTTCCCTTAAGCCTGGCAATAAGAACTAATATAAGTAATCCTCGGCTCCTCCACAGTGCTGAGGTTCACTTTCTCCATGGGGTCATGTACTTGAGGCTGCATGTCTTCGAACTTAGGAGGGGCTTGCTCCAAATCCTCCATTTGTATTTCTTCATCTTCTTCATATACATCTCCTTAAAAAATCATCTAAACCCCATAGGTGTCCTGGAGGTGCTCTTCTTCAATCCTTTCGGCGCTTGTCAGATTTTCATTTTGAATATTGCGCTATAACTACCCGCTCTTTCCTTTCGAGTAATTAGTCATCGATCTCCTTGATGATTGGACCACTCATCAGCCTGTAAGGCACAATTATAGTCACCTTTAAGAGTTTGGCCGCCTTTGGATTTCCATAAAACGTTTTGAGTCTATGTATGATTTCCTTGGGACCCCATATTTCCTTCTGTTAGTGAACTTGATAGGACCGAATTCTTGATCATAATTCCTAACTTCCATAGAGCTTGTAGTCGCCATGAAGAGCTCCTTATCTTCCCACACCACTTCCACTTCATTACCCTTCCAAAACAATAAGAACTGGTGAAGAAAGGACAACACACAACAATTAGCATGAACCAATCCTCCTAGCAAATGTTGTAATTTGCAATGGAGTCTATCACAAAAAAGGCAGATAACAAAGTTTTGCTACTAATGGTGATATCTATAGGTAGTATTCCTAGGGTCTTGGATACTTCTCAAGTAAAGGTAGACACATCCACTTATGTTTCTATCATATCACTAGAGCTCTCAGCATTACCTTAGATACTAGTCTACCATTGAGATACTCTTACGCACAGTTTTATGTAATCTCACATTTCCACGTAGGGCTCCTCTAAAGTATCACCTCTAGGGTTTGCATTCTTCCGGGAGTGATTCTGTAATCTCCACCGTGGCTCTCATCTTCCTCCGCCATGTGGTGCCTCCTTCTACCTTCAATAGGTCTTCCTACCTTTTTTGACTTGAAGATAATTGCAAATGTTGTTAAACAAAGGGAACAATTTAAAGAAATAAGGATTTCCACCTATTAATAAGGCCTCCTCATTCCATTACTCATCCACACTGCTCATTGACTCCATATCCTCAGTAGATTTCCTCCCAAACTTTGTTTTTCCCAAGCTAGGAACCATTCCTTACTTCACTTTCTTTAATTCAACAACCTCCTTCAAGAGTGTTTTATCATGTACATTAATGAGTCGCCTATTAATCGCACTTGCACAGCCGCTCTATCAACTGCTCTTTGCCTCTGCATCCTCATCTTCTGAGTTTTGGAAAACCTTTGGGGAAATTTTTTATATTGTACTACATGCCACCTTTGATCAAGAGAAACCATAGAAGGAATGATACACCTCACAGGCCTTTTCATCTCTACAACCCTCTCCCTTGAAAAAACAGGTTTGTTTCCCATCATATCTTTTAAAGAAGTGATTTTTTCCTTGGGAGACATCATTTTGTACCTCGGAGAATTAGGTCCACCTCTTGGAAAAACATATATGACTGGAGGAACATGTCATGTCCTTCCCCTACCTTCTCCTTTGAAGAAGTGAAGTTGTCTGCAATCTTCTTTCTTAGGGGAAAAAATCTACCCTTTGGAGGAGTGATTCTATCCTCTAGCATAAACTTTCTTTTCCTTAGAGGAACAACTCTATCCCCTGATCCACCTCTTGGAAATCTGCCCTCTGTTCTCTCCCTTGGAAAAACAAGTTTGTTTGCCTTCTTTCTTAGAACAATGACTTTCCTTACAACTTTGTCATTTGGAGGAGTAAACTTACTCGGGGAAAAGGCTTTGTTTCTTGAGGAACATTCTCTAAACATGCATGCATCATTTTCCCTTGGAGTAATGAACCTACCCCTTGGAAGGGTGGGCCTTTTTGCAATTTTTTCTCTAGGAGGAACAAACCCGTCTCCTTAGGAGTTCATCTTGCCTTTTGGTGAAAGTCTCATTTCCTTGGAGAATCGGTTATGTTGCTTTGTTCCCTCCTATAACCCTTTCACTGAATTTCTCCCTGATGGAGGATCTGTACAAACTACAGACCACTCATTTTTCAACTTATCAACACGGAGTAGATAATATTTAGAGACTCATACCTTTCTTGGAGAGAGTTTTCCCGCCTTCTTGGATTCTATCAATGCTCTTAGGTCAAAGCTAACAGTGTTAATTGAGGCCACTAGTGGGAAAGGATCCTCATCGATTGCCATAGCCTCTTTTTATCAGGGAACTTGAGCATCCCTTGTTGATATGTCTTATATGACATTTGAAAACCCCAACATGCATTTAGTAGTGGTTCCATGAATTGTAGTACTTATAGTAAGTTTTCCCTTAGTTCATCCTCATGGGGATCTAGTGGTCTTTAGGGAAGGTAATGAATTTTCTTTCACTAGAAAATCGAATATTTTCTTTGTCTTCGCTATCTCAAAAGTATATTGGACTCAGGTACCAACAATTTGCATTCTTCCACACAAATTAGAGTTCTTTTTCTACCAAGAGGACTAGTGAATGTCCTTATAATAGATGAGTCTCACATCGCACTTCCCGGTTCACTTCTTAAATAGTCAGTTCCCATGGATTTCTTCCTCCTAAGAACTTTCTTCCTGAGCCTCATACTAATAAATTTTAGCTGTAAGTTCATAAAAATCACTAAATTTCATACCTTGGAATTTTTTTTCTCAACTCAATGTCAAAACCTCTTTAGACTATTTACACGCATCAGATCGGGAAGCGGATCTTACATTTGTTTCTCATATTCTTGAACTCGAGATAAACAAATCACAGCCTCCTATTTCTTTGAGTCACATGGATTAATTTCCCGCAATACACATTTCAAGCTCATTCTGAAGAATTGAATGAACCGCTCTTTCCATCTCTTCAACTCAGAATGAGAACTGGTGAATATGAATATGAATGCTAATCCCTACAAAGATAAATATTTTGAAGAAGATATGAATTATATAGCCAATTTCACATTACATAGTGAATCTAGCAACATCCTCTAAGGTGGATTGACCATCTTCTCTAGAGCACAAGGAGAAATTAGGGATCATGTACCCCCGTGGGTAGGGGTTCTCCTTGTCTATCATTTTTGGATAAGGTTTGTAGAACTCTAAGCGGCAACCAATTTACCTGAGGCCTGGCTCATATAACACTTTCACCGCTTCTCTGATTGCTCCTAAATCTGGTAATAGGGCTGGTTACCTAAAAGGTTGCTGAGGAACTTGTTGAACTTGTTGGGTCCCCCGGCTACATTCACTTCTACACGGCCTACAGATGCCCCCCCAGCCTCTATTGAAAGCAGCCCCTCCATATGCCCTGTGTTATGTAAGTGGTAACATCTGAAAAATTCTCTGAGGGGTTGTGGCTTTGGCTGCATTAGGTCTTTCCCTTACTACATTCTCCAGGGTACCACCCTCTCTCCTATGGGGAAGAAGGTATCTAGCATCTACCAATATAGGTGAGCGGTGAAATTCGCCAACTTCTCATAGGTTCTTAGAATACTGACCCCCGAGTTCGTTAGAAAATTGTCTTTCATACTTAAAAGCAACTTCCTGCCTTGGTTGCCCTCTTTCTCTAAGGTTCTCCAGGATTTATTGATATTGCTGCTTCATTTCTTCAATAAAGGCAATCATGATCACTCGTTGGTTCTTTATTTCTTACATGAGAGCCTGAAATTCGTTAAACTTATTAGAGAAAAGAATAGACACATCCACATTGCCTACACCTCTTCCTTCCACTTGTTCAATGGGGTCGTTGATGTGGTTGCAACGAGCCAGCCACCGGGCCCCGCCAGAAAAAGCTCCTGGCCGTACCGCCGTGAGCCAAATGAGCCGAGCTTGAGCCCACCAGGCTTGATAAATCTCGCTCATTGGCTCGCTCGGGCCTCGCCGAAAGCTCTACCAGCCACGGACTCCATCCGGCTGCCGAACGAGGCTTCCGCCATGTCTCGCCTGGGCAGATTCGTCTTCACCGACAAGATCCCGTAGAACAGCGCCAGCCAGAGGAGGAAATGCCCGAAGCCATGTGTCCCGGAGATCGATAATGGATCCTCGCTCTGATCCACGACATGATGGCAAATACGTGAATCCTCACGGCCGCTAAGGAGGCGTCGATGAATCAAGACGGCGAGTCGAGCGAATCCCACGCCATCTACTGGGGACTGCATCAGATTCCAGATATGCTCTAGAGTGAAATGGTACCCACACAATAAGGTGTCTGGGCGACAGATGCTCCAAAGGTGATACATGAATACAGCCATAGCGTGACGCTGTGGAAGACATGGATGTTATATGATCGACACGCCTGCAAGTAAATTTTGAACCTATATTAGATAGGTTTTGAGTGCTTTTTTGCGCATTAATTCATGTCATTTATACCAATTGAAGTGTTCTAGCCATCTTAGTAACACTTATGCCATTTAGAGAGTATTTTCGTCAAGCTTGTGTTTCAAGACTTTGAGTCCAATCTCGAGTCAAATGATAACCGCTAGTTGGAATTCAAGTCTCTGTACCCATCAACCAGCCCAAGAATCAATGAGAAACCAAGGCAAAATGAAGAAAATGTGATGCGCTTGAAGACAGAGTGAAGATCAACAATGCAGAATTTTCGCTAGATTGCTAAAATTTTCGCTGATTATGAAATTTTTCGTTAGGATTGCGAAAATTTCAACCTTAGCGAAAATTTCTGCATAACCTGCTTAAAACACAAAATTTCGCTAAACACTCCAAATTTCTCGCTATAGTTAATCGCTCCTTTCTAAAATAATTGATTTCGCTTCACAAAAATTCTCGCTAGCTTAGCGAAATCGCTGAAGGCAATTGGTCACCCTTAGCGAAATTCTTTGTTTTCGCTAGACCGCTGATTTCGCTACAATGAAATCTCACTTCAGTTTAAATTTGATGCCTCACATGCTTTGTAATTAATGCCAAACCGCTCCAAACTTGGTATTACTTAATCGGTCTCATAACTTAAAGCCAGTACTTATAGTTTTTGGTATTTTCATACCTTGAGGAGGCCTATATAAGCCCCTCTTGTTTTGTAACCTAAGTAACGATTGGGGAGCAACAATATGTGGAGAAGATATTTTTGTAAGTTTTATTTTTGTAAATAAAGTCTTTTATTTTAGGTTTTGCTTTTATTTCTTTCTCTCTTCTCTCTTCTTTCTCTCCCTTTCCCTTGGCCGCTAAACACACCTCGAGGATTACAACTCAAGAGATGCTTGGCTAAGCTCCTTTCTTTGAAGAGGAAGGAAGCTAACTTGGTGGCGTAAGATGACAAGGGTCCCTTCAGACCAAAAGCTATGTAGTGTGTATTTATTGCCCTTATATTCTCAAAAACATGGTTCAGATAACATTGAATGTCACACTTAATACTCATGCTTTAGAATCCAAAGGTATATTCAAAGAGGAGGTACTGTGATTCTTTAGATGGTCTTTTAGCCTCTAAAATGATATTTATATGTTAGGTTTCTCAAATTAGGCGCAACATGAATGTTATTGATTTGGCCAATATCATGCTTTAGGACTGTGATTCTTTAGATGTCTTTACTTGAAACTTCGAGATGATATGAATGTTAGGTTTTTAAACAGAAGCGTGTGCCATAACTACATGCTACCTCAGATTTACCAAATAGGGAAGCAGTCATGGGTGAGGCTTTAGTTAAAACATAGATCCAAGTATGTTAGTGGACTATAGGTCAGTTGTCATAACGCCGAGATAAAACCCGAGGACACTTGTTCGGCCTCTAACTTGCCAAGTTGGTGACCTAATTCTTCAAAGCTAACTTTTTCTACCTTTAACTTTCATATAATTCTCTTCCTGTCTAATTGCTTTAAACCCAATTCCAAAGAGTCCAAATAGAAAGCCTTACCTTCATGCACTGATGCAAACCATTTTTGTGGATGAAACCCATCCCTGTTCTAATTCCTAGATCACTATACCGGCAGCAGTTTGACTACTAAGCAGGCTTGACTACTAGCTCGACTACTTTAGTAGAACTAGGTGTATATAAATTTTGTTGATTTAGCGTCACCATCGTGGCACGACCAATGGCGCCATGTCGGGGATGGTGCCAAACTACAAATAGAAATGAAGAGACTTGTGATCCACATCAGCAAGCAGCGGTAACCTTTGTTCTTTTGTACCTGGCCATATGAACCGCCATGCGATACTAGCAAGAATCGTGACCTGCTTCAAGTGATCCAGCGCTTTTCTAGTCTGGGCCACTTATTGTTGTTAGTTACCAGACTGTGTTATTTACAGTTTCACACTTTCTAAATTATAATAATATAATGTGGAGAGACACATCAGGTAGATTTATTGGTTAGATGGCACACAAATGACTAGCTAGTAGTTAGTGCAATTAACTGATACCATGGATCCATAATTCGAGGAACAAATGACAAACTAAGAACCCCATGAATCCAAATGCCTAGAACTACATGAGGATCACATCCACCCTCCCAGTTAGTGCCCCATCCTCGTATCATTCCTCCAGCTAAGAAGTAGCAAAGTGAGGCCTTATTTGGTACCCCTACTCCACATATCATGGTATGGGAAAATGAAAATCCATACACTCATATTAGGGATTTTAGAGGAGGTTTGCACTACCTTAAGGAAGGTAAGATGGACATGGATTCGCTGAAGCCAAAGGCATTTTAGACTCTAAAGGACAAGGCCAAGATATGGCTCAACCTATTGAGGCCTAGGAACATTAGAACAATGAAGTCATAGGCGTAATTCTACAGTTCTTCAAGTCTATAAGACCAATAATTTGAAAAGACAAATTTATACTTTCAGCCTTTAAGATGAGAGATTTACCAAAGGTTGGGAAAAGATTATGGAAACTCACTGCAAGGCATGCCCACATCATGGGTTTGACACTTGATGTTGGTGGAACCACTTCTATGTAGAAGGTCTCCTCCTCTATGAAAGTACCTCTTAGAAACTATGTGTGGAGGAGACTTTAAGCAAACATCCCGATGAAGCCATGATTTTAAATTACGTGGCTGAAACTCTGTATGGTCAGGGATGCCGAGCTCTAATCCCAGAGAATTGATAGGATGAGACCACCAACAACCAAAGGGTGGGATGTATGCACCGCTCAAGAAATAGAAATGAGAGCTAGGATTTCAACCCTAGCTAGAAGGTAGAGCTTGAAGGCAAATGGGCCTAAGAGGGTGCATGCAAAGGATCGGTGTAACTCGCACACCAACTCTTGCACCACTTCCAATCCCCGCACACTCCACTGCATCGTTGTCCTGAAAATTCCTCGCAGTTGAAGGATTTGATGCCTTAATGTAAACACTGTAGAGGTCAACACAAGCCACAATAATCCAATGCTCCATATGAGACACCTACAATTCCAATCGAGGAATCACCCTAATCTCGTATGAGACCTAATCCCCTCCTTATGTACTCCCTGTGCCAAACCTCGCTTGCTTCCCCTCATTAAATACAACAACCACCATCCTTCTCCAAAGAGGAATGCTTCATTTTGAATTTAAGCAAGGTGGTGGGCAAACTTTGTTGAGGAACAAAAGGAATCAACAAGAATCAAGTACAAAGAATTGATAATCGTAGAGAATACACTGAACAAAGAATATGGGCTTGAGAGCACCAAACTTAAAATTGATAACCTGCAAAGATTCAATCACCAAGATCAACAAGTCATTAGAGGTACAAGAGAAAGGAGGTTTCCATCACAAAATGGGGCTTCAAACCCTAAAGGAATTCATGAGGTGGATTATCCAACACCGAATGGATGAGGTTAAGGCCATAATAACCCTAGAGTGGAAAAAGAGGTTGATCAATCTATGCCAAAAGCCTCGTTGAAGAATCCAAAAGTGTGAGCAAGAAACAACCCGAGCATATTCTCCTCCAGAGGAGGATTTAATGAAATACCGTATACCACCTCCTACTTCCACAAGCACTGGGAGGAAAGAAAAGGCAACTCAACGTCGGCATTCTTATAAGCCAAGGCGCGAAGGTTAATATATCTTTATCGGATCACTCAACAAGTCCCCGTTTATAAAATTTTGAAGGATCTTTGCACAATCAAAAAGCGATTAGGCATTGATATTTATTTCACAACATACTCGGTGCCATAATTGAAAGCAAATACTGTCAAATACAAAGATCGGGATCTCCACAATTTCAGTCAATATTGGTGGGAATTGCATAGAAAAATCCTTGCTTGATTTAGGAGCCAGTGTGAACCTAATGTCGTATTTAGTATCTGACAGTTAGAGTGCAGGTGAACTTAAGCCTCTGAAGCGTCAACTCTCATTAGTAGGTGATGGTGAAACCCACTGGGGATAGTTGAGGATGTCTTAGTGAAGATAGACAAATTCTACTACCCAGTGATTTTGTAGTACTGACACTGAACCAATTGCTAATAGACCCGATCATGTACCAATCATCTGGGAAGACCATTTCGCCCACTTTTGATGAAATAATAAGTGCCGGGAATGGAGTCATGCAATTAACCTTTGGTAACATGACCCTAGGTTGAACATCTTTCATTTGAACAACAAACATGAGTTGCTAGAAATTGAAAATCAAATTTCTGATGAAGTTGTTTCAATTGATCGGTGTCTTGAAGCTCTGATTAATCGAGGAAATCACGAGGTGATCGGCCCGAAAATGAAGATATATTGGTCTTATCGGCGCCGCTATGAGCCAATTGCTCGATTGACGGTCGTCGAGGAGCAGATCAACAATTGGGCTTAAAACCATGGAATTAGCCAACTGACTGCGGGGGTTGAGGAGATCATTACTCCTTAATCCCCCTTGAGTATTGAAGTGGGCGGTTCGGTGTTTTCAAAAACCGAATTACGAGTTCCACGAGTTTTATTCTGTCTTAAGTTAGTAATTGTGTTAGTTTAGGTTATTTTTCAAGAATTTTAACTTAGTATTTTTCATTTTCTAGTATTTAATTAGTATAGCATTGTGTTGTGCTTTAATTTTAATTACAGTACATATATTAAATTTTATAATAATAGTGCTTATTTTAAATATTATCAATAATTTATTTATTTATTTATTTATTTTTAATGCGGCTAATGTCAGTTTGAAGCTAGAATTCGCTGAAATGGCGAAAATTGGGTGGAGAGGCTGTTCGGCTCCCAAAACGTATATAAGCACAGGAGGGTGTCAAAGAGCCACTTCACATTCTTTCCCCTCCAGTAAGCCACTGCATCTCGGCTATTTGCTTCTATGCATGCAGGTGCCTGAGTCCCGAGTGTCCCGCTGTGCGTACTGTCTGTGCAGTGCTGCACCGGTTGAGTTCGAGCCCGACCGCACCTCTGTCTAAGCCACTGGCGTGAAGCGAGCCTTCACCCGCAGCGTGCACGAGCCACGTCCATTCAACGCGGCTGACCATTCTGCCGTGCCCGCGGTTCGGTCACATTTGGTGCCACTGCCTCGGCATCGGACATTTCGAGCCTTGTTTGGTTAGTTGGGGCCATTAGGCTACGGTCGGTGAGCCACAGTTCGGTTTGCTTTAGCCCGGGGTGGTTGATAGCCTCGAGGAGCTACGGTTCAGTGCCCTACAGTCTTGTGATTATATTTTTACGTGAGTCGAACTTTCTTCAGGAGTTTAGTCATATTTGAGTATGGTTCGTACTCGGGGTGGGTCCGTCATCGGCCTCAGTGAGATTCGGCTGCGCTGAGAAGGTGGCCCAGGCTCGGTCCCGGCTCTGTCTGCATGCCGGTCCCGGAGGAAGTATCGGAGCACGGGGATTAGACGTTATCGAGACAACGATGGGACCGGGCTGTCGCGTACCACGGGGAGAGTTAGGGCCCGGCCCTCCCGGGCTGCCCATCGGGTCCCGGAATGGAGTCATCATCTTCTCGGCCTCCCCCATCTCCAGTTACTCCAGCTGCGGAGGCGACTTCATCACCACAGTTGTCGCCTGCCTCGAGGATTCGGAGGCCACTATTCGTAGGGACCCCCGTTAGAAATCATGCGACTCCTTGTGAGAGAGTTTCATCGGAAGTCATTTTATGACATCCCGCGGTGACCCGAATCTGGGGAGTCTTTGAGATTGATCGAGGAGTACTCACTCTACCATAGCGACTCCTCGCGGTTTATTATCAGGGTGAATGCTGCTCAGTTCCTCCATGACATCCAGGGAGGCAGACGGTCCACTAGAGATTCGATTCGGTATAGATGACCGCCACAGGTGTACTCGGACCAGCCCGATATTTGTGACATTGGGATTCTTGTCTGCCAGCGTATTCGGAGGGTTACGAGCTTGGGCCCACAGCCTCACGGGGAGATGGCCAGAACGCGGCGAAGACATCCGCTATGGATCGGTATTCTACGGGAGCGGCTCAGCCCTCGAATCTTTGCTCATTGACCATCTTCTCCGTCTTAGGCTTGTTCCCTACATGGCATTATGTGCGGAGGAGGGGGTACGTCTGGAGGCGCTTTCTGCAGGATCTCGGGGGTTTAGTTCGACCCCTCGGGTGGTGATGGCTTCCTGTTACGATTTGAGAGAAGGTCCATCGGAAGGACGACTCGGCGGAGAGCATTCCATTACTTATCTTGCGACTCTATGCTATGTTCTCGGCAGATGGGTTGAGAGGAGCGGGCTAGAGATGGTAGATGCCTACATGTCTTTGTCGGTGGAGCCGGGTTATGACTATGCCGTCTCATTCCATATACGACCACGGGACCGGGAGGAGTGCGGGTCGGGAGGCGCGGACCACCACCGCGGATGATATGCCCACGGGCCGGAATTTGGGGCTCCCATTCCCGAGATCGTTCACCTCCATCCTCCACATACTACATCGACGTGAGATACTCCGGGCCTTCCTGTCGACACATCATTCAGAGATTACATCCATGCTAGCTCGAGAGAGATAGGCCCAGTGTGATGGATGCCATGCGCTCGCTTGCGGCTACCGCAGTTGCGGGATCGGAGAGTTGGCCAGTGCCGTTCTATGCTGACTCAGATTATGACCCATCTGGGTCTTCCTCGTGATCTGCCCGGAGAAGGCCACCGTCTGCGGCTTCATTGGATGTTGCAGGCTGCGGCCAGCGGATTGAGGCCCACCACCACCACATGGCGGTGAGGTGGTTGGGTTTTGCATTTTTGTTTAGTTATCGGCTTTATCAAGCGCTGCGATCTTGATTAGGATTTATGTATTAGCCATAGTAGGCGGTGATATTTTGTTTAGCTTATTCATGTATTAGCCACTTTGGTATGTCAAAGCTATTCGATTTATATATATACGACTTTTTGTACATATCATGTTTTGTGCTTCCATATGTTTAAATGTGTTTTCTTTTGATTGAACAATTGAATTGCTACAGTGGACAATTGAATTGCTTCATGTTGAAAATTGAATCACTTTTTGTCCACTATATAGGACAACTTCCATGCTTGAATTAATTTGGTCGGTTGGAAATTCTGTGCTCGACTTGAAATTTCTCAGCCCATGCTAGATTCACACACTTGCTCAGATTGTTTCAATAGGTTGTGAAATTGTGTGCCTTCTTTCGCTTTGCAAAGCCGACCTTAGGTATGTTGGCAACCTAGGATAGGTTTGTGTTACCTACAGTTGAAGACCAATATTTGTCTTCGAAAAGGAAAAAGAAAGAAAAAGCAAAAGAAAAGAAAAAAAAGAAAAGACGAAAAGAAATAAAGTCATGAAGCTTTGTCTTGAAGCAGAGCACGGTCAGGGGGTATGGCGAAAAGCCTTTAGGCCGATGCCACTAGCCTTAATTGGTTGGGTCATCGATTTAGTGTTATTCGTTACATGGGTGGATAGGTGAGTTTAATGACTTGTGGGTGCTTAATTTTTGAAGTCATTGGGATAAGTCGAAGCCTTTAGAGGAGTTAGTGGTCAAGTGATCCTTTTGACGATGCCTAAACCTTAATTGGTTGGGAGTCATGGTGGACCCAGATTACGGACTTTGGTGTCGGATTTTAAGCATTGCACCCTCGATGTAGATGAATAAAGAAAGCAAAGTATAGCTAGCCTATCTGGTTGTTCTAACAACTTAAGGCCATGTCGATCTTGGAGTTGGGGAGGTGGCAATTTTGCGAGTTTATTGGCTTAATCTGGTTACAAAAGACCATTAGACTTGGGTGGAAATTCAAGTTGAGATTATGGATCCAATATTGACCTCGGGTGTTCTTGTATGGTTTTGATTCTTTCATATCGGTTCTGACTTTGATTTCAATTTCTCGAGTTAAGGTATTGTTTATATGTACATATACCCTTTTGAATCCATAACTTTTGCAAATCACCACATCCATCTCCTTTTTCTTTATTTTGCATTGCTAAGGGACTAGCAGCGTTTCGGTTGGGGGTGTGATTAATGCTGAGTGCAATTTTAGACCTATGTTAGATGGGTTTGAGTGCTTTCTTGCGTTAATCATGTCATTTATACCCGATTGAAGTGTTCTAGTCATCTTAGTAACACTTATACCATTTAGAGAGTATTTTTGGGTTTGTTTTGCGGGTTTTTCTTTTGAGTCAATCTCGAGTCAAATGTGATCATGAAGTTGGAATTCAAGTCTCGACCATCGAAACCGGCCAAAATCAATGAGAAAACGAGCGAATGAAGAAAATGTGGTACGGAGTTGAAGAGCAGTGAAGATCAACAATGCGAGGAATTTTCGCTAGGATTGAAAATTTTAAGCTAGGATTGCGAAAATTTCGCAACCTTAAGCGAAAAAGTACGCAACTAGTAACACAAAAATTTACTGACACTCCAATTTACATTGTAGCGTTTCCTTAGCGAAAATAATTGATTTAAACTTCTCACAAAAATTTAAGCTAGCTTAAGCGAAATTTAAGCTAACTAAGCGAGTGCTCACCCTTAGCGAAATTTCTTGTTTTCGCTAGACCTGTTGATTTCGCTAGTTAGCGAAATTCCTCAGCCTAGCGAAATTTGATGCCTCGTCATGCTTTGTAATTAATGCAAACCGCCTCTGAGCTTGGTGTACTTAATTGTCCTACTCTTAGCCAATTTCATAGGTTTTTGGTATTTTCATACCTTAGGAGGCATATAAGCTTCTCTTGTTTTGTAACCTAAGTAGCGATTGGGGAAGCAGCGATATGGAGAAGATATTTTTGCTTAAGTTTTATTTTGTAAATAAAGTCTTTTATTTTAGGTTTTGCTTTTATTTAACTACTCTCTTCTCTCTCTTCTTTCTCTCCCTTTAAATTTTTGCCAAACACACCTCTTGAGGATGACAACTCGAGATGTTTAGCCTAAGCCTCCTTTCTTTAATGAAGAGGAAGGAAGCTAACTTGGTATTGGAGCATATGCATGTTGTCCTCTTGTACTAAAAGCTATAGGTAGTGTATTTATGACACTATATTCTCAAAACATGGTTGCATAACATTGAATGTCATTAATTTGGCCGTCTATAAATGCTTTCGTCAGGTGCGTATTCGGTGAGAAGTCTTGTGATTAACTGATGGTCTTCTGAAGGCTGCTCTAAATGATATTTATATGTTAGGTTTCTCAAATTAGGGTTGCATAGCATTTAATGTTATTAATGTTTGGCGATACTCTCCATGCTTTGAATTTGTGATTCTTTAGATGGTCTTTCTGAGCCTATACGAGATGATATTAAATGTTAGGGTTTTAAAGCGTTAAGGGGGCCGCTAACTACATGCTACGTATTGACTCAAATAGGAGTTGTTTCATGGGTGAGGTTTGCTAAGTTCAACATAGATCCAGGTTATGCCGGGGTATAGGTTGTGTCATAGCAGCGAGGAATCATTTCAAAGGACACTTGTTTGCCACCCAACTTGCCAAGTTGGTGACTGAATTCTTCAAAGTTAACTTTTCACCTTTAACTTTTCAGTTTTACAATTTTCAGTTTTCAAACCATTCCTTTGTTAAAAACCCAATTCCAAAGAGTCCCGAATAGAAAGCCTTGCAGCCATTGCAGTCACGAGCCGTTTTAAGATGAAAACCCATCCACAGTGTTCGAATACTAGACCACTATCACTGCGGTAGCTTATTCTGACGTGGTAGGGAAGGCTGGAATTGTATATAAATTTTGTTGATTTTGGCTCAGCCTACGTAGCGCGAATCAATGACCCCTTTGGTACGATCGGTCGATCTGGTGTCTGAGGAATCTAATTCTGAATATGGGGGTATTGGGGCTCCTGTGCCGGCTATGGTGGTGGCCATGAGCTTAGACAAGGTTTGCCGATCTTGAGTAGCATTGAGGGCAAATGCATGGACCCATTGATACTATCAATTCAGCCTGATGAACTAGGATCCAATCTCAAATCTGGGGGTATTAGGACAGCTGGATCTTGATGGACTTAACAGTAGCATCCCAGGCATGGGTATGGGTAAAAGCATCAAGGGTGATCGTGGGGTGGGGTTTCATAGAGGAAACAAGGGGCCGACATCTGGGACTGCCAGACAGGCGATTATGTGCGGAGTGCCATCGTCATTCTTTGGGTATGAAAATTTGGGTGATGGGTTCGACATGGTGGGCGGTCTGGATCTCGGTCGGTAGTGGTGAAGTATGGGTCTTGGGAAATTAATCATGCGCGGCTTGGTAGTCGGGAGGTGGTGGCCAAGCAACCATGTGCAACAGTATATTCTTGTCAGTTTCTGTTACTAATGAGTTCTTTCGGTAGATCTTATTGATATATTGTTTCTTGTTGAATAGAGTGAGTTCAATAGTCATTATTTTAACACATTGATGATTTCGGGTATCTTATTCTTGTTTCTGCAATTTCTACTTGTTTGAATTCTATTTCATAATTTTCAATTGCAAGATTGTTTGGCCGGTGGAGTGCGTAATTGAAGGAAACAAATGTTGAAGGAGGTGGCTTTAATAGCTTTAGCATCGATTCATCGACTAAGGTAAAGCAATCCGTAGAAAAAATTATTTCCTTAATTGATGTATTTGTTATCAGTTGATTACAAAAGTTAAAAAGTATATGGATTGAGCTTGAGAGTTGATTCACAATCTGAGCTTGTATAGGCTCGAGTTGGAGCGAGGCTCGAGGTTAAGCTGTTTGGTTCATATGGAAAAGCAGGCCTAATGAGCTCAGCGAAGCACCATCGAGCCAAGCAGGCGATTTTAAGCTCGTTCAAAAGCTCGGCTCGGGCTCGAGCTCGCTCATAAATTAACAAGCCTAGCTCGAAATGTTCAAAGCTGAACGGCTCGACTCGTTACACCTTTCTTGTTGGGATGGACTCCTTCTTTGTCACATTAGAATTCATCGGGTTTATATCACGATTTCCACGAGTTGAACTCTTCCTTCTTATCTTTGCTTTTGCAACATTAGATCCCCGAGTTTTGAGACTTCTGATTGTCTTACTCCTCAATTTTGGTGGCATTATTCAACAAAAATTGAGTCCCACCGGGTGTGCTAAAAATATGTTTGGTGGATTTTCTAGTGTAATTCACTAGAATATACAAAACACACGAAAATTGGTGAATGTGCGGGCGTGCCATGAAATTATAGTATTTCCAAACTGAAACTGTGTCGAAATCTAACTTCAACTCAAGCGAAAAATGGATCCCTAGTTCATCTGACAATTTCCTATATTCTAAGGGGAAAATGCCTTGAAAATTAGATTGCATGGACGGAATTGAAAGCTAAGAGGAAACTTAACGGACTAACTTGAAAATTTGTAGATTTCATTATAGAATTGGATTGAAAATCAAATGTTAAAGCAAGAAAACTTTGAAGTAACAAAATGCTTGGGAAAAAAAACATATAAAACTAAGCTAGGAATCTGGAAAAGACGATTATTGAACTTGTATAAAAAATAAGAGAAATGTTGAAATGCTCTTGCTCGGTTTTGAATGTTCAATCCCCTATCGTCTTGAGTGTTTTTACTTTTATAGGCTTTTTTAAGTAACTGCATCGGCCCACTTTCTCTAATAGTTGTCCATGTCTCACTAAGAAGTCTTGCTCCTCAAGTAATTTTCTCTTACTTCAAATGTGCCGCGTCTTCTGCCATCTCTTAGCTTTGAGAAAAAGTCTCGCCCCGTATTACGCTGAGACAAAGTTTGATATTCTCTTGTAAGCGGTTTGAAAAAAAAAATTAGAAATGTCTCTGGACTTTTCATGGGTTGATCTAATGGAAGAGCAGGTTATAGCGCACCACAGCCTTTATAACAATTTAAGCGTAGGCGATAAAACAAAATATCGTTCACCCGATTTAAATAGGCTCATAAGCGACATTGAATAACGCATTTATACAAATTGGCATTCTATACTTTTTCAAATACAATTACAAAATATTTATGGAGTTCACCCTGGTTGTCCACAATATGTAAAATACATTTCCATATTTTCAAAAAGATATATTAAAAAAAAAATGTGATCTTCTTATGAAGACTTTTACATCTTTGAGTTCAATGCAAAATAATTACAAAATATCATGAATGAAATGATATGCATGAAACGAACATTTACTTATACTCCGCTCTGTTTGACGATGACTCTACGCCCGACAATCTTTGGTCCTGCCACTTTCTACTCGATACCTACGCGATGATAAAAACAACGTGCTAAACATTTTCATGCTTAGTGGTTCTATATAGTTCTCTTTTCCATTTCAGTTTAATAAAAATCATGCAATTTTTCTAAACAATTCTTTTTAACCTTTTTTAATGATCAATGCAATACAATACCTATATTCATTTCATATACATTTATTTACAGTTTATTGATCATTCCAAATATGCACTTTCATATGCAATAAATCATTCAAAACACAAATCATGCATTTCACAATTTTCTTTTCATTTTGCCCTTAAGCGAATTTAACCTATGTTTTCGGTGCACGGGATAACGAATCACCGACACGATCCACATTGGGTTGCGGCGGAGTATAAAAGTTTTATAACCGCAGTCACGGTCCCAGGTGCTAGCGGTTATTAAATCATTTAAGTGAGCAACTAAATCTTATCCGTGGGCTACGGATCGGAATGATACATCATTACGTTCGGCGTAGTACTGCTCATTTGACCCTTATTGGTATATCAATCTATCCTTAACTCAAATTTAACGGTAAATATTCTATTAAGGGTGCTCAAATCATTCTTAGCAATTTACAATAGTCTATATACATTTATATCCAAATATTTGGTTTCCAATACTCACACAATTTTTCATATGCAATTCATTTCACAATCAATTTAAAACAAATCAATATGCAATTTATCGCAATTCATTTCAATAAATTCACTTAGTTCATAATCCTTCAAACATTTTAGAAATAGAGATAAAGAAGTGGAGAACAAACCAATTCATTTATGGCTCAAACATAGCACACATGCATATTCATATAAAACCTTTCAGATTTATTTTGTCAAACAAAACCATGAAATAAGGAAAAGTGTGACGAACCCAAAGGTTGTCGTTCTTCGATTCCTATCCTCGAAATCCGGATTCTTGGAGTCGAAACTATGTATGAAACCCTGTCAATCACAAATATGTCCCTTTATCAAGAACAACCCCGAAAAAAAAAAATTGTTGTGCATTAAGGATTTTGGTTAGAATTGATGTCTACCCAATACACCTTCACTTGAAAATTTTCTAGGGACATATGAGCCATATTTTGCTCATGATTCCTTCAAGAAAATTATAGCTCTGAGTCTATTTTATTATGGTGGAATCATCTCATTTGGATCATCAAACTCAAGTTACAGCATTTTAATGCCAAACTGGTAGGTATCACGAATTTCGACTTGATTTACTACTATTATTCTCGATTTTAGGGGTCTTAACTCCGTAAGTGGTAATGGATTCGCCCTCTTCATTTAAAAATTTATGGTTCTAAGGTTTTAACAATTAGAATCATCTAATTTGGATGACCAAAACCCAAGTTATTGCATTTTACATCCAGACTATTCTAATTTGCAAAGCATAATCAGATTGTTCTTGCACATAACTCCTTTTTTACAGATTTCTGGGTATTTTGGGGTTACAAATTGCATACATTTCCTTCAAGTAAATTATTCCTATAGAAGTCTAATTTACCTATAATTTTGAATCACTCAATTTGGATGAGTGAAACTCAACTTAAGGCTAAAACACCACAACCACATCCAAAATATAGCATACTCGTTAGCTGCGACTTACCTTTAAGCGGTATTCGAGAGATGCTTGGAAATTAGTTGCTTAGTCCCTTCTATACATTTGTGGCTCTAAGCTCTTGTGGGCTTTACCAATAGAATCCTCAATTTAGATGATTATAAACACTTTTATAATAAGAAACAAAAGCATAGGTTTTGAAAAAATTTGCAATGACTGGCTTCATTTGAAACCGTCATTTCTTTATGAAAATTCTTAGTGTCCAACAATCTGTGGCGCCGGTGAACTATTATCCAAGAACACTTTACACAAAGCTAGGGCTTTTCTCCAAACCCAAACATAAAAAAATAAAGGGTTAGGGTTTGGTTTAACTACCTTCATCTCTTTTTCTGCTTTTCTTGCTTTCTTGCTTTTCTTAACGGTAGCCAAAATGCTTGTCTCGTGGGCGAATCGTGCATTTCGTCTCACTTTTCCCTCAACCGGTTGCCCAACAAAAATGCTAAATGAGACTCTCTCTCTCATTCTAAAGACAATTTAGTCTTAATAATCTAAGCCTTCATAAAACGATGTTTGAGCTACAGCGTTAATTACCATTTTAAGATGCTGCGTTTTAAGGCTTTATTTCCCTTTGTTTAATTTCATTTATCTTTTTGGCACTTACATTTATTCATTTATCGCTGCTTAGGTTCTCGTTTGACATTTTATCGGAATTAATTGACTCACTGTAAAAATTTTCGAGTTTTATCATTTTAAGTTTTTAAATTTGTTAAAAAACTAGAAAAAATATAATTTATTTTATTTATCTTGAATATATTATAAAAACTGTTAAGGTATTTTCAGGGCATTATAGATTTGGTTGAACTCGTGTGATTTGGACTTAATATATCTATTCGATCAATTTCATTAAGTCCAAAAATTATTTTTAGTGCCACCATACTCTTAAAATTAACTTTAGCAAATAACTCTTTGAAGACTCGGACATCCTATATATAGACTTGAGAGAACATAGACCTTACCACTAAAATTTCAGAACGCCAAACGTTTTGACTTTTCATACTCTTAGAATTCTAAATTCGGTAGTAATTTCATTCACATTTTCTAGAATAATCCTCTCCATTGAAGGATATCTAATAAGAGGATTCAAACCCAAGAAAAGTATTTAATTGGCATTTAGCATCCTTAGTAGACAAGCGTTAATTTGAGGTGTTTCAGTTACAAGATGTGACTCTGCATACCCACTTCACCATCCATATGAAAGGGACTTACTCCAACCCCATTTATCTGCTACTGCAGGATGAGGGAGATTCACAGTCTGAATTGCCCTCCACCTTGGGAATTTTCTTTCCATTTTCCTTTTTCTATTGGAGGGTACTTTCGAAACTTCAGCGAAGGGCATTTATGTCTTATTTCATTAAAAATTTTGACATCCCCACCTGATCTTACGGATTATCCTGAATTTGGATTGAAAATAACCCATTTAATAAAATACGTATTCATTCAGCCAACTTTTGAAACTTTTATTTAAAATTGCCCTTTTATGTCTAAGAGAGGGATGTTTCAATTTTTTTATTTTTTTTATTTATAATTGAACAAAAGTTTTAGATATAGCCTAAAATCAATATTTTTTTCAAATAATTGACCCAAAACTCGATTATCCCTTGTATCTCTCATGTATTTTTTTACCAGGATAAAATATTTTTATTTAATCCATAAAAATTGGGAAGCCATTTTAATCAATTTTATTAATGCAAAAAGTTTGGAAATATAATTATGTTATATAATAAAATTTTATTATTTTTATGATTAATCCGAAGATTAATTTTAATATAGTATAACTTAAAATATGTTTTTCGTATATAGAATGTCCCACTTATGACACGTCATTCGACAAAAAAAATTAAATTCTATTTAAATTTTTTTTTAAGTTGCAATATAATGTATGGCTAAAATCGTGCTCAACTCTAATCACTTAAGGATACTGTAAGCATTACACGCTTAATTCCATATACATGTAAAAAAATATCGACTTGAGCTTTTACCATTCAAATGGAGGATGCTTGATCTAGGAACCGGAATTTAGAAAAAAAAACTTTAATTATTTAAAATTTTTATAAATTAGCATGGCATGCTAATACAATAATTTAATATTTTTTTATATCTCACCTCCTTTTTTAACAAAATAAAATTTCAAAATTCATCGTTAAATCAAATTCAACATCTAATGCTATTTTTGCCTTAATGTTTAGCCAAATAATTATTATTAGTTAATAAAAACTTATGTTAGATACTTGAAGTTTGATTCAAGTGGTAAAGGATAAGATCGGATATAAGATGTCTCCAATCCAAACAACAAAGCACTATAATATAATATTTAAATGAATAAAAATAAAAAATAAAAATTATATTAGTAAGATAATAATGAACTATACCAAGCATTATTCTATTGTTAATTAGAAAGTATTTAAGTCAACATGGAATTATACCAAGCATCACATGAATTTTAAATGCCCATCCATGCATATTCCTAATTCCATAAATCCATACCATATTGTTTTTGAAAATTATTCCATGAGCGTTACATTTTAATTCTATTAGGCCCTTAGCTAGTAGTTGAAAGTGACTTCTTTGTTTGGTGCTTTTGGTCTATTATGATATTATGCCCATTTTTAGTTAACTCAACTATTTACAATTTGGGCATAGTTCAAACAAATATCATGTCCAAATAAACACCAATAATTAAACAAAAAATTTTAAAAAAATATATTATAGTGGTTGATTGTTTGATTGGGTTGGTGGAGAGAGCCTATCGTACGTACATGATGACATGAATCCATTATAATCACACATAAGATATCTATATCATATTAAAAAATTAGCTGACCCTAAAAAAGAAAACCTAAAATTAAAGAGGTGATTGGTTAAGATAATCCATTCTTTCCCTATTTATGTTTATACTAGGTTACTTGGTAAGAATTTATAATGAGCTACTAATAAATGATTAGAGATAAATAGTTTATGATATGAAAAACTATAGATTATAGTTTATTCTAACATATTTTTTGTTAGAAAAAACGTTAGTGGTATTTGAGTTAAACTTCAATCAACAATCCCACATCATTAAAAAATGAGAAGTCATAAGGCTTTATATAAGCCTTTATTTGATTACATAGATAATAGAAAAATGGGTATGGATGAGATCACATGTGGACTCCCTTGTAGGCTAGGCCTGTAGGGTTATATTGAAGTCAAAGATGGGCATTGGGCTAAAAGACATATTTGTATAAGTTACGTCTATTGATTAATAGACATAATCTTATAAAAGTTAGTCTATATATATTGCAATATATGATACAAAAAAAATAGAGTCAATAAAAAATTGAAGTCTTATATTTTCATTTTACCTAGTAGTGACAAGACAACCAACGGGCATTAAATTGGTTAGAGTAGCGATTATTATAATATTTTCATTTTATATTTGGACCATTTGGGAAATCTAGCGGGCCCCTATTGGGTATTTTGGATATGGAAATGGGCCCATGCCAGCGTTGATGGGAGCGCTAGGTGGTAATGAAAGCGTCGTTGTCCAGACAAGTTTATGGATCATCTTACGTGGACGGCATAAAATTCTCCACCACACGTTTAGTAAAATATAATAAAAAAATTAAAAAAATAATAATAATATCAGAAGGGAATGATACAGTGCTCTTATGTCATCTTGCATGCAATACAACCGGGGATATTCAGTGGACCCAGATTCTACCGTCGAGAAATTCTTTACCGCCATCACAGGGTCTCCGATCATATCTGATGACACCATGACCATCGATGGATGTGATGCGAGTATGGGGAGTAGGGAATCAACGATGGGAAATGTTTCTCAAAAGGCACACCTGCCTCGCCTGAGAATCACGTGATCTTCTGGGGGCATCCCATCCACGTATTCTCGCCATAGAAAAAGTATGTTCGGAAAGGCACCACGCATCTACCTCAATGTGACACGTTCTAATCGTGGTGAAAGTGAAACCACTGTGACAATGGACATGACATGCATTATAAAAATACGAAAAATGTTTGGTAAAATCATAGTTTCACATATCATTTTCAAAAATAAAATTTTTTTAAGGATATATTTGAAAAATATAAAAATTAAATGACATAAATGTCTATTACTCTTTTTTTTTTCTTTTTTTTATAACCCATTTAAAAATCATTATCATTATAAAATTATGATAACTTTTTTTTTATACATCAATAATATCGTGTAACGACACCCTAAAAATATACAATTTTTATCCATTTTTATCCCATGCTGTTTTCCACATTAAAACCAATATTAACTATCCTATGATATGTAACGAATAATTATTTTTACCTTTTTTTTTTTTGAAAGAATAATTATTTGTACCCTAGTTTAGGTTTATTCCCAAGTTCCATCTTCGTAACATCTGATTTTATTGTCTTTGGTAAAAAGGAAAAACATCCCGGACGAGAGGGGTATTAAGTTCGAGTCCGGTAATTATAGTTTATTATATTTAATAATTAATCCAGCCTTATCCCAAGGGACAGATGCCCCTCAAAATTTTTTATAAAAAAATTGCATTTTATAACCGGTTATATTTAAACCCTCACCATTAATTATGTCTCCTTAATCAATAAAATCTTATATCATTAGGTTATTTTTCCAAGTCTGTCAATATATGTCCATCCTGAACTAAATTTTGTGTCGTACCATTGACTACGTTATAACTAAGTCATGTTTGGCTGCAAAAAGTTAAATCCCATTTTTTACAATATTTTATAATCACAGTGAATTTAATATTGATATGGTATATAATATTGTCACTTTTTAACTTAATACTAAAATTCTGTCAAAAAACCTTAATGCTAAAATAATAATTTTAAAAAATATATGATTAGACATAAATCTTTTTTTTTTTTTTGACTTCATATATTACCTTATACTATTACGTTTTTATAAGGATTTAAGTGTGGATCTTCACAACTCTTATAATCTCTTTGTTACTTGAGCCAAGCCTCAATGGTCATACTATGAAACTCATGATCTTTATTTGTTAAATTTCAAACCCAATTTCTATACCATGCCTATGAAATGTACAAGTGTTGACCTATTAGATTAAGGCTTGACAGTTGATTTTTGTAAAAAAATTATTTAAGTTTCGTTGAACTCTGAAATAGCTTAAAAAAAGTTAAATAAAATTATTTAGAAAAATTATTTTCTCATTTTTTATTTCATAATGGAAATATCAATAAAACTAAATATAATTAAAATTTCTCAAAAATTTACATATTTTTTAATTTTTTAATCCTTATTTAACATAGAAATAAATAAATAAGTTTAAATAAAAATATCAAATTAGTTTATTAAATTTAAACCTTTTTTTTTTATTATCCTCCCAATTTTCTTTTCTTCTATTTTTCCTTTCTATTTTTTTTCTTTAGTACTTTTCAGTTCCAAACATAACCAAAAAGTACTAAATAACGAAAAAAATAAAAAGAAAAATGATTTTATCACGCTAGCCATCGCGAAAATACGAAAAGAAACGAATATAATCAAAATTCCTCACAATTTTATGTATTTTTAAATTTTTTAGTCCTTAGATAATAAAAAGAAACAAATAAAATAAGTTTGAACCTCTCCATTTTCATCTTTATTTTTTTTCCTTAGCAAGACTCCGTTTCAACCAAGAAGACGCTTTAAAAATACTAAGAAAACGATTTTACGACGTTTTGGCTTTATCATTAAAATATAAAATCAAATCAAATATAATCAAAATCGCTAAAATTCTACATATTTTTAAATTCCTAAATTTTTTATAATGTATAAACACATAAAACTAGTCAATAAAACATATGTAATTAATTTATTATGCTTTAAATATACTTATTTTTCTAATTTTTTTCCTTTCTTATATTTTTTTTCTATTTTCTATTCTAAGACTTTCCCGATAACAAAAAAGTTTAAGCCTTAAGGGTTGCCCTGAATTTTAATCATGGCTGCACCACTTGTCTTTAGTGTCAAAATAAGTCTTAGAAAAGAGTTATTTTTAAGTGTTAATTTTTTTTTTTAAAGTTTCTTAAAAATAACTATCAGATAAGCTTTTAAGTTAGGTTTATACTAATAAAATATGTGTAGTTTAAGATATCAAATATCATGACATAATAAATATATATTTTAGGGGTGTGATTTTCAATGAAATATGATGTCTTTATATATGCTATGTTATCTTATACTTATAGTTAATCAGTGGAATTAATAAAATAAATAAAATGAAATTTATGTTATTTTCTAATGTTTAAAGGAAAATTATAAATATTCAACTTTTTTCTATTTAAAAATAAAATTTCTGTTTTATTCAATAATATTCATGATTAGATATTTAAGCTATATAAATAAAAAGTATACTATGTTAATCAATATAAAAGAATAATTTTATATAAGTATTATTTTAAAACTATTTTATAAATATTATTTTGGGTTATTTTTTAAACACAAATTTAATTAATTTTATAACAAAAATTAATTCTAGAAAATAAGTACCATAAAAATAAAAATAAATTAATTAATGATACAAGAGAAGTGCATCTCTTAGACATCTTAATACAGAAATAACATCTCATGTAGAAAATATATAAAATAAATCATAAATTATATATTCTACTACTTTTTTGACAACTGTTCACTAAGAATTACGACATTGTAATAATCTTCAAGAAGTTTCGAACCTTAATCCTTCCTTTCCTAAAACTATTTTATATTGGTCTAACACATAGAATACCACACATTTCTATTATTTAACTTTTTTATTTGAAATGTAATTTCTATTATAAGTGAAAACATTTAAATATATATATATATATATATATATATATATATATATATATATATATATATATATATATATATATATATATATATATATATTTTCCGAAACTAGTTATTAAATGTTATTTTTTTGAAATTTTTGGTTAAAAGATATTAAATAACCAAAAATTTGTAAATCTAACTTTCTCATGTTTTTATTTTTATTTTTAAAATAACAGCATTTTGTACAAAAATGATTTTCTATGTTTCATGTATTTATTGTCTCTTAAAAGAATTGATTATTTTCACAAGAAAATAAGAACATTTTGTCATCATGCCAAAAATCAAGGGTCAAATTTTAAAAATTGAGTTTTTGGGTACTTAAATCAAATCATCTAAATTTGTTTTTACATCTATTCACTTAATAATATATTTATATAGTACTTTATTTTTATAAGGATTTGACTATACACATTATTAAATGTTATTTTTAGGAAATATTATGAGTGACTTTTATAGTTAAAAAAGCATATTTAGAACTTTACTAGAACGAGAACATAATAATGTAATTTAGTAATTTTAATTCTAAGCAAATAGATATATATAAAAAAAAAAAAAAAAAACTTTTCTCGTGATTCTTTTAAAGAAGAAAACAGTTTGACGTGAATGCAAATTGAAACAAATCTAACACTAAAACAATTGAAAAAGTATGAAAAATATTTGGTTAAAAAATCATCAATTAATTGATGAAAAGTACATCAAGCAAGCATTTTGTAGACAAAGATTTTAATACCGTTGGGAAGATTGATAAGAGAATTCGCCAACAGATAATGTTAAACGTGATTATTGGGATTTACTTGGTAGGTTGCTTCACAAATTCGAAAATACAGTGTTAAAAGCTGGTTTCATTAAATCCTAAAAATTTCTACAATTTCAATCAAGCTGAAAAGTGATTAAAAACTCCATTCAAAATTCATCTTTCTGGTCAGCTTATTAATTAAAAAAAATATTTATTTATTTATTTAATTGTAGTTTGTTAATAAGTGATCAAATTAGTTTTTATCTTTAATTTTATTTATATTTTGTGTAAACTCATTTATAAATCACTTTATACGTTTAAAAATAATACTAGAGTTTGTAACATTTTTTTTCCACTTCTATTTTATTTCCCTCGTCTTAAAATTCTACCACAAATACCCTCTCCTTCTCTCTCCTTCCCTCTCCCCTTCCACAGTGACAGGTGTTGTACCTCCCCCCTCTCTCCTTTAAATTTCCGGCCTCCCTAATTTCTAATTTTTCATTTTAACGGCTAATTATTCCGAGATTTTTCATTATCTTTGATTGGTGCTTCCTTTGTCATTTTCACAAATCACAAACCACCCATTCCCCACCACAACTTTCCCACCAATTCCCTTCCCTAACATCTTTGCCTTTTGTTTTATCGGATGAGACATTGTCACATTAGTTTATACAGAGCTCTAATGCTTGTCGCCAGCTGAGTTTTCTTCATAACTCTGTTTTCTCCCCGTTGTCTCTATTCCACTCCATTCCATTTCCCCCTGTTCTTAATTACATATGAAATCTTTAGTTCACTCCGAAAAGACGATGATTCCAAAGGGTTCTTCTTGTTGTTGAGCGATATGTGTTATGGGAATCTAGAATTATCTTCCATTCTGCGATTGTTTTCTGGGTATTTTTAAATCTGGGATACTGTGTATTTATTATTGATATCGTTTACTAGTGGGCTTGTGGCTGTAGAGAGGTTGTTGAGATTTGAAAAGTCCGTCGTTAATGGAGTTCAAATTGTTTAATTCCAAGTCAGTGTCTGTCTCTGATGTAGTCCTTGTTGGAAGGGCGTGTTCTAGCATTTTTTTGAATTCAAGGGGTGGTGGCAGAATCTTTCCATGGTTCTCCTATTATAAAGGTAAATTCTTTACTGGAATTTTAGTTCTAATGTGGGGTTTGTTTGGTTCAGAAGAAAACGGAGAAAAGGAAAGGACGGAAAAGTGATTTGGGTTATTGGGACAAGCACTACAACATAAGCTAGTTGTGTGATTCCTAAGTTCTTATTTCCTTCATTTTCTTGGCAATCAAACAAGGCATTGTTCTCCTTGGGTTAAGTTGCAATCTTGGCATTCTTCTGGGCATTATCTGGGTTGAAACAACTGATGTTTTGTGTGTTTGTGTATGTGTTTTCTTCATTTTCAAATTCAGGGGTTTCTCCAAAGGTTTCTTATTCATATGCTTCAAGTAAATCAATCCAGTCAATTGGGCAAGAGAAACCTGCATTGGAAACCTATTCATATCGGTTCAATGGGACAAGGTCAACTCCGTTTTCCAGAGAGATGAGAGTACTTCATGCCCTTGATGATGAGTATGGAGGAGTCATTGTTGATTCACAAAGATTACCAGTTAATTCGAGCTCTTTCGCGTCCGATCTTCATTCCTCCCTTTCCCATTGGAAAATGCAGGTAATTTGCTAGCTACTGCCTCAATTATCATAATGAGGCTGTGAAAATTAGGGCCCACTAAGCTGATTATTGTATCAGCTCTTGAGGTTCATTGTATGCTGAATATTTCTAGGCTAATTTATCTTCTCAACTAATATAATTGATTGGTATTTCCAAGTAAGCCTGCATTTTCAGGGCATTCATATTATTCTTACATTATTTGATTGTAGGGAAAGAAGGGGGTTTGGCTTAAGTTGCCAGCAGAACGGGCGGAACTTGTTCCTATTGCAGTGAAGGTGAAGATAATATCCTTAATGTCCTGAGTTCAAACTCCTGTACTATGCAGTGGAAGTAAACAAGAGCTTACATTTGAACCTCCTCTATCCGAACTCAAAAAATTTCTTAAAATACCTCTTCCACCTCTTTGTTTTTCCTTTGATAAATCAGTGAATCTCTAAGACAAGTGGTTTAAATTACAGGAAGGTTTCCAATACCATCATGCCGAGCCGGGATATGTGATGTTGACATACTGGATTCCTGAAGGACCCTGCATACTTCCTTCAAATGCTACCCACCAAGTGGGGGTTGGAGGATTTGTGATTAATGGCAAGAATGAGGTGTGCTTTCTTTTTATTATAATGTGTGATTTCACTGATCTGACTTGCTTTCCATGCATAACCTTGACTAGTGCTATTAGTTGTGGCTGCTCTATATGTGTTCTGTTTTGGTAGAGTTCTGATTTCCCCTTTTTTCTACTTCTGGTCATTCTCTTCATTTCTTGGATGTGCCATAAGTCACTGTTGAACTCTTCCCTGCTACTTGTTTGTCGAAAACAGCAACTGATACTAATCTAGTCCCAGATAGTTATGTTCTATTAGCAATTAGGCTTCATTTATTCTTGTAGAAAGCATTTTGCGGCGACAGCATCTTGATTTTTCAATATAACAATCAATTGCTTCTCACATTATTTTGTGGTCAACCCATGGTTATTTCTATTTGTAGCTGATCTCATTCCAATTACCTCACTGCTCAAGGCAAACAAAGCCTAAGTAAATCATTTGGTCAAAACAGTTGAATAATTTGATGACAACATTTAACATCTGATCCTAAACTTATACAAAATATGAAGCTTTCTGATAATGGCTACCTACAGGTGCTTGTAGTACAAGAAAAGCATTATGTTCCTGCGCTCGTTGGTTTTTGGAAAATACCAACTGGTTTCATTCTTGAGGTAGGTTTTGAGTCTGGAAAATTACCTTATTTTCTGCTTTTTCTTATGCTCAAGATCAGCGAGGAAAGAAGATTTTTTATTCATGTTTTTCAGTGCATTTTGTCAGGAAGAAGAGATCCACACAGGAGTTGTAAGAGAAATCAAGGAGGAAACTGGTGTAAGAACCTTTTTAATGGGAAAATATTTCCTCTCTAGGATTCTCTTCCATTTAATATTTTTATTAAGTGGTGTAGAAGGTGTAATCAAGCCTTCCCATAAACTATAACTTCCTTATGATTTATATTGCAGATTGATACTGAATTTGTGGAGGTTATTGCTTTCAGGTAACAATACCATACTTTTCTCTTATGTATAGGGAAGTTAATTCAATGAATTATTATGCGGGTTTTGCTGTGTCTTTTCTTTGGGAAATTCACTTTTGCTAAGTTATTAAATTAGAAGTGTGATTCCAGTAGAAAGGAAATACTCTGAACTGCTAGCTACAAGAGAAAGTCCTTTTATCATTTAGTTGAAAGCTATTGCTTTATCTACAGAGGTTTGGGAGGATTGAATGTTAGAACATGATTTAAAATCTAAAAAATTAATCAGTATGAAAAGGGAAATAGCTTAAGAGCTGGATGAAATCAGTCAAACCCCACAATTACATGTTTTTTGCAAATACTGTCTCCTAAACCATCAGTTTTCTCATATTATCCGTATGACTACAATTCCAGGCATGCTCACAATGTGGCTTTTGGAAAGTCAGATTTGTTCTTCGTCTGCATGCTAAGACCCTTGTCAACTCAGATTGCAGTGGATGATATTGAAATCAAAGCTGCTAAGGTAAATTCCTTTCTGCATGAGAATGGGGTTAGGTCCTCCAAACCATTTCCTCATTTGTTCTGTTGCTATTACTGTTCATTTCTGAGCATTATTTTTTGGAATCACAGTGGCTGCCCTTAGATGAGTTTGTAGAGCAACCACTGATCCAAGGAGACTCCATGTTCAAGAAAATCATCGACATTTGCATAGCAAGGCTGGGGAAGCGTTACTGTGGACTGTCTGCCCAGCAACTGGTCTCTAAGTTTGATGGAAAACTATCCTCTTTATACTATAATATTTCTGAGGCTCAAGATTTCAACTGCCAAGGCCTTTAAAGCCATCTACTGCTCCATGGTGTCAAGGCAACTCACTGCCTCGTTTTTGGGTGGAAAGCATGCATTACGTTCCTTCTTATACTCAACAGTTTCAACCTTCCTGCGAGTACCCTATGAACAAAAATGTTGTCCCAATCCAAACATAACTACTGATATATCACTTGTAACGGCAAAGATCTTTCTAATTTACATGTCTTATAATTTAGAATGTGGCTGTTGTAAATGTATGACCACCATAGCCTTTTTGGCTTGTGAAAATGAAAAATGATACATTCCTTATTAAAAGGATGTTTGAGCATCTTGTGAAGATTATATCAGTTTACTTTACATTGCATTTTATCTGATCCCAGTAGCTGAACAAGGAGATATACTGCAAATTCTATCAAAACAAAATGCGAAAAAGAGACATATCCTTATGCTCTAATTGGCATCTAGGTATGTAAGGGGAAAGAAATCAAAGCTTCGAAGAAATTTCTTTTCCTGGTCTCATTGACTGAAGAATGCATTAGCAGTTTGAGGTCATCTACTTAGATTTGAAATCCTAAAAATCCCAGATTTTATTAAGACTTGTAGCAGATAAACAATTTATTTAACAAAAGGGGAAAGGGTTCATTTTGTTTGGTAATGAAGCTGGTCCTAGATGAACCATGAGGGGTAGCTTAGGTGGTTCGGCAGTGGGTTTGCTCCCCAATGGTCACCAGTTTGAGTCCCATGAGGACAACCGGAGGATTTACCTGATCGTTAACTTCAGGGCTGCATAGGATTAGTCAAGGTGTGCGAAAGCCCCAACACCCATGGGTATAGAAAAAAAATGAAGTTGGACTTAGATGACCTGAGCCTTCTTTAAGAGCTGTCCATGGACTACCAATAGATACCTTAGGCTCATTTCAATTCCATATGAAGTACAATCCCCTGAAAAAATGCCCCTGCAACTTCCCTGAACTCAAAGCATTGAATCTTTGCCCACCATGTCAAAGTTACCGATTCTGAGTTGGTATGATATTCATATCTGTCCCATTTGTTTTGCAGGAGACACAATAGTAAGCAGGATATTTTATCCATTCGCAGAACAGAAATATCAGGTTCTGCTTTGAGCATTCTCAATTATGTGGTCTGTATTCATTAGTTGACTCTCAGTCTGCCATGGTTGTTCTCTAAGGTATGCTTGACCGTGAAAAGTGATGAGTCTAAAACTCATCTATTTTTAATCCCATTTTTTGAGTATATTTTAGGCTTAAAAGTTCAGTTTAATGTAGAATTATGGAGCTTTCACCCAAATTTTCTGTTTTGCAGAAACTTAAAGAAAATAAGCAGAATTCAGCAAAAAAATAAGCATAAATCAGCATGGTGCAACAAAAGGGCCAATGTTGCTACATCGCTTCAGCAGGTTTCAGTGTCACAACATTATGTGGAGAAAGTCTTGAAATTATGGTTATGTCGCGACATTAGCTGAATAAGGGAAAGCAAAGATACAATAATGTCGCGACATCATAAACAACTCCAGCAGTCAAATTATGGTAGCCATCCAATGTCGCGACATCATAACAACATGGCTACGACATTGCTTGCAGAGAAAAAGACTGAATCATTTGAATGTCGCGACATCGAATTAGAAATGTCGTGACATTAGCCAAAGCTTGAACACTAGAGATCTACACGTCCAATGTCGCGACATTGGATAGATAATGTCGCAACATTCAATCAAAGCAGCTTGAGTGATGAGACAAGTCAAATGTCGCGACACAGAATAAATGTCACGACATCACATAAAAACATTGGCAGAGTACTTCGGAGTTACAAGATTCAATGTCGTGACCTCGGAGTAGAAATGTCGCGACATTAGCTTAATAGGTCAGACCTGTAGAGGCAATGTCGCAACATTAACGAGTGATCAACATGTCAATGTCGCAACATCAGATCAAAGTAGCTTGGATAGTGAAATCAGTTTAATGTTGCGACATCGAATAAATGTAGCGACATCAGCTACGACATTGGTAGAGGACTTCAGAACAACAAGATATGATGTCGCGACATCAGCCTGAGGTGATCACAATGAGCTTAAATGACCAATGTTGCAACATTAGATCAGCAATGTCGCGACATCAAGGCAAGTGTGTACAAGCAAAGGCATCAGTGAGCTATGTCGCGACATCATAGCAATGTCGCAACACTAACTAAATGTCGCAACACAAGAATGACAGTGTTGCGACATTAGAATTAATCTACAACAATGTATCTCCATGTTGCGACATCATCATGACGTGGACTCATCACTAGAGACTGAGAAGTGCCAAACAGATTTTTGATGTCGCAACGTCAGTTGCAACCCATGACATCGACAACCCCGATTTTGAGACATCATCACAACATCACCCGACAAAGAAGTACTAGGGTGCACTGGGTTTTTCTAAGTCGTAGATTTCATTCTCATTTTAGCTCCAAGACCCGAGCCTATAAATAGAAGCTTTCGGGGAGTAGTGCATAGCTTCCGGTGGCTTTGATCAAGTCTTTGTGCTTTTTGGGAGAGTTGAAGTCTCATTGTATTTCTTTTTCTTTTTCTTTTCTTTTTGCTTTTATTTTTCCTTCAGCTTGTTTTTAGATTCGCCATTTAGGATTAGAGCAAAGGATTTGATCCGAATTCGAGCTAGTATTCATGTAAATCGGATTTCATTTTTGTTTGAACTTAAATGAAAATCTGGAATTTATTTTGGAACTCATTTTTCTTCAATTTTGATTGCAATCTAAATGAATTCGTTTAATCAACAAATCATTGTGATTTGTGAGACTGGCACTGCTGCCAAGGTCCTTTCCTCGGGAATAACATTTGCTGGAATTATTGATTGCAAGGTGTTAATGTTGTTGGGTAAGAAATTGGAGCATTTTAACTAGTATTACTCTTAGATTTTGAAGGTTGAATATCGGTGTTTGATACCTAGAAAGAGTTGTATCATCGTTTTGATTTCTTTAACTTTTCTGCACACACACCTGACTTTGAGACTACCCCGAGAACAATGAGCAATCACTGCAGAAATTACACTTAATATTATTTGAACTACGCACTTTGGGATTACTTTGATATATCATTAGTGATGATATAACCTCCGCTTTCGCCCTCTCCTGCGACAATAGCTGCAGCTCGGCGCATAAGATCCACTTACTGATCTACCAACTTAATTCTGAGAAGTTTCACCTCAATTGAGAGGAATAACTTCAACTTAGTGTTAGCTGAGGTTCTAATCAAGGGAAAAGGAAATTCTTGTCAAATTGATGGTTGAGATAGTTGTTATTTTGGAGAGGGCTTGTTAAATCCTGTCAATGGGGGCAAGCAATTTCCAGTCCTAAGAAATGACTGTGAAGTACTGAGAATGAAAAAATAGTCACCCAGTAAACAATCCTACAAAACTCTTCGCACTCCACTGCCTAGGAGATAGAAGCGTGGTGTCGGATAGTGAAATGTGTAGAGTTAGAAAATCCATTCCTACACTAGTTTGGTTCTTGACACCCCAAGTTTCACATCCATTACTTTATATTGTCAACTCACAGCAATAGTCACAACACTCGTTTTCCTTTGTACTTTCAAATAAATGAACTCTCTAATCATGTACTTTAGAAATTTCATTAGTTTTTTTATTTCTTTTTATCTACGAAGATAAATCTATCATAATCTTTGGAAATTCAAATAGTAAGGATCTTTAGTAATGAGCGTAGTTCATCTTTAAATTTTTCTAATCGATCATCGTGGGAATGAGATTCCAGATTTAAAACCATCAGATTACTTCAGAGCGACCAAGACTGCAATGATCTAAACCAAACCAATTTTCAAATGAAGCATTTTACATATAAGGCAGAAAACATATTTCATATTTTGGTTTACTCAATAAGTTTTTAGCGTTGTTGTTGGGGACTGATTTAGTTAATTTTTGGTAGCTATATCATAAATTTAACCTAACAACAGTATCAAGAATGATTTATCTTTTGTCTATGTTAAAAAACAGTCAACACAAAGCTATTCTCATTTTTAAAATCCTATCCTTGTGGGTCACACTGAATTCAACTGAAAAGGACACACGGAAGCTAAACCTGCCAGTAAAACAGTATACATGAAAAATGGGGATGATTCATGATCCTACTTCCTAGAGATGGGTCAATGGTGAAAATTCTTAGGACAAAGACAATGCCATGTGTGATGTGCTTAAGCCAAAGAGAAAATTAGTAATCAGATATCATCACCAATCTACTGGGTCCCTCTCCATTGTTATGATACAAGTTTGGTGGTCCTGTCAATGGATCTTTCCCTTTCCCTTTCCGTTTCTCATTTCCATCTACAAGTTACACCATGTGCTGTTTGCTTCACCAACTCACACTGACTGTTAAGACCTAAATGTTATTGACTTAGCAGAAGAGCTTAACGAAGATAAGTATGTTGGCATGTTTGAGCATAATATGATGAGAGCACTATAGAGGCACATGCAGATGAGTCATGGATGAAGCTTTTTCATAGTTCAAGTAGGTGGATGAAGCTGACTAGTCAGCTTTTTCTCTTTCTCCAACCTTCCAACCGCTTCATTGAAATCCAATTCTTGGTTCGTATAATGTTGTTTTTCATATTCCGGGAGTTCTATTTCAGTGTCCAGCTATGAAATAGCTTTTAGATGGATGTCTCGACCTTGGGAATCACTTATGCGTACTAGCCAATAGCAACTAAAGGCACAAGTAGCTGCTTCGTTTCTATCTTATATAGTACATCGGGTTTTGGCCGATCCTGGTTGAGAGTTGGAGCCATTATCTTGATGAGCTCAAAACAAGACGACATAAAGACATGGAGTTGTGATGTGATAGGTCGGGGGTCTCACGAAAGAGCTCCTATGAGACCACCAAATGGGCCGTGCCGCTACGTTAACGCCCGTGAGTCCGTGACATAAAGCTGCAGCTGCTGTTGGTTTTTCCCATTATGATCACTTAGCCATTTAATTTTATCAGCACTTCTACTCAAAATGTACAAAAATGTTTCTGAAGATAAAACATTCAAATGGGGTGATTGATGATGTGATATATATATATCCTCTATGAACCTATATTTGACTCAAGGTGTACAACATAGCTGGAAGTGAGGTGTGGAATGGAATGTCTCAAATTTTTCTGCAGTCTATGTCCCCATATGTTGGCTTTTGTATGCCAGATTCTTTCATTCTTTGTTCATACAGAGTCAAGCTTCGACTCGACTCGACAAAAGTTTAAAGCTCGAACTCGATCAAGCTTTTCTTCATATGTTTGAAACTCAACTCAAAAAATAGTTGAATTACTCAAATTCGACTAGATAAAACTCGAATCAATTAAAAATAAATAAATATTTATACTCAAACTCGACTCAATTCAAGTTCGACTCGAAATCAACACGAGTAAGATTCGACAGCCAGGAGTGTACCGAATGAGTATCAGGATATTCAACTCTACTGAAGCACTAACCTTGACCCTGTTAACCAAAGCCTAATTCGAAGATTCTTACTGAGTCGAGTTCAAGTAGCTTCCATCGCACTGGACTCATTTGGCACCCCTATCCATACCTAACTATTTAGATATTACCCGCTTTGGACCCAAGGGGCCTCACAAGTTTTAAAAATGTCTATTATGCATGGGATTGAGATTGGCTCGACACTTCATTTGATGTCTTGGCCAAATAGGTCATCGCTTTAAATGAAGGCCCATATTATTTAAAAAAAGAAATTCCCATCAGCGTAATATGCCAGAACTTTTCCTTGAACTGTACAAGTGACGCAGAGGTTTCATCCCCATGGGCTTTTCTTATCGGGATCCAACAGACAAATAGCAGGCTGTTGCATTGACCTACTATAATTTCTAAGTGAAGAAGACTCATCAATAGTTCCCCAAAGAGTGGGGTAGGACCACTCAGAAAAAGAAAAATAAGTTACTTTGTTTCATACTCTTCACCCTAGGAGTATTAGCTTATTTCCATAAGTAATGTATGCCCAATAATTCCCTATAAATTAAGAAACCTTCATATCTAATGTACAATCCATTACATACAATTATACAACACCTATTAGGACATTTCATATTTTTGTTACTTTAGCCATAAGTTTCCTTTAAAAATAATATTAGTATCTGTTTGCATTAAAAATGAATTTTTTGGGCCCAAATAGTATTTGGATAATTATTCGGCCCAAAGGACGTGAACAATAAATAGATATATCAAGCTGTAATTCAAGACCAAACCAGCTTCCCACCTAGCCTTAAAAGTCTGCTCCATGATAATCAAATTTCACGAAGCAGCCTAAGGATTTATTAAAAAAATTTTCAATTTGTCAGCCCACTGTAAAGGTGAGACTTTGTCTCAAAACAAGTGAAATGAGACTTTTTTCGAACTCAGCCACAACAACACAGTTATTGTTAACGGATAAGTAATTTGAGAATCCGCTGCAGAGTAAATGACTTGGAGAACAAGACTACGTGACCAGTTATTGGAGAAGGTGAGTTGAAGCAGTTATTCATAATGCCTATAAAAGGAAGACTCAACTTCAGAACAAACCCCGACCAATCAATCATCAACCAACACTCAGAGAGTATTTCAACATTTTTTCTTAGTTTCTACAAGTTCATCTTCAATATTTCCATATTTCTAGCTTATTTTATTTATAGTATTTGTTTTCAAAGCTTTCATGCATCAGTAATTCCATTTATAGTCCGATTTTACAATGAAATTTACTACTTTTCCAGCTTGTTCATATAATTTTTCTCTTAGCTTTCAATACATTCCAATTTCAAAGCATTTTTCACTTGCACTTAGGAACTCAAGGAACTAGGGGAATCCATTTTTCGCTTGAGCAAAAGTTAGATTCAGATCATTTCGACCTCGTAAATACTATACCTCGCACGCCCGTGCATTTGCCAATTCATGTTTTGTATGTTCTTGACCAAAATCCAAAGAGGAATATTTTTGCACTCCTGTGAGCACACCAGAAACACGATACATCTTTTTGTTTTGTATGATCAGCTTGCAGTATTCCACGATGGGACACTTTTTGCTGAAGAATGCCACCAAATTTGAGGAGGAAGACAACCGTAGAGTTCTGCACTTAGATTTGATGTCATGCATAACACAGAAGGAAGAGTTCCAAATTGTGAACAGATAGAACCTGATGAATTCTACAATTCAACATAAGGGGAATCCATCCAACAACTCAATTGAACAAGTGGAAAGAAGAGGTGTAGTTAATGTGGATGTGCCTATTCTTTTCTCTTTTAATTCTAATGAATTTCAGGCTCTCATGCAAGAATAAAAGAGCCAACGAGTGATCATGACTACCTTTATGGAAGAAATAAAGTAGCAATCTCAATCCAACCTAGAGAACCTTAGAGAAAGGGGACGACCAAGGTAGGAAGTTGCTTATAAGCTTGAAAGGCAATTTTCTAATGAACTCGGGGGGTTGTATTATGATAATCTATAAGGAGTTAGTGAATTTCACCGCTTACCTATGCAAGCAAAGGTGAGATACCTTCCTCCTTACGTAAAAGAGGAGATTAATTCCGAGAACGTAGGTCAAGGCGACTCGAGTCTGGTCTCGACTCTTGGCCAAGGGTCCGAACAGAACCTAATGCTCTGATACCACTCAATCACTTTATCAAAATCATTTATCAAAAACGCGTGGAAGCGATTTCAATTTTGGCAAGCCCAAAAACAATTTACATCATTCAATGCAATTCTTTTACAAAGGCCCGTTAACATTTACATTTAACAAAATACATTTACTATGAAGGCAATCCATGCCTTTTCAAAATGATTTACAAAATAGATGTTTAGAGTTCAAATTGTTTTTAAAAAATATCAATGTTCAAAACAATGGATTGAATGCATATGTCGGAGCATACCCGCACCTCTTTCTTATGACTCCGACGTCTCGATCTTGCCTCGTCCTCCTCGTTCACTTACCTACGATTGATAAAACACGCCAAGCATTTTCATGCTTAAGGGTTCTATACACCCATTCTTCGCTTCGGGCTTTGTCAAAAACATGCAATTTTGCTAAACAACCAAATCTTTAGATGATCAATGTCATGCAATACATATACTTATTTCATATACAATTATTTACGGTTCATTGATCATCATAAATATACACTTTCATATGTTATAATTCATTTATAACCAATTCATGCATTTCACAATGTTCTTTTCATTTCAATTTGCAATCATGCTTTTCAATATCAATATGTCAACAATCTCAAATCAATTCAGTTATGCCCTTAATAAATTTAACCTATGTTTTCAGTATTCAGGATATCGGAATCAATGACATGGTTCCGCTGGGCTACAGGCCGGTATAAAAACATTTTGTTTTATAACACATTACTTAGCCCTTGGCCGCGACTGTTATTAAAAATCAATTTCGTGAACATCACTCGATACTATACCGCCTGACTACTGATCGAGGACACATCAATACATTTGTCTTCTTCATCGCTAATTTAATTCTATTGGTATACCAATCTATCCCACGCGAACAAACTAACACTTCTATTAAGGGTGTTCAAATCCTTTATATCAAAATACAATACAATATGTACATTGGTATAAACAATTCATTTTCAATAATCATGCAATTTTCATATGCAAACATTTCACAATCATTTGCCTCAAATCAATTAAAGCAAATCAATATGTTTTTCTTATGCATTTAGAACAAACATTTTCAAATATTGAAACAATAATAGGAGAAGATAGAACAAACCAATCTTTCTCTTTCTTTTTACCTTGCCTTCAATCTCGATCCTAGGTTAGGTGATCATCACCGGTCCCTAGCAAATCACACACATCACATTTAGTGAACTAGCACTAATCACACTTAACGAATATCGTCGTGGCGGCAAGGTATGGTACGTTTTTGACTTAGTTTCATTCTTATTTGAACCCCCATTAGTCATTTAATAGGGTTCCTAAATAATCAGTGTACAAGTACGAGATGTTCTAAACAAAAACTGAAAAATGGCCTATGTGAATATGTCTACGCCCACGGCGTGTGAAGGGGCGAGGGGGCCCCACCGCGAAGGGGCCCCAATTTCGCCTCGGCCTTCTTGCACTTTTTTTTACAATTTCTTCCAAAAATCCTTAAAACCACAAAACAAAACATGGGAATCACTCCCAATAACATCCTACTTAAACCAACCACAGCAAAAACCCATGATTTGACAGGTTTTCTAACCCAACATCATTAAAGAAATTCTGTGGTTTGTGTCATACCTTGAAACCCTCAATCTTCTTCACCTAAGATGCTTTGATCACTTTAGAAGCAAGAAATGGGAAGAAATCACCTTGCCTCTAGCTTTTCTCCCTTTTCTCCTCTCAATCTCTCTCTCAAAACGTTTTGCTCAATGAGCATTCTAAGACTAAAAATGCCTTAAGTCATGTTTTCACCCTAAGGTCATGTTTGGCACCTCAATAAATCCCATTTCTCATTTTTGGCATTTTAACTCTTCATTTATCATTTAATTCACTTTAGCATTTAAGCTTATTATTCGAATTTTTAGGTCCTCATTTACAAATTCCAAATTTTCCATTTTCATCAGTTTATTTCCTAAGTTCAATCAATTTCTCATTTTAGCATATAATATTTAATCATATGCTCATACATTCATTTCACTTTTCACTATTTAACAATTTATTTGTTTTCCTGGAAAAACCCAAGTTTGACTCAATCTATAAATTCCTAATATATAATAAAGTATTATAAAAAATTCTGTGGTATTTTACATAAATATAGTAAAGATCCTATTTAAATGAGAAAACCCACAACCCTCAAAGGATTTTTGCTCATACTAATCTAATTACAATAACCCGGAGTATATGAAAGGAGGTTTTCTTCAATGGAGGCCCATGGGGCATCATGCAACACTGCAGGCTAAATGGCATCCTGTGGGACAACAAGTACAAAAAGTTCCTCATGTTCCTCAACAAGTACAACAAGTTCCTCAAGTTCTTCAACAAGTATAGGAAGTTCCTCAACAGCCTTTTGTGCAATAAGCTACAGTACCAGATTTAGGGGCAATCAGAGAGGAAGTACAGGAATTATACCTTATCCAGATTCATAGGGAAAACCCTTACCTAAGGGGATATAGGATCCCTTATTTCTCTTTGTTATCTGGAGAAGATGACCAATCCACACTAGAACAATTTGGCTAGATCTGAATCGTGCAATGTGGGAGCTAACCATGAGAATTTCTATAATTTCAAGCTTAGATTGTTTCCTAACTCTTTAACAGGGGCATCATTCACTTGGTATACAACATTACCAAGGAACTCCATACAAAGTTGGCAAGAAATGGGTGCGTTAACACCCGCCCGGGGCTCTTTCGTCAGAGCCTGAAGTGTGCATCGTAGAACTGTCTAGAGTGACTTAAAGAAATGGGGAGACCACTGATTTGTTTATCTCCCGTTTCAAGAAGATGAGAAACATATGCAAGATCCATCCTCTAGAGACAAAGAACGTGAAAATGGCCCAAAGAGGTTTGGACATTGAGTTGAGGAAGAAATTCCAAGGTATGGAATATAGAGATTTTTATGAATCATAATAAGGCATGTATCATGAAGAACTCAAAGGCAGCAAAGTTATCTGAGAAAGTCCTTAGGAACCTATCACAAGAGGTGAACCAAAGTGGCAAGGGCGTATCTAGCCGCTTATGTGGACATTCACTTGTCCTCTTTTGGTAGAAAAGACACCTGATGTGTGGAAGAAGACACATATTATTGATACACGGGTCTAATATACTTTTGAGGTAGCGAAGACTGAGGAAATTTTTGATTTCCTGGTGAAAGAAAAATTCATTACCTTCCCTAAAGACCACCGGATCCTTAACAAGGACGAACTAAGAGGAAAGGCTTACTGTAAGTACCACAATTCATGGAACCATACTACTAATGCATGTTGGGGTTTCAGAAATGTCATACAAGACAGGATCAACAAAGGGATACTCAAGTTTCTTGATAGAAAAGAGACTATGGCAATTGATGAGGATCCTTTCCTACCAGTGACCTTAGTCAACACTACTAGCTTTTATCTAAGAGCATTGATAGAATCTAAGGAGGGAAAACTCTCTCCAAGAAAGGTATGGGTCCCTAAATTTTATCTGGTTCTTGTTGATAGGTTGAAAAAGGAATAGGCTAGAGTTTGTACAGATCCTCCATCAGGGAGAAATCCAGTGAAGAGGATACAGCAAGGAACAGAGCAGCATAACCGATTCTCCAAGAAAAGGAAATTTTCACTAAGAGGCAAGACAAATTCCCCAGAAGATGAATTCGTTCCTCTTAGAGAAAAGGGTGCAAGAAGGACCACCTCTCCATGTGATATATTCATTTACCCAAGGGAGAATGATGTAGGCAGGTTCAGAGAATGTTCCTCAAGAAAGAGAGCTTGTTCCCCAAGGGGTAAGTTCACTCCTCTAAATGATAAGATTATAGGGAAAGTCAATTCTCCAAAGAAAAAGGAAAGGGAAAGACATGTTTAGCCCCTCAGGCCTATGTTTCCAAACGGTGGACCCATTTCTCCAAGGTATAAAATGAAGTTCACCAGGGATAACTTCACTTCTCCAAGAGGTAGATTAATTTCCTCAAAAGAGAAAACAGACAACTTCATCCAAGGAATCTGGTAGGAAAGACATGTTCCTCTTAACCATACCTGCTTTTCTATGAGGTAGACTCGCTTCTAAGGAGGAGGTTGCAGAGAAGGAAAACCTTGTGAGGTATATCATTCCTCCTATGGTTTCTCCTAGTTAAAGGTGGCATGTGGTACAAGACAAAAAATTTCCCCAAAGGCTGTCCAAAACCCAGAAGAGAATGATGCAGAGGCAAAGAGAAACTGATAGAAGGCAACTCGTTGAGGTACCTGTGGAAATAAAAAAGGAATATGTCATGGAGTTAGAGAAAGTAAAGGATGGAATGGTTCCTAGCTTGGAAAAAACAAAGTTTAGGAGGAAAGCTACTGAGGATATGAAGTCAATGAGCAGCGTAGATGAAGGATGGGACTCGAGGCTCACGATAGGTGAAACCCTATTTCTTAAAATTTTCTACCTGCTTTCTCTAACATTGCCAACTATTTTCAAGTCAAAAGATGGGAGGGGATTCAGTGGGAGGTGGAAGGAAAGCACCCTACCACGTAATAGAAGATGTGGGCCACGCCGGAGTTACCATAATCCTCTCGCTAACGCGACCTCAAAAGGTGATACTTGAGAAACTCATGGGAAATGACGAGGCATATAAAGCTCAGACGTAAGAGCCCATCTCAATGGGCGCATCGGGTATCCAAGGTACCGAGCAGATAATGGATCAACTGCAAATGTAATGCCATTCAGAATGTTGATAGATTACTGCCACATGATTGTATACCACTAATCAGTTATCAATCATCTGGTACTATGGTGTTTTTAAGGGCTCTAATGCTTAATTTTATCATCTTATGACTCTAGGTACATTTTGAAGCAAAGAGAGCATAAAGAGGACCAAAAATATGGATTTTTGGGTTGTACCATGACCTCCCATGGCTTCAAGATTGATATGTATGGATTCTAAATTTCTCAATCTTTCCAATGAGTCCAAGATCACCCAATTCAGAGTTCGAACGAACAAGATGCGGCCTTGTGAAGTCAATGGAGGATTTTCCAAAACACCACATGAAGCACCCCTAAACGTTTGTGCATTTTCATTCTACCTAATAGATTCCAATGACTCCAAGCTTATATAGATAGATTCTACTCTCTCTTAGCTTTCTGTAGAGACCAAAATCATCGCATTTGGAGGTCGAATGAGAGAGTTATGATTGTTTGAAGTAAGAAGGTGTTCGCCTAGGCGAACCAGAGCCATGCAAAAAGACAGCTACGGGTTCACCTAGGCGAAGGACATTGGGCTTGAGTTGAAACGTCGCATTTTTGGCCCATTTTGAGCCCATTTTCCATTTTCTATAAATATATATATTTGATACAATGTTAGGTTCTGGTTTTTGGAGAGGGAACACCCTCTAGTGGTTTTCTTTTCCTTCTCATTCTTCGAGCCATTTTTTGTGGTTTTGGGCTGCTGTTCATTTTCCACTTGGTTTTAGATTTGTATTGAAGATCTAACTCATTAGAGGAGCTCTTGCAATGGTGGTGTAGAGTTGGGGATGGATTTCATCGTTCATTTGTTTTGTATCTCAAAACTCTACTCTATTTGTAAATCTTTCATTATTATATTTATCTTAAATATGATTTCAGGATTACTTGGTTGTATGAGTGGCTAAACATCCTCTAGTGGTTGATTACGGAAGTTGATGCTTGGTTTTATATATATTTCATGATGGTTTTGTGAATTCATGCTTCAGGTGGATGTTGGGCTTGGTGTAGTTCTTAGGATTATTATGGTTTTAATTAATTAATCCATACTGAGACTTGGGTCTTCGATCCCTACAATAGGGCATCCTTGGTGACGCTTGGATTATGCCCTAAAATTTGGTCCCGGACTCTTAAGGTATGAATTAGTTAATTAAAATACTAATTAACCTAATTAAATAAGTATAGGAAATTAGGAATGCCTAGTACTAGATGGATTTCATTAGGAGTAGCACCATCTCAACATTATGTAAGGATTGTAGGGACCAAGAGGTGATCGATCTGAGCGTAGTCCGAGTAGTCCTGTTGTATGGACCAAGAGGTGACCAATAAGATTCTCGAGGAAAGAACTGCCTTAGACAAGTATCACATTTAATGATCTAGATGGACTGAAAGGAGAATAGGGAGTTGGTGTGAGAAATTGAGGGAAGACATGAAAGTGTAAACCTCATATCGGATTCCTTGGACAAGTACAAGTGTACATGCCCTTAATCAACACTTAATGAATATAAACCATAAATGCATCAATGGGGACAATCAACCCTATAATATTTCCTTGAGTTTTATCCGTAATATCAATCCATTCCTTATGAGTGGACATTTATTAATCTTACTTGTTTTATTTTATTTCGTTTTAAAAACCTTTTTCTAATTTCCTGCAATACCAAATAAATGGGAACTAATTCAAAGAAATGCGGTGACTCAATCCCAGCTAAAACCACACCTTCCCTATGACTGACATTCACTGTTAGTCCACTCCGTATTTCTCAGGCGACAATTGCTATGGAAAATCGCTAATAAATGCTGCGAGCTCTAGGAAGGAGCATCAATGATCTGATGGAAACAAAGGTGCCTCGTGGTTCCGCCTTTACCGGAGAAGAACTGGGATTCGGGGGATACTACCATAGATATCACCATCGCGTAAAACCCGCACTAATCATCTTTTTATGATAGACTCTACTGCAAATTACAACATTTTGTTAGGGAGGGACTGGATTCATGCCAACTAGTGTGTGTCGTCCTCTCTTCATCACTTCTTATTGTTTTAGAAAGGTAATGAAGTGGAACTGGTGTGGGCAGATAAACAACCCTTCATGGCGATTACAGGCTCTATGGAAGCTAGGTATTATGATCAAGAATTCAGTCCTATCAAGTTCACTAGCAGAAGAAAATATGGGATCCCAAGAAAAGCATACATGGACTCAAAGGGTTATGTTGAAATCTGAAAGGAGGCGGCCAAACTCCTAAGGGTGACTACAATCGTGCCTTATAGGCCGATGAGTGGCCTAATCATCGAGGAGATCGATGATGACTGATTACTCTCAAGAAGAAAAGGCAGTAGCTGTATTGCCATATTCAAAATGAAAGTGCAGCAGATTGTGGAAAGGATTGAAGAAGAGTACCTCTAGAATACATGTGCGGCTGTGATAATTTTTGAAGAGGATGCATATGAAAAAGATGACGAAAGAAAGATGGAGGATTTGAAGCAAGCCCCTCCTAAGTTCGAAGACACACGCAACCTTAAGTACACACCCCATGGAGGAAGTGAACCTCGGCACTATGGAAGAGCCAATGATTACCTATATTAGTTCCTTGCTACTGTCTAACTTCAAAGAAGGGATTATTGAAACACTACAAGAATTCAAAGACTGCTTTGCTTGGAATTACGACGAGATGCCAGGATTGGACAAAATCTTGGTGGAACACCACTTACCTATCAAGTTGTAATTTCACCCCTTTCAACAACCACCCAGAAGAATGTCCAAGGAGGTAGAGCTGAAGGTGGAAGAGGAGATTGAGAAGATTTTGAAGGTCAAATTCGTTAGACCTACAAAGTATGTGCTGGTTAGCAAATATCATTCTCGATTAAAAGAATGGGAAATCAGAGTTCAGGTAGACTTTAAGGATTTAAATGCTACCACTCCTAAAGACATGTAATACGTAATGCCTATTGCTTACATGTTAGCTGCGTTGACTCTCATCGCAAATAATGAATTATTGTCCTTCATGGACGGTTTTCCCGGTAGCAACCAACTTAATAGTTGCTTAAGCATTCATCTAAGATTGCCTTCGATGCCTCGTTCCTTAGGAACGCTTGAATGGTCGGTCATGCTTTTTTCGTTAAAAGAATGTCGGGTGCAATAAAGTGGCTATGAATGCCATCTTTCATGATATGTTAGTTCACCACATGGAGATTTATATTGATGATATTGTGGTTAAATCTAAGAAGGCCAGAGAACATGTGAATCATTTAAGGAGAAGTTTTGAAAGGATGAGACTTCATCAACTGAAACTCAATCCACTCAAATGTGCTTTGTGAGTTTGCCGGAAATTTTCTGTGTAGTTTCTCGGTTCACCAAAGAGGAGTGGAAGTTGATCAAAACAAAGCCAAGGCCATCATTTCGGCCAAGGCTCCTCAAAATAAGAAAGAACTTTATAAGTTCTTGGGTTAAGTGAATTATTTAAGGAGGTTCATCTCTAATATGGCAGGGAAGACTAAGATTTCGACCTTAACTGCTTCTCGAAAAAGTGGTTGTTTAAATGGGAGAAACAATACTAGATAAATTTTTGATGGGAACAAAGGTTACTCCTTCTAAACCCCCTGCTTTAATGCACATCGCTAAGTCACATCAAACTCTATCTATCAAACAAGTAATAGAGCCCATATAGGATGTGCCTTCGGTACAAAATAATGTTGAAAGCCATAAGGCTATTTACTATTTGAGAGAACTCTAATTCAATGCAGAGACAAGGTATATACCCACAGAAGTCAGGATTGGTCTTATACTTCAGATGTACGAATTGAGACATTACTTGATCAAGTCTCAAATGTATGTGGTATCTCAAACCGACTTGATGAAATACATGCTAAGCCGACCCTTAATCACTGGATGAATAGGAAAATGGTCCCTTACTTTGTTAGAGTTCACTGCTTATTTTTCATGCTAAATCAATCAAAGGGGCAGCTTAGCTAACTTTGTCAGATCATCCTTCATTAGAAATCCAACCGTAAAGGATGTGGAATTGGGATATATGAAGTAGAAAGGCTAACAACATGGATTCTTAAGTTTGATATTTTAGCACTGGAGAAATCCCATGGTTTCAGATAGTAATCATTTCACCAAAAAGGGATAAAGAATCAATTCTATCTTTCAAATTCGCCTTCACAAACGCAACAATCAAGTCAATATATGTTTAGTGATTTGACTGGATCTCATGAACTCGGGAATAAGAGGTACACACATTATCGGGGATTCTCGACAGTACTGCAGCTAATAGGAATATAAATGCTATGCATTCTTCCATCAATTATTAGATTCTTTTCATTATGTGGATTTTGAATGTGTGCCTAGGGACCTAATCGTGAGGTGGATGAGATAGCATGCTAGCCTCGTGTGTGAAGATGAGCGAAGAATTGACTCATAAGCTCATTGTGATAAGAAAGAATAATCAATCTTCAATTTATGAAAGGGGAATTAGATTAGAAGTCGTTAATACAGATGCAAATGTTGTAGGAGACTGGAGAATTAAGATTAGAGAATATTTAGAAGATCCTAATTGCAAATCTCACGAGAAAAGATCAATCATGTAATTTCATCTTAATGGAAGGGGAATTGTATTAAAAGGCTTTGATGGTAATACGATGTCTATCATTCCCATCAAGATGGAAGTGATGGAAGTGTCTGAAGGGTCTCTGTGGAGCCCATCAAGTCTGATAAAAATGCATATGGTTGATTGTAAGACATAGCTATTTTTACAATCCATCCTAAGTGATTGCATTAATTACTCCAAGGGTCACACGGCAAAAATATGGCAGTATATAGAGGATACTTGCTGTGGAACTCCACTCAATTGTGAAACCGTGGCCTTTTAGAGGATGGGCCATGGACTTAATTGGGAAAATTTACCCAACTTCATCAAAGGGACACAACTTCATCTTAGTTGCTACAGATTACTTCACCAAATGGGTAGAGGTAGTACCCTTGAAGAAAGCAGAGCATAAGGATGTGATCTAATTCATCAAGGAAAAGATCATTCATAGGTTTGGAATTCCTCAATCCATTACAACTAACCAAGGCACCATGTTCACTTAGGATGATACACTTGTTTTGCCAAGGACTTACACATTCAACTCATCACTATTTCTTTGAGTTCAAGAAAATGCAAACATAAGTTTCCTTTAATAAGGTGCTGATGTTATCTGTGAGAAGAAGTTAGAGGACAATCCTGTAGATTGACACAAAATTTTATCTCGAGACCTTGCGGGTTTATAAAACTTAAAAGAGACTTGTTGTGTGTGCCTTACTTTAATATATGACATAATGCAAGCGCTTCCAATGGATATGGTGGTTCCTTCCTAAAGAGTATCCAGGTACGTAACGAATTCTCAATCCTCAAGAACATGGGCGATAATTTGATAATGAACCTGAGGCATTGGATGGGAAACATTATGCCGCTTGATCACATCATGATCCGCAAAAAGTACATTCTTTCCGCTTCTAGCCTACAACAAGTGGGTTAAGAGAAAGAGTTTTGAAGAAGGGAAGCTCGTTTGGAAGGTGGTGTCGCCCATTAGTGCTAAAGACAAAGAATTGGGAAAATGGTCTCCTAACTAGGAGGGAACTATTCATGTCATCAAGAATTGCCTGAAATAACGCACGGCTATCAAGCCTTAGCGAGCCACACAAAGGTTTATCAATGAGAAGCACTCAATAAATACTTTCCCACATGGGAAATGCTAGATACTGCCAAGAAAGCAGCAGATGGGGAATGAAGGAATACAAATAGGTCTCATCGACCATTTTGTATTGAGGAAACTATTCTTAGTAGTTACTTTGGGTGATAAAGTAGGCTATTATGGTCACTCACTACTCAAACCTTTTGTATTCCTCAATGTCATACTTGTTATGAATAAATAAAGTAGGTCTTATGACCACTTTAAACCTAGGGAAGTAGATGCATATCTTTGATTAGAAGGTTAAAGTATGCTTTACAATTTCTATTGACCTTAAATAGCAGTTGTTCCCTAAGAATGAGCTTGTTGTGTTATCAATTATCCAAAGGTAGGTTCCTTGACCACTTTAAAACTAGAGAAATCTGGGAGTACTTAATGATAAAGTGGCTTCTTGGCCACTGCATTCATCAGCACATTGATTTCTCCAAGGGTGTTCTGCTCCTCTTCGATAGTCCCAAGATTATTAATGTCATTGGAGAAATAGTTATGAGACAAGTTCCAAGATAGGATTTGAGGCAGTAAAGATGGCCTTTGGCCACTTCGCCTTAAAAACACAAACTTCTTCAAGGTTCCTTAATGATTCCCCAAGGAAGACTTCTTGACCACCTCAAGATTGGGGAAATAGGAGTGGAAATATCCAAGTAAAAAAAGGTAGGCCTCAGGCCACTGGATACATATTTTCCCCTAAACAGAGCACCTAGACAAGTTCAGAAGAGGGTATCTTAATCATCCTTGAAGAAATAAGCCCTTAAGAAGAAAGAGAAGCCTTGGGTTCGCCATGACGAAGAAGCCCTTCACTAAGGCGAAAGATGTTGCTCACCGCGGCAAAGGGAAAACGTTTAAAAACCCAATCTCTGCCCGCCATAGAAGATTCTATTCACCACGATGAAGACAAAATATATTTCTTAAATCAAACCAAACTTCTTAGACACAATTCTTAAGCATGTAAGTTCTTCCCCTACACACAACGGTCAATATATATATTCAAAAATAAATAGTAGGCTTTTAGCCACTGTTTCATTAATTTCTCTAGAGCAGTACCTGATAGAATCAGTATATCATCATACACACACAAGCACACTTCCAAAGGTCGGCCTAAAGCCACCTTAGTCCACTAATGCAATGTTATTATTGTAAGTGCGCTTGTGCAATGTCAAGTGAATTTCCATCAAAAATCTAAAAACAAAAAATCAAGTATCTCAAGAGCAAGTCCTTAAGCAATGGTTGGCTTTTGGCCACTAAGCAAAAAGAGATAAACCAGCATGATAAGGTCAAGGGTCATTAACAATGTCTGCAATTGTGGAATATCATATCTTAGAAAAATCAAAAGATCTTAGTGATTCCTAGAACTCCAAGCATTCTTGGTGGGAGGCGTAATCCGCCGCACTGGGGCTCCATCACAGCCCCTCAAGGGGAGGATAGAAAAACACCCAAGGAAATGGAATTTTGATAGTGCTTTAGGCCTTGGGCATGAAGAACCTCACCTTATCTATCAGAGAAGACAACTTGGCTTTTTCTCGCCTATATCTTCGCCACCGCCCCACCTCTCTTCCCGGCATGATACCACCCTTACTCCTCCAACTCTCGGATGCTCTGTCAATAGATAACCCTGATCGTTTAAACTTAGATTTTGTCTCCCTCAATTTCTCCAACTCAGATACCACTTGAGCATTCCCCTTTACTACATGCTCAATAGAAGAAAATACCTCAGGAGCATGGTGTATAACTCCATAAAGGAAAATCTCAGCCTCAAGATCAAGAGAAGCGGATTGTAGTACTGCCATAGTCGCATGAAAGGCATCTTTTTGGATAGTGGATAGGGAGAGAAGGTCCAAGTTCGCCAAGAGATGGCTACAGAGGGATGGCAACAACTACATCTGGTTCGGTAAGAGGACTGGATGGTGGCTCAACATGAGGAGTGGCTTGGTCTAGAAAGGAAAGATCCAAGGAAGGAATTGCTCCCGCCTAAGACGCAAGATGTATCAAGTGAGACACCGTGAAATACACAAAGGTGTGGGAATAAAATGGATAAATAGAAGGGAAAAGAGAGGTAAAGTGTTCACCGAGAATTGTGTTAAAAGGGTCAAGGATTTTGCCCAATGGAGCCTCGACCAACCTAAAATGGCCATCTTCGATTCTCGAAGATCATCAAGGAATCGACTTTCCTCAAAGGCTGAACTACCTTGCTTGGATTCATCAAGAAAGACTATCTCTTCCCTGTGCATTGATACTTCCTCTTCAAATTTTCTTAATCTCTATAAGAGTGTCTTGTGTGTTAGAAAATTCAAGCTTGGACATTATCCTATGAGATCTCTGCTTGAGTTTGGAAGAGGTATTCTTCACTATAGCCAGTTTAGCAACATGGAGGCTTAGATCGCCCAACTCCTTTCTTCAATTTTGCAATGGAATTGGTGGAAGAGGATGTAAAACCTATATAGCACAAGGTAAAGTTAGAGGTCGAGGGGAAAGTCAAAGAATTGGAAGCAAGAAACAATGAATAAAATTTCATGTAACTAAGGAAGAAGGGCAAGAGATGATAAGATCATCAAATCTAAGGAACCACCAGGTGGAGAAAGATTCTACATCTGATAGCATAATGGTTTTCAGGCCACATGTAGGAGTTTGATAGGATTGGGTCTGTTGCTCTAATAATGTGCCGCAAAGAGGTATCTGGAGTAGTAAGGAAGGGAATGAAGGGATAAACTCGAGTAAATCCAAATCGGGGCCCATAAGGTGGCAAGTAGGTAAAAACTCGTGTAAGAATAAGACAAACAGGGAAAAGCATAATAACCCCCAAAGATCAAGACCTTACAAACTGTGTTGAGGAATGCTGATGAATATTTAAAATCCAACAAGTAAGGGGTGGAAGAATTCAAGATCTACTGCCACATTAGGCTAAAAATAATGTCTGGCTTTAGATACAGTTGAGACAAAGAACGGTTTTCCAAGCTAAGGAACAAAGAAGAAATGGTGTCTGAAGATATAGTCCTAATGGATTGAGCCGCACTAAAACCCAAAGACATGGAGGGAAAAGAGTCAACACCTGATAGCTCGAGGAAATAAGTAAAGAGCCAAATCTGTACAAACCAAAGGCCTCCTCCTACCCTTTGGTAAGGTAGCTCACTCATTTATTTGCCCATGGATTTGTACAAGGGGGTTAAGAGAATGGTACCCAAAGCATAGGGCCGCCTAATGGCAAGGGCCCTAGCCAAGGGAAGATACTCCATGGAAGGCTTACACGAATGAGGAAAAAAGACAAAACAATAAAGAAGAACCCATAGGAACTCTATGTGCTTTGTGGTAGAAGGTACCCCAAGATACCTCACACTCAGATATGGATGAGTAAGAAGCCTGGGGAAGTGGAAGAAACTTCAAGATGAGCAAGCAATTGATCATGGGCATCTTGGAGACATATGGCCTCTAAACCCTCAACAGGTAATCCAGTAAAGATAGAAATGTCCCTCAAGGTAATGGATTTGGGGCTGAAATGGAAGATAAATGAATTCAAATCCTTAGACAAAAAACTCAAGGCAGTACTCATCAAATCCAAATAAAGGGTTACGCTCACCTTAGTAAGCTTAATGAATTGGGCAATACCTAAGGATTCACAGTGTCCTTGGAAATGAGGAGATAGTTTGTCTACCCAGGTTATCCAATCCTTAGATGCTCTAGGCCATGACTTGGCTAAGAGGAGTTACTAATTCAGAGTTCTTTTCCAAAAAGTATCTCTGATGGTGACGTCAAAGGAAAAGGAAAAGTTGGGACATAAATAGCCACATCGCCAATAGCATGAGCAGTCCAAAATTCCAACAAGAGAGGAAGAGATGGCAGTACACTTGAACACAGAAAAATAGTATTAGTGAGCCAAGGGTAAATGAGAATAACGAAGATGGTTGGAGAAATTATAAGGAAATGTCTCAGACTCGAGGAAGATCGCTTAGTCAGACGCCCAAAAATACCCTGCACTTTATAATAATTATATTATATATTCCTCGTGTATAAATAGAGCTGATACTTAGGTTTTTCCGTGAAAACTGATAAATTGTGGAAATGCGAAATGAATATGTGAACATATGATTAAATATTATATGCTAAAATGAGAAATTGATTGAACTCGGAAAAAACCCCATTGTAAAAAGGGAAAAAATGGAAATTTGTAAAATGAGGACCTAAGGGTCAAATGATAAGCTTAAATGCTAAGGTAATGTAAATGTCTAAGTGAAATTATGAGAAATGAATGAGCAAAGTGGAATAATAGGAGACTTAAATGAAAAATGGGTTAAGAGCCAAAGAGGAAAGAGTTTCTGTAAAGTGGCCTTAGGAGAAAATGAACTTTTAAAGACCAAAAGTAGTCTAAGGGGCCTATTTGAGCAAAAACGTTGAGAGAGCGAGAGAGAGAAGCTAGGGTTTTTTGGAGGAGAAGAGGGATTGTTGTGTAAATCCTTCCAATTGTTCAAGATCTTGCAAGAAGGAAGAAGAAAAAAGGCTAGGGCTTCAAGGGCAAAGGGATTTAAGGTAAGAACCAAACCCTAGAATTTCTTTGATGATGTTTGGGTTAGAAAAACCCTAATCCATCCATGGTATTTTTCTCATGGTCAGGGTTTAGATGAGACAGATGTTATCAGAGTGATTCTCATGTTTTGTTTTGAGATTTTGGGGTGATTTTGGAGAAAAATCGCAAAAGTGCAAAATCGAAAATCAAGCATTATCTAAATTCTACGCCATAACGCAGGAACCCACATCGCAAATGCACTCCACGTCAAGGCACGGATACCGCGTGGCGAGGCCAAGGTGCCAAAATGGCACCCCTCGGGTACGCCATGGCATAGCTACTGTTAACAGCGATAAATTTTTGGATTGTTGTTCCGAAAGTCTAATTTCGTACACCAATAGTATTGGAACCCTAATAAATGACTAATGGGGGTTCAAGTGTTTTGGTAGTTTACCAAATATATCTGAAATGATTATATGGAATGAGTATATCTTTGAAATGATATTATGAAAGTGCATATGGATTTGAAAATGTGATATTTGAAATGTCGACAATTAATCGCATGAGTGATTAATTGAATTGTAAATGAATTATCAATTTTGACATCTTGAATTGAATCGATATCGGTCAACTACGACGGGATGCACCGTTTCAGCATCCGCCATGAAGGCAAACCGAAATTGTTCAATGTCCCACGGGCGGATGCACCCATCGCCATGATGGTGTGGCGACATTGTTAAATGTCCCACTTGGCTGATGATGCACGACCGCATCCGCCATGATGGCGTATGATACTTTTAAATGACCACTTATGAAGCACCAATTCCAAGATCCGCTGCGATGGGAGATCAAAATTGCGAATGTGTAAGCACATTATCGGTCGATAAAAGGATCGGATTCACCGAATGGAATCCATGAATGTGAATTATATGTATTAATGTTTAAATAACAAACTTTGATAAGTGTAAATGGAATTTGTAAACTAAATACATCCTTGGGAGTATATGTTTGAATCTCATGATTTGAGTTAAATAAATTGGTTGCATGTGAAAGTGCATATTTTGATATGATCAATGATTTGTAAAGTGAAAGCATTTGAAAATGAATAAGCATGAGTATAGTTTGATATAAAAGGCATGGTTTTATGATAAATGCATGTCATGTTAAACTGAAAATTGGAATATAACTGTATAGAACCACTAAGCATGAAAATGCTTAGAGTGTAGTTTTTATTTATGCGCAGGTTACGAATAAACATGAAAGAAGGCAAGATCAAGAAGCGCAGAGTCATAGAGAAAGTTGCGGCGTATAAGTATATATCCCATCATATGCATACCATTCATTTTGAACGCAGACATTTTGTGTTCAAAAGAGTTAATCTTCGAACCATTGTTTGTATATCATTTTGTAAAGGCATGATACGTCATTTCAGAAACGTATTGTATAAAAGTAAATGTTTATGGGCCTACCATTTGAAACAAATTCTTCCGCGGTAATTGAAAACTCTAAAACGAACATACAACAAAATGTTTAGATAAGATAAATGAAAATCTGTCGTAGTAAACCGAGCCCTGCTCAGACTCTCGTTTATTCAGTGGCCTACCGAGATCTCTGGTCGCGACACTTTTGAAAAAAAAAACAAATAAATAAAAAGAATTAAACAATCATCCCGAAACCGGTTTGGATCCGCCAATCGGGTCGGACCGAAAAGGGGTTCTACACTAGCCATGTTAGGAAATGAAGTAAAACCTGCACAAGGAAAACCAAAAAGAAATCAAGGGATGAAATTTTGAAAAAGATGTTGATGTGGATTTTCAAAATGTTTAAATGGAAATTACTGTCATGGTAGCCTCAAGTCTCAAGAATATGTCAAAGATATATGAGAAGACTTAAAATACTAGGTATACATGGTTCAACCTATATTCTCCAAGGCACATCTTCAAGTCAATCAAATAAAAGGTTGAGAAGCATGTGACCCCAAATTATACCCTTAGTTTTATGACATGTGTAGGTATAATGAAAGTCAAATCGTATTTTTCGTAAATTTAATAGCTAAGTGTGAAAATGATATTATCGGAATTATTAAAGAAGCCGGTAAATTCCCAGAATTGTCAATTAAGGACCCAAAAGACATAAAACAAGAAGATTATTTACACAGCACTGTGATAGTTGATTGTCAAATTTAATGAAGTAGGGGAGGGGACTAAAGTGCAAGGGCCAAACTTAAGTCAGCCGAGCCATGCGAGACAAGAATTTGTCTCTAGAATTTGTTCTCCATTTTGGGCTTTGGGAGCTAGGGCATCTGGTTGTGTGGGGAGGAGACCAAATTGGATTGCTCAATCCATTGTTCTTGGCTCTCTTAGTTCAAGCAAATATGAGGAAAGGAGCGAAGAAGGAAGAGAAGAAAGCCTCGGTTTGGAAGTTTCAAGACATCAAGGTTAGGAAAAACATCCTAACTCTCCCATTATTTGTGTTTTTTTTTTTTTTTTTTTTTTGAGTTGGGTTTGAGGTTAGCTTGGATCTTATTTTGGTTTGGGTTGGAATTGTCCGGTGATAGGGACCAAAAATGTGTAAAGAGACATGTATGTATTTTAGGGGGAAGTGTTGTTAAAATTTCCCTAAAACCTGTGTTTTTGTTTTGGCCATAACTTGGCCTACATACTTCACTGGCCGTGATTCTAGTTGGAGATGAAACCTAAGAACCAGAGATACAAATGTCTAGAAGAGACCGAGATTTAAATCCTACTCTAAAAACCATGAAAGAGTGTTTTACAGTGAGATACAAATTCTATCCCCTCTACGGAAGTAGTTCATGTTGTTTGCACCATATATTGGGTCATACTGATCCAAAGGAGGTGAATTAAAATCCTATTGAAACTAGACACCTAGGAGAGTAACTTTTATGAAGAAAGTATGATCACATAATGTCTCTATTGTTCTCAGAAATTCGTCCAAATGAGAACACAATACTATCCTTAGAAACTGTTTAGGAATAGTCCGGAATGTTTTGGCCATATCCCTAATTTAAAGGTTCAAATGACCTGATCTATGAGCCTTTGGAAACTTAAGACATAGATGAACATTTTGTTAGAAGATCACTTTGTCTAAAAACCATGTTTACTGGGTTGAAATTGTAGTTGGAAATGAACTTGAGATGTGTTAGTTAATATTCCAAAGTCACGACGCTTAGGTGACGTCATGATGCTGGATTCATTAGAAGCCGTTAGATAGACTGAAAATGCACAACCGTTGAGTGGTGTTGCATGTGGTGTCTTAGAAAAATCCCCTTTCTTTTATTTCTAGAGGCCATCTCTCTTTTGTTCGAACTCCAAATGGGGTGATCTTAGATTCTATGTGTAGCTAAGAATGTCTAGAATCCGTCCACATCGGTCTTGAAGACATAGGCCCTATTTTAGCAAATAAACTATCCTGTTTTGTTCTCAAATTTGCTTTGATTACACCCTGATCTTCGGTCAATAAATCTTAAGGGGTGATTGGCATAAAATTGGGCTAATTGACTATCCTAGTAAGTGAATAAAGGGTATGTATATGTATGTGACATGAACATTTCAGTATGCATGAGGGAAATATAGTCATAAGAATTGACTAAGAGTATAACATGAATGTTATTAAGACCAATATAAAATGCTTTAAAACACATATAATTGTATGCCTACTTAATACATGATAGTGAATAAATAAAGGACCATTAGTGTTATCTAACACTTCTGCCCCATGCTAATTCCAAAGACGTCTGCTCGTGCCATTTAAACATTCCGTTAGTGCTATTCATCACTCATGTTTGCTACATTCATTAAATGGGTTCCGCGATAAATACCTTCCTATTTTGTACCAGACTGCACCTTCGGGTACCTATCAGATCGCATCCTCTTATTCATCGTTATCTGGCCTATGTAGGCAAACATTTATATGACGTATATTAATAATGAACACTATGAACATGAAAGTAATCGCAACCAATGCTAAGGCATAACTCTATTGTATTTAGTGTACCTTATAGGTACCTTCTATTATGACATTTATGTTATGAACTCCTAAGGGAGAGATGAATAATATGATATGTGAAATAATTATATGGATGCACATACACTGAAATTGAAGATCACTGTAAGCGGTCAAATGTATATGTTATTATGTTTTCCCACTAAGTTATATGTTTAACACGGGTGTTTCATCCATGTAGGTTCCAAAGAAGTCGCTAGGGACATCCCGCACTTGTCAAGGCCAACTCAACAGTAGGAGTCTTCCTTATGTGGGTCCTCTACTCCATATTTCTTTGTGGCCAGAAACGAAATGTAATACTTGATGTAACAAAACTTGTAGCAATATAAGTAGCTGGATCGCTATATATATCGATATTTTAATCACCATTGTAGTGGTAATTCCACAAGGTTATGGTTTGTAGTCTGAAATTTTTATAATTCCCACATTTTAAAACAAGTTTATATCAGCTTATAAATCTATGCTTGAAATAGTCTCAACAATGCTAGAAATCAGTTAATAGTCTCAACTTCGCGTGGTACCTCACCCGTCAGTAGCTTAGAATGGCGCGTTACCTTGCGATGCTTCGCGGTAGACAAAGCGGTAAAGATTATAAAGAATGAAAGACCAAGATCTACATATAAAGAAGGAAAGCTTCGGTAATAACTAGAATAAGTTGTTGTTGTTTAAAGACTTTTTCGTTGGAGAACAAGGATTTTGGAGTTCTAAACAACGAAAAAGAGTCTTCCCTGGTTGTTTAAAAGACTTTTTCGTTGGAGAATAAGGGTTTTGGAGTTTTAAACAACGAAAAAGAGTCTTTCTTGGTTGTTCAAAAAAAAATTTCGTTGGAGAACAAGGGTTTTAGAGTTCTAAACAACGAGTCTTTCCTAGTTGTTTAAAATTTTTTCGTTGAAGAACAAGGGTTTTGGAGTTGTAAAAAACGAAAAAAGACTTCCTAGTTTTTAAAAATATGGGAAAACTTTCTTAGTCTATGGGATTAAAGATCATATGGAATATTCATAGCAAATTTCTTCAACAAAAAGGGACAGATCTACTCACAAATGTAAGATGTAAGGCCTGGCCTTATGGAAGACAAAATTAAAAAAAATCAAAACTCAGAGGATGTTCGGGTCGAGGACAATCAAGGGAGTCTGCTCGAAGCAAAGACACTGCCAACGACGGCAAGAGTGGTGATGGTCAGGTTTGCTAACTCATGTAGGTTTCTCGGCGTCCTAATAACAACAAGGACCGCGAGTCTTCTTGTGGCGCCTAAAGACAGACCGGCGAAGATTTTACGCTTCATTCGCGGTATTTGGTGATAAAGAACAAAACTCGTAACAAGGATTTTCAACTAAAGATGGGTATAAGGAAGAAGAGAAAGAAGAAGAAGATGAAGAAGAGAACATTAGAAGGTTTTGTACGTAAATAAAAGATATTTCTTCCTATGAACTTGCTAAATCCCAAATGAGAGTTTTTTTATTTAGAAGGAATCGAAGGAGGTAGATCAAAAGTCGCAGGTTTGAAAGAAAAAGTGGCGGGAGGTTTTTCTTGGGGTATTACTTTGAGCTTTTTCAACTCATCTAGTTAGGCTCGGGTTTTGGCTTGTTCTTCCCTTTGGTAAACCACATCGAAAGAGGTAAGTTGCACTTTGCACCTCATGGTAGAATGAAGAGAGAAGAAAGCCTTTAACATATAAAAGCTTTTTTCATACAAACATGGTCCATGGGCCAGTATTGAAGTAGGGCAATTGTTTACACTAAATATGAATTTTGGACCTAAATAAATGCTGGATAATATTCAAATTCAGCCGATAAATTGAAGGCCGAATCTGACACGTTTCAAAACCAAGCACCAAACCGAGTCCAACCCGTTCGAGAAAGTTCTCAAGTCCATGATAACGCCCCATAAAAGGGTCCAAAGGACATTTATAAATTTTCAATTTTCAAAGTGTCACCATAATGGTGAGAGACTTTGCTTAAAAAGCACCGAATTTAATTTTTCTCCAACTCAAATCATTTAACGCGAAGCAGTTATCATACGATGTCGACTCAAGAATGTTTGTTAGCGGGTAAATGGGGAGAACAAGACTACATGACCGCCATTGAGAAGTGGGTCATAGCTTATTCAATGCCTATAAAAGAAGACTCCAATTTGCAAAGAAACCCGCCTAATCAATCATCAACCAACACTCAATGTAAGATTTAAAGATTTTTCTTCTTAGTTTCTACAAGTTCATAGCAATATTTCCAGATTTTTAGCTTATTTTATTTCCAGTATTTGTTTTCAAAGCTTTCATGTTTTAGCAATTCCATTTTTAGTCGGATTCTACAATAAAATTTACTACTTTTTTTCACGCTTTTCTGCTACATTTCAATTTTCAAAGATTTTCCATTTACACTTGAAGAACTGTCAAGAGAATCCAAGTGATCCATTTTTCGCTTTAGCTGTTAGATTCCCAGATCGTTTCAGTCAAAATACTATAATTTCCTCAAAGATAGCCCCCTATTCATCAATTACGTGCTTTTATATTGTCACCAAAATCCAACATTTGAACAATATCATAAAAATTTCAGTTAAATATGAACACCTATTATTATAAATCAAAAGTAATATTTTTCTCACTTTTATAATAATTATTTTTAAATCATCAAATTATTTTACAAAATTAATTAAATAGGTATAAAACTCTTATTGACCCTTAAAATGGAGCTGCCGTGCCAAAGAATTTCATTGACTCTGTTCATCATTAAATGAGCAAACATTCTTAAAAAGTAAAAGCAAGTTATATATTTTTATTATGCTTCAAATATTTTGGGAAGGAGTTTTCAATACTATTTTTTTTTTTATAATTATTTACTTTGCATCTGTTGTTAACCACTTTGAGTTTTCATTTCTGTGCAAGTAGCGATAACTATTTTTAAAAACAGTTTTTTTAATAAATAAAAAAGAATAAGACATTTGACATTCTTTTTACAAAAAAATTAAATTTATTGATTTAAATTAGTAATACATGGATATAAATATATAATCAAAAATCGTTTAAAACCATATAAAATAGACATTTGACATTTAGAAAATAAAAAACATGTGTTTTAAATGAATATCTCTTAATTATGTTGCTTGTTTTTTTTAATATGTTAAGAAATAATTATATAATATAAAAAAGATTAAGAATAAAGTATTTTATATAAAAGTTATTAAATTATATTTAAAAAATATAGAAATATTAAATATGTTTAAAATGTTTCAATTTCTAAACAAACATTTCTTCAACAAGTATTATCTGGTAACTCTTTTGGATAACAGTTGTTAAAAATTGTTCCCTGAGAATGTGTTTTTTTTTATACATTTCAAAAAGAAAAACTCCGATTTTTTATATTTTTTAATAAGTTTTAAACTCTTTTTTATACTACGACACCCTTCTTGGTTCTCCTGTCTCCAAGAAATTAAAAAAATATATATATATATATATACTATAACGTAATATAAAAAAATTAATAAAAGGAAAAAAAGAAACTAATTTTTATGTTTATTATATTATTTTTAATTATTCTATATATTTGTATGCTTATTTTTCAAAATAGTTGTCATGAAATGAATAAAAACACTAGAAAATAAATAAAATATATTTTTTTCATTTTTGTTTTTTTGAGAATAAAAATTGAAAATAGTTCATAATTAAGGAAACTTTTTTTTTTCTAAAATTGGAACATTTAAATCGTGATTAATACTGAAAAAATTAATATCACTGAATCGGATTTAAACTGAATTGAAAAGCCCATTAGATAATCTAACGGATCGGACATTAGAAAAAAGTTATCATAAAGAAAACAATTTTTAAAAACCCAATGTATCTATCAAGATTGTGAGAGAAGACGAAGGGCATTCCTTTAACCTCTCGATGGCTAATTAAATAAATGAAAATTTTCGTTATTTAATTTGATCTCATTCCACTATCATCATCAATTCATCATTCCCACTCTGCGCTTCAACTAAAGCCTCAAATCTCTCTTTCTTTCTCTCTTCACTCATCTAAATATATGCAGACATAAACTAGATGTCTTCATCCCATCCTCCGTTCTGATATTCTAGGTTTCCTTTCTGCTTTGATTTCTCCCACCTCTCTTCGAATTCTCCATTTCTTGGTAATTATTTTCTTTTGTTTCTTGCTCCCCTTTGGTTGCCGACAAAGATTTTTCCAATCTTGATAGAAGCAGGAACCTCCACTTTCGTGGAATTTTGTTTGTCTGTCGGTAGTTTTCTCGGCAACCAAACACGGGGGTCTTGTATTTTATATTTGCTGCATGTTTATGTGTTGATGCTCGGTCTAATTTGAAATTTGGGCAGGAAAAAGTTAGTTGGTTCATTTTTTTTCCTTTTTTTTTTTTTGAAAAATTTCTGTTGTATCAGATGTTGAGGTTCGGATTGTAGGAACATAGTTGGAGAATTGAAGGGGTGGTGATTAAATACAATGCGGTTGTTTTCGGGCTCGAGCGGTTCAAAGGAGCAGAAGATTGGTGCAGAGCCGGGTGCGCTCAGATCTCTAATGTAGGTGATCTTACTCCAATAAACAAACTATTCTTTACTGGTTTGTTCTTAAATTTCATTCCGGGCATTGAAGGTTCGGATTCTGTTTTTTATTTTCTGACATTTAATTGTTTTTAGAGGGTCCAGATTTAAATATAATTTTAAGCGAAGGTTTTGCAGTTGAATTATTTGGTTTTCGTTGCAAGGGTAGAGGAGATACATCATTGCTAATTTTCTTGAAGTGATTTGGGCAATTTATGCATATCTTTGTTTAATGACTGGGGATTTTTCTAATATTGGGTATGAATAATCACAATATCAAATCTAGAGTTGCAGTTTGAGTGCGCCTATCTGCATGATTACGATTTTTTTTTTTTAAATTTAGTGCTAGATTTTAAAACTTTACATTTTGGATTAAGAAACTTGAAGCAGACAAGGATTAGATATACAATAGAACTTATGAAGCAACTGAACATATGCTATTGACCTTTTTTGCTCTTATTCTTTCACTTTGTGCTCATGGTGGTTCTTACAATTCTATTGTTAGAATCAACTGCCCTCGTGGCTAATTTTTTTGATAGACATATAAAGAGTGCGTGACCCTGGTAGATAGAAATAAAGAGCCATACCCTATCTCCTACTAAGCAATGCCTATCAAGAAGTCCATCTTAAAGTATGAGGAAACTGCTGAGCAATAAAACAAATTATTTAAGGTTGTGCTTTTTATCAAAGCTTTGGAATTTCCTCTCCCTCAAAGACTTGCTCTTTTCAAATTGACCTGATCACTTGCAAAGAAACAAGCTTCGAAAACCTCCTTAACCTTCTCCCACCATAGGTTATAGGTTACCCCCTAGTCCCCAGCAAGAACTCCTGCATTGGAAGCACTGAGGAATCCCCTACAGGGAATAACTAATGTAGATGACCTAGCTAATTTTCTAATTGATCCAAATTATCCTTGTCATCTAGAAAAATAAGAACATTTTTTGTATGGAAAAAAGGTTGTCCCTTATGAAAGTCACTCTTCTTCTAATACTGTTCAATACCTTTTCCCTCATGAATTTCAAAAGAATCACTATATCACATTTATCTGAAATTTCACATTTTCGCATTTTTCCTCAGTAGCAATTAGGTTTGAACTAACTTTGCAATTTTGTTCTATTTTTCTTTTCTTTTCTTTATTTAAATTATTGTCTTCCTTTAACCCTCTGGATTCAAAGATGTCTAGCATCTAAACATTAGTGCCCCTTTTAACCACAAGTCTATTTCTCCTGGGGTATCAATATATTCCAATAGGGTACCTGACAATGCTAAGGATGCAGATTCAGCTTGCAAGAATATAAAAAATGTTGGAAATCATCCTTACCCCTTTCTTTCATCAGTGTATGTTCCTATAAGAACTTCTTGCCTCTTATATCCCACTCACCCTCACAATATGCTACATATCCTGAATAATCCTTGTCCATTAGTTGCCTGTCTCCATTTCTAACCCCTACAACTACTTGCCTAGCATATAGGAATGAAGACAAATATTTTTGGTTTGTACCTTCTTTGATAACTTAAACTTCAAAGTGATTTGTAATAAAGATGAATGACTTTATCAAGTAATAAGAAGTATTGCTTTTTGTTTAGAAAAACCTTGGGAACTAGAGGTAGTTCTTCATAGAATATCTTGTTTATATATAGTGCTTCAAAGAACCATTTTTTAAGGCAGACAATAAGAGAAAGGAAAAAAAAAAGGGGAAAAGTATGTATTAGGCTACTAATTTGAAAATAATCATACATACTTTGCCAAGAATCGGATTTACATGGTTCAAGCTACTCCCTAAAAAAATAATTCTAGATCAGTCAATATACTACCATAACTAGTGAATGTACTTGTACATTCACTAATTATAGCAAGACATTCACTCGCCACAGAAGATATCGACCGATCTACAATTATTTTTTTAAAGGGTGAAGTGAACTATGTAAATCCAGTTCCAAGATGCGCACAATTATTTTCAAATTTAACCCAGTCACATACTTTTCCAAAAAATAAAGCATTTCTCTCAATTTTTTTTTGGATAAATAAAAAAATAAAGGATTTCTCTCAATTGTAATTGCCATTTATATTTTCGTGGAGAAGCTTGAAACAATAGTTTCTTTGCCAGATTTATAGGTTGTTATGATGATTAGGCTGTGTGATACTACATAATTTTCATGGTCAAAAGGTCATGCAATTTAAGATGGGATTTCTGCAACTAAAAAAAAGCTGCAGCTGCCATTCCATTGATTATTGCTTAAAACAGGGGCAAAATGGAATCATCCTGGAAGTGTTATTAGTAACCATTTACTGGAAGTGTTATAGAAAGCTGTGCTCATTAAGACACATTCTTGATTTGATATAGATGATTTCTTCATGATGTAAAGAAATCTGTACTTTTCATCTGTTGAATCTTGAGGATGGTGTTTGAGTGTCTGTTTTACCTTAGTTGCAAATTAAGGGGGATTTTTGTGGGCCAAAAATTGAACCTCAAAACTTATTGCACATGAGAACTATCTTCCTCACATTTATTTTGTTAAAATAATTAGTAATTAATCCTATCAGTGTTTAGTTGCCTAGGTATTAGGGATTTGGATGACAAAATCTAAAATGTCTTGTTCGAGCAAAATGATGGTATCATTCGGGTTTGAGCTTTTAGATGGTGCTTATTTGATGCAACTGAAAAAGCATTGATGGTTATGTTTGATATCTAGGCTCAATGTTGCTTCAAATCACCTAATTATTCAATAACCTTCATCTTCAACATTTCCCAACTTTGAAAGAATACGAAATCTAGAATCTTTGATGGCTCACCCATGCACAATGCATCCTAATTCTTATAAAGATTCTCAGTGTATGCATATTATATGACTCATCCATACACAGTTCACCACTAAACATAAAAAAAATGTGATGTTCACATCCTAAAAACCATGATGTTAGATTACAATCCATGACATCTCTGCAATGATCGCAATTCTAGGTGCCATTTCTTTAACCCTTGTCAACTCACCATGTATGCGATACTCAACAGCTTTTATTTTCCAAGTTATTGTATTGAGTTTAATCAATAAAGGTCCTCATAAACTCTTCTCAACTTTCATATGAACGCCGAATCTAGAATGTCGGGCTGCTCAGCCATACAATTTCATACCTAACCATCTAAGCTCAGATGTAACTTCACACCCTAGCAGTCATGATTTTAGATTACAGTCCATGATGTTGCAGAAATTGACTGTAGTGCAAGTGCCATGTTTTAATGGAGAAGGATATGCTTTTTGAATACTGAAGCTTGAAGCTCCAAGCTTAAATTGTGGCAAGCTTTTCGCATTATATGCCAAAATAAAGGATATGCTTTCATTTCTAAATTCTGATGGTGCAATAACAGAATGTTTTGTGTCTGATTTGATGAGCAGTACATGGTCTGGAGTATGGGTTTGGAGCACATGAATACCCAACTAGTGGAGTGTTTGAGGTGGAACCAAAAAATTGCCCAGGCTTCATCTTCAGACGGTCAGTCATGTTGGGCAGCACAGACATATCTCGTGCAGAATTTCGTCAGCTGATGGAGCCGCCTTTCTGGAAAATATCATGGGGATACTTATCATTTGATTGCTAAAAATTGCAACCATTTTTCTGATGAAGTTTGCCTTCAACTTACTGGCAAGCCTATTCCTGGATGGGTGAATCGATTAGCCCGATTTGGTAAGTTGGAAGGTCTTTTGTTTGTTCATTTACAGTACATGGTGACTGGTAAATTGCATGTCCGTGCTTATTCTTCTTCATATATATATATATATATATATATATGAATAGCTGCCAAAGATCTATTATATTCTTAGCAGTTGCCTGTCATTAGGCAATGGATAAGAAGGGCAAATAGATTTGAGAAAAACTATTGTCGCTGCTTGCACCTTGACCCTCATATGGCCTTGTTTTGATTAGTGTTGCCTTTTATATAATTTAAAGCTGTTTGAAATTTCAGGCTCATTTTGCAATTGTTTGCTACCTGAAAGTATCTGCTACAGTACTAGACTCTAACTGAATTTTATCCTTGTCTATTCCGGTAAGTTTGTTGTTCTAAGCCACCTGTTTTAGGCTAAATCTAAATTTTTGTATTTTGTTCTTCTTCTCTGTGGCATAATTTTGCTCAAAATCGCATGATCAAGATTAGGATCTGCTTGTAAATTATTACCCTATTTGATGCTGACATTTAAAATTTAGTGCATCTACTGCATTCTTCATATCCATGCAAGTCGTATTATATCAGATAATGGAGCTGATGAATAATTAACATGAATTTTATACCTTATGTTACTTAAAAAAAAAAAGGAAAAATAGATATTTACACCTATATGTTGCTATACATTTGAACCTTAAAAGGAAAAATGAGAAGAAAGACAAGAATTTTTTATGTGATATGCTTAACCAAAGCTTTATTATATTGTACCATCGATCCACTTATCTAAGAGCCTTGGTAGGCATTGGATAGGAGTTACAACCCATTGAAATTGAAGGACCAACCTGCATGCTTTATTTCCATTAGTCAAAAGCTCATTATGGTCATGAATGTGGAGAGAAGTTTAGGATATTGCAAAGCTCATTGATTGTTGTGATCCTTAGTAAACGTAATTTGTATGTGAGACCCTTCCATTGGTCCTGTCATTATTGAGTATGTGCTCCACTGATTTTAATTTTTAATTTTTTTTAATTTTTAATTTATTGGGTGACGGCCAGGCATGGGAAAGGGTGTGATTTTGTTGTTAGGGGCTGTTTCATTAGTTGTTGCTAATGTTTGTGTTTCTCCAACAAAAGAAAAGAAAAAAAATCTTCTAAGTATATATTTGTGTAGGCCAAAAATATATAAGACAAAAACACCTGCTATGTATATTACATGTATGTTTCTGACAAATTTTTTTCTCATGGTCTAAAATGAAATGGCAAAACAGATGACGAGACAGCTTCCATGGCGTCATCTGGGTCGGGAGAGAGTGAAGGCGGGGAGTCAGATCATCACCTACTGCCTGGAGCAATGGAGAATGCATTTGTTATAAAAACCAGTGAGGTTAGCAAAGGATCTTCTGCATTTTCTCCTACAGTTCTTAATTGCTATTTTGGTCTAAAGGTTTGTAAAAAGTAATATATCAGTAAAAATGTAATCTCAATTTAGGTTTCTTAAGGCCTTAAGCCTTATTATGTATGTTTCCTGGTACGATAATCAGGCCCAATATTAGGCCGTTGTCACCTACATTCTTTCCCAAGTGTATGATCAAGCTTTTGCTTTTTCTTTTTTCTTTCCATCACAGTGAAACCCTTTAATGGATTGAGAACAATTGTTCTATCCACAAGCCACTTTTCCCTTTTACTTTCCATCTCAGGAGAAATCCATTTTTCCATTTTCCTTTAATAGATTCAGATGAAATGTTTTATACGTAAGTGTATCATTCTATGAATGTTCCGTATGAGAAGTTGAGAACATCTCCATAATCGATATGAGGGTCAATGAATGTTAAAATAAGAAACCCCTAGGTAGCTCAATTTGTTTAGTATTGAGTTTGCTCTTTCGTGATCAACCGATTGAGTTTCCTTAGGGTCATTAAAGGATTTGCTTGGCTCCCTAATGATAAACCAATCGAGTTCTTTTGAAGTCACAGGAGGATTTACTCGGATTCTTAATGATCATCTAATCGGATCCCCTTAAAGTCACTTGAGGATTTACTCGGTTTCTATAACAATCATTCGATCGAGTCCTTTTTACAATTATTGAAGGATTTATTTCTTTAATGATTACTCTGATGGATTTCAGGTTGCTCGAGGATTTAGAGGATTGAGTCCTCTTAAATGTTTTATACAATAAAGTCAGACAACAATGCTGCAGATTAAATCGATAACATCTCCATAATAGATGTGAGGATCAATGAAAGAAAGAAATTACTTAAAATTAGGCTAATTCAATTTGTTTAGTCTTGAGTTTGCTTCTTAATGATCACTCGATTTAATCTTTTTAGGATAATTAGAGGATTTACTCAGCTCTCTAATAATCACTTGATCAAATCCCTTTGAAGTCATTGGAGGATTACCTAGCTTCCTAATGATCACTTGTCAAGTCCTTTTAGAGTTGCACAGATTAACTCGGCTTCCTAATTAATCATTCAATCGAGTCTATTTAGAATGATTGGAAGGATTTCATTTCTGGTTCGTTAATGGTTACTTGATGGATCTCCTTAGGGTCACATACCTGACCCTTAACGGTCCAATTCTACTCCAGCATAACATTGCCCGGCCAATCAAATCCTTTCTTGCAATTAGTCATAGTTATATTATCATTATCTGTCGTTCCAAGGCGTCTGACTAAGCCATATCCCTGCCAGCTGGTCCGGGTCAACTATTATAAAAAAATGACTAATAAATAAGAAAATTTCTTGCCATCTAGAACGCTGCCCCAAAACATCTTTCGTTCTCAAATCAATACATCTCAGACATCAAATTCTTCAATTTCTTTGGAGTCAACTGGAATTTTCTCACAAAACTTCTTTAGATTCGTACTCTCTTCCAATAACATCTATTCCTTTTCCTTTCTTTGCCTATCCATATAATGAAATGTATTGGAAGAAGGCTTACACCTTAAACCAACCAAATTAGAAATTACCAATGGCAGCCTCCGTTTTCATCTTCTTCATCTCCCTCATCCTCATCTCATATATCTTCCTGCATGTCGAAGCCTTGGATACTAATTGCTCCGCCGGCTAAATGAGCGCCGTGATTTGGCGGTCCCGATATCTCCGGGTTCCTCTTTCCGACCTAGGGCCGGTGAGCCCGAACACTGCGGGCGGCCGTGGGTTTCGAGCTGGTCTGGCAAGGAAAACACCACCTCATGATCCAGTTCCCATATTATGGAGACTTTTGTCATACGGTCCATTTCATGAATGAAAAAAGTAGACCTTCTTGACCAGAAAAACTGCGTTCATGAGGTCTTTCTTAATCTCAATCTCTCCCTCACCCCCTTCCAATACTTTTACCATGTCAAGAACTATACGTATCTTAATTGTTCAGCTCAGCTTTCACCTTCTTTTCCAAAAGTACCATGCCTAAGTTCTTCCCAGTATCATGTTTATACTGTTGAGTCTTCTATGGCTTCTAGACTTTCTTGCAGGCCTATGAAAACAATTGCAATCCCATTTGCTTACAGTCCTTATATCTCCGATAATACCTTCGGCCTCGGCTTAACTTGGACCCTGCCGGGATGCAACGACAAAGGAAGCCATTGCAAGTTGCAGGCTAAAACAGAGCATCAAACAAGCTGTTTCAACTCAGGTTTTTGTGTTTCTTTCTTCTCCCCTGTCACACATCTTTTTTTCTTATAAATTTAATAGTTCAATTGTATTGTTGTTCTAGGTTACGTGATAACCTTTTTTTTTTTTATGAGGGAAGACTTCAGAACAGAAATCTTACAAAGACCACTAATAATAGTCACATCTATAGCGAAATTTGACCACTGATAACATGAATTTAAAATATCAGTACTTTTTTTTGCTGGACAATGGACAATTCTATTTACTTTTCTATAAATATGACGACATTCTTAACGGTTAGACAACTTCCAAATATTTTCCATTCATAAATATGTGATAATTTGAGAAATGGTGATCAAAGAAGATTGGGTCCTGTTTGGTTACTGTTCTGGAAAACAGTTGTTTGAGAATGGTTTTTTAAGTTTTCTAAGAGAAAATACAGTAAAAACATGGAAAATAATTTTTTTTTTACAAGAATACTTTGGGCTACACGTAATAAACTATTCTGGTCGGTAGTCGAACTGTGCCACTCATCATTTTATACTGCCTTATCTTTAAAACATTCCGATCGTTTTACTATACAGCCTAACCACGATTAAATTAATTTTTAATTGTTCTTCAAAATAGCCTTTTTTTGGTAGAACACGAAGAACAAAAAAATAAAACACAAAGAACAACCTCTTTTTAACCAAACATGTTTTAACTGTTTTTCTTTAACACAAAAAACTGTACAAAAGAACAGCAACCAAACACCACCTTGGTGTTTGTGTTCTTTAGCGCAACGCTATTGTCAATTGTAGCGTGAGGCCAAAGGGGCATTAATTAATGGATAACATCAAATTTTGCCCAAAGAGTTGTTGTTGTCTGATTGTCTCCATCAACTTCAAATTCAAGTATTTATTTCAGTAGGTGGAATAGGATCAAGTCTTGAAAAGTAGAACCCAGCTGCCATGGGCATCTGTAGGTATTAAATTCTTCCTAGATAGTTATCAGTTTTTTTTTTTCCTTTAGAAGTAGAAGTATCAAAGAAAATATACCTACCCAAGTTATCAACCTTGTCGTTTTGCAGTTGTTCTCCTTTTTCAAAGTGAGGAAAGTCAAAAGAAACCTTAACTCCCACCCAACCTACTTTAACAAGTTTGGTTTGATATTATCATGGGGGTGACAAATTTTGTTTAGATTCATACTCAAGAATGAATTTGGCATACTCTTTTTTAAGATTTTGATTAAGTGTAATTGTGTTTTCTAACCGAAAATTTGTGTGGGGTTTAGCATTACTTATCAAGAAGCTGAGGATCTCACTCTTCTTGACTAAGCAAATTAGAGAAGATGCATGGGAAACAAAATAACTTTACCTAGACCATGACCATTCCCACTAGAGGAAAGATACAGGGGAGGTTGGACCTAACTCCAATTGAATGTTCAATGATGTGCTTAAGAGGTTATTTCTTCCCTACTTTTCACAAGTTGGCTTGACTAACTGGGGCACTGCCTAGTAAAATAAAACAACTAATATAAGAAAATCTCCACCATAGAGTCATGGAACGATCCCATGGTAATTAGGGCCAGCACCAAGATGTTACAGTCTGGTCGAGAGCCAATTCAAGCCAAATCTGAATATGAAATATATGAACCATGTAACCCAATCCTACTTCCAATTCGACTTGTACTTCAACCCAAACTCGAAATTACAATCCTAGTTGATTTTAGGCTATTGTAAATTTATATATATATACCTGGGTTGATCGGGATTACTTGAATAATTGGCCCCAGTCCAACCCAAAATTAAATTGGGTTGATAGAGTTGAACCCAAGCTCAACCCAAATAACAAAAAGGTAATGTCTAAGCCCATCCAAACATCGGAATGGGTCTGGTTAACCCACCCAAATTACAGTCCTATGTGCAATATACAAGTGGGCCTTTGATGACTTCGATTAACAAAATATTGCTAACCCTTGACTATTGGCTTATTTTGCAGGTGTTTCAAATAAGCATCTGGTTATAGGTATGCCCTCTGTTCAGTTGTTGATTTTTTTTTTGGATAACCACCAGACACTCTCTTCAGTTCTTGATGATTTTACATTTCCATTTGTATTTAATTTTACTGAGAAATCTATCTTTCCCTCTATGCAATTGCAGGCCTAATCACTGGCATCTTTGCTTTCATTATGGCAATACTGATAAGCATAAAGATCCATAACTCAAAGAAATGGGATGGTCAGAAGTCATTTGGAGACTATGAAGCCCTGAAAACTGCAGAATATTCAAAGGTTGATGATGTCTAGAGAGGTCATCAATTATTTTTAAAAACATGATGATGGATTTCAAAGAGAAGCATTCAAATGGAGTTTGGTATTTATTTTGGAGTAGATGCCTGAAACAGTGGATCAATGATGATAAATTAGATGTCCTGGGTTAAATTCTCTAAACTCAACCCAACTTTTTTTTCTTTCTTTTTTTTTTTTTTTACCAAAACTCAACTCAACTTATCCCAGTTTTTCCAAATTTGGATTAGAGGGTTGTATGGTTGAACTTTTTATTATATCTTTTATAGGTTTGATTGTATCATAGCTTTATAATTGGAAGGAAAGAAGTTCATGGTTTGGATGAATTGTATTGCAGATACTGACTAGGAAAAAAATAAAATTGGTTGGTTAAGTTGGTCTATGAACGGTCAACCATATCTCATCATAAAAGTTAAAATATGTTCAATCTATGGTCATTTGGGCCTCCTAAAAAATCTATGAAATTCATTTTCCTAAAGGATCAGCAAGGCCTATTCTTAATGGAATTTCTTGTGGGGTCTTGTAAAATATTTTTCTGGCTGAAGACTTACATAAACATATGATAGCTAATGCTAAACCCACCGAAAGTAAACGGATATTTCAGCCAATATATCGATATTTTATCGATTTTTGGAATATTTTTAAAAATACGATCGATATATCGATCGACCTCAAAGTCACCTCATAAAACGGAGTTACATGGGCCGGAACCCCGCCCCAAAACCGCAAGCGTTCCAACCCTCCCATTCAGCTAAATGTCTTCTCTTTGTTATATATACAAGTAAATGCTTAATATATTATCTTTTATTATTTACGAATGTTTTTTTAATAAATTTATGAATATTTTAAAAATTATAATAACTAAATATAAATATACAAATATATAAAAATATTAGATTCTTATTATACGTCAAGACAGCACTACCAAATTTCAAACAACTATTGAATAAAATATTTTCTATAAATCATATAAAATAATTTATTTCTTAATTAAATATATTTTAGTTAAAATAATTTAATTTTTGTAAACAAATATAAATATAAGAAAGAATGTAAAAAAATCAAATGTGATCATATTAATATTCTCTATACTCTTCAAAATAATTTTGATATGTAACTTAAATATATCCTTAATTTTGAATAATTTTGAATTACCGATATTTATGTAAAAATATCTATCGATTTATCCGTAAAATCCAAGTATCGATATATCCATTAAAACTGATATTTTCATCATTGAAAGAGACTAGTAATACTAACTCCCATCCATCACTAAAAACAGTAATAATGAGAGCCATGAAAGGGGAGAAACTGTTTGGTTTCTGTTTTTGAAAATAATGTTTTGGTGTTTCTTATAACAAAAAAAAAAAGTGAATCAAATGTGTTATCTAGTTTTCCTTGTTCTCTTTGATTTTGAGAACAAAAAAACAAGTTTCAAAAACATGAACCGAATTGGCCATGAGGGCTTGTTTGGTTTTTGTTTTTTAAAATTGTTATTGATAAAAGTTTTTTTTTTTTTTTGCAAGTTTATCGATAACAATTCTCGAAACATGGTAACATTACTTTGCGGGGCTGCTCAAAACGCAAGATTCATAAAATGTAATGCTTCGTGTTTTAAAAAAAAAGAAAATCAAACATGTTTTTTATATTTTTCTTATTTTTTTAAAATAAAAAACTGTTTTCAAAAACCGGTACAAAAAGGCCCCTGGACTTCGAGAATGCCAGTGAGCAACAGAAAACAAAGCTACTAAAAACCCATACACTATAGTGGCACATATGATAGAACTCACATATTCTGTTGGCCGGACTTATTCTTCTCTGTATAAAATAGTTAGTCCAACAAAACAATAAACAAAGAAAAATAACAAATTGAATCATATAGAAAGGAGAGTAACCCTGTGAAATCATAATTTCCTTAAAGACTGATTAGCCAATAGGGTTATAGTTTTCAAAACTATTTTTGTTTTGAAAAACATGAAAACATACATTTGATTATTCTTTTTTTTATAAAAATATAGAAAACACTAAATTTATGAACAATAAGTAAATTCAGAAAACAATAAAAACTATATTTTTAAGAACAATTTTCAAAAAGGGTAACCAAATAGGTTTTATTTGGTTACAATTTTTTAAATATGTTTTTGTTGTCAAAATAAGTACAATGTACGAAATAGGAGAAACACTTGCTTCCATTGTTATTCCGAAAGCATACGTAAATTACTAAATTCAGATATTGAAGGACAATTTTGGGATAACATAAAAACGATTTTTTCTATATTTCAAAAAATTATTTCAATAACAGTCATAAAAGAACCAAACAAACCAAGCCCGATAAACTGGCGACGCACAAATAAATAATACAGCAATTATAATATCATGCAGAAAATTTACACACTTTCCATTTTTACCATAGGTTTTAGGTCAAGGAGTCACAAAAAAAAGGATAAATGTGGAGAAAAATCACTTATATTGCTTTCCTCGTTAATTAAAATCAATTGCGTGAAGAATATTTTGATTCTTTTGATTAATGGGATTATCAGATTTTTATCCCTTATGGGTTATGTGTATGACTTTCTAAAATGCACTTGATTTTCTTGCATCCCCTTAATTAATATTTAACTACATATAGTTTATGGGTATTCAAAAAACTATATATAGCTTATGGAATTATCTTTGTAATAAATGCATTTCTTCATATTTTGACCATTTATCTACTCCTTTAATATTTAAATAGATATTTCTTATTTTGCATAAAGATTTTAAATAATTTTTTTCTATTTACTTTATTCTTCTTTTATTTTTTACATTTGAAATCTTCTATTTTTGTTTCTCAAGCAATTTTTTTCCATATATCTCTAATTCTTAAGGATACATTTTCATAACTTTATATAATATAATTACTGAAAATTCCTATTTTTAATACTTTTCTAAATTTTCATAAGGAATTCACACAACTTGTTTATAAATGTTCTTAAAATTATATAATATTTTTTGTAAACAAATATAATATATATATATATATAAACAAACTTCAAGGTGTTATCTTTAAAACACTGTTTTTTATTTGTTATTTTTTCTGTTTTTTTTTTTTTTTTTTAGATTATGAGATGTTCTCAACGGGTCATCCGCACATATGCGCAGCCTATCACATAAAATATTGTTTACTGTTTAATCTGAATAAAAATAAAAATATTATGTTATATAAATATCATATTTTGATGTTTCATACCATTTTATTTTTTTCAAACAAGGAAAAATATTATTTCCATTTTTGATCTAAATAAAGAAAACTGTTTTTCCATATAAAATTAAAGAGTCCCAAATAATTAATATATACTCTTGATGTCTTATATAAAAAATTATTTAGTAAAATTACAAGAATTCTTTTCCTTATTTATTAACTAAAGATTCTTTTAATAATTAAATATAAAGATTCTTTTTGAATAAGTAATAAAAACTAAAGACTTTTACTTACAAAAATTATATTACATAAGCTCTCTTATTTAAAAAAATAATGATTCCTAAAAGAATTAACGATTCTTATTATATTTCCATATTTATGTATTTTCCTTATCTTTTTCAATTTTTTTAATGCATGAAATAAATAAGCCTAATAAATTTCAACAATAAATGAATGATTGTTGAAACTTTAATATAGCCAAAATAATTTGCCCACCCTCAAAGAAATTCAATCATATAATGATATAATCCAATTCCGTCAAGAAATAATTCGAATAATCAATTACTATATATGGATTGATGTGAAGGCTAATTAACTTAATCCCATTGAACGTTGAAAAAATGGTCGATCTTCAATCTTAAGAATGATGATCAATGGCATATAATCAATAACTATAGATCTGCCTACGTGGCAAGCTACATGCCACTTCCAGCACTGTGGCAACCGGGGAAAAAAACTCGACAAAACTGCAGGATCTTTGATCCTAAATCATAAACATAACTGAACCAACCAAAATCTAGTTATCATGTTCCGCATTAATTCCTGTGTAAAAGAATGAAACTTAAACCTTACCAAAACCCATTCTCATTTTGGAGGAATCAATCATGGGCTCTTCTTCATTTTTCGCAATCTTGTTCAGCTTCTTCATCATTTTTCAGTTATCATATTCCATTCCTTTTATTGTGCTATATAAAATCTTTTCCTCTTTTCTTTTGGCATGGTTTTTTTTATTTTTTATTTTATGTTGAAATGGATGATAGAAGATTCTGAGTTTGAGATGGGTTATGATTTTGGTGGACTGTATTTTGAAGGTTATATGGGAATTGAACTCTTCAAACTGTGGTTCTTCTGTATTTGCTTTGCATTGTTGTTCATGTATTGGAGAGTGTATGTGTTATGTGTATTTATCATGAATTTGCTCATGAAAATTGGGATGCAAGTGGTTTCATTTCAGTTTATGATATGGGATTGTTATATTCATATGGGAGTGTGTGCATGATTTCTGCTCTGTATCATATACTTGGGGAATTGATTAGGGTATTCTTGTCTTCATGTTTTAAAAGGAAATGTTGAAACCTTTATCTTTCTTCAGCAGTAATATGCTCAGCTTCCTATATATTTATAATCAGCCATAATAGATTTGAATCGATTTTTTTAATCTTTGCTTTTTTTTAATCCAATCTATTTATTTTCGATTCGAATCATGCGCTTAACAAAAACCCAATATGGCAGGAATCGAGATCAGTGTTCAACAAAGGAGTCAAAACAGTTCACTAAACATTAACTTCTCCAACCTGAAGGGACATTGCATGTATGTCTGTATTTGTATACCTTGCTTAGTTTTGGCAGTAATACATGCATACTAGATGTCTGACTATGTGGCTTGCTATTATGATTTGGAAAATGATAATACTTGATGTATTATAATAATTTGAAGGTCTACTCATATATTTAAAGAGGTCTTTTCTTATATCATCCTAGTTTTTTTTTTTTTATTGCAAGAAAAAACTCTTTAAAAAAAGAAAAGAAAGTGGACATACTACTTATCATTCCTATTAGAAACTGTTTTGAATTGAATCTGTAAGCTTAAAGGTTAAACATTAAGCTACAGGGGAAACTAAATTTGATGCATACGACATCTTAATTTTTTCAGTTTGCAATGATCATGATTTCAAGATCAGAAATGAACCTGGAATTAAGAGAAGGGGAAATCCTAGAGCATTTGTGTTTTATGTATTATGTTTTATAACCATTGGAAAAAGACTGGCATCAATTTTCCATACTTGTCCAGTTTAATGATCTTATTCATTTAAATTATTTGTCCAGAATTAAACAATCATATGAATACATACCCTAATATGCAATTTTGTAATCATGATTTCATCTATTTTAGTTTCTACATTAAAGTTCTATTTTAGCATTCCTAGTAAAGTAGTGTTCATCCTTCACTTCTTTTCCTCTCTGTAGAGAAGTTGGAGACGGAACATGGGATTCCTGGTTTATTCCAATGAAGGAACAGGTAAGACCATGGTAGAAACTAATAGGTTCATTATTTTTGAAGCATTGTTTTCTGTCACTGACTGTACTTAAACCAGTCATCTTTTGCAGAAATTGCTTGCAACAAGGTGTTGAAGCAGTAATTTTTTAGTTGGCCAGGCTTTCAAAGAAGTTTTGTCTCTGATAATTTTCAAAGAACCAGGTGAAGAAATAGAAGATCCTAGAGGGGGCTACAACATAGTTGGGGTTCCTCCAGGTGATTGATGAGATTGTTTATTTATTTATTTATTAAATTCTCGTACATTAAAATCGTGAATGTACATGGTTTCATCTACAAACTCAATGAACTCCTCCATTAAAGATCAAAATTTCTGGGGATATATGGGTATTAGCTAAAGACATGATTTGACTGCATAATCTCTCCAGCCACTATCATAGTTCTGGTTGGTTCTGGCTGTGGATGAATTAATTCGCATTTAAGCTCAAACGTGTCTTAATTCCTTGTTGTTGTTGCTTATGTGTTCATAATGAGAAAGAATGCTCATATATTCATTTTTACTGTTTTCTAATTCTTCTTACTGCTAGTATATATTAATGTCTCTGACTTTCTCTATTCTATATTTTTGAGTTATAATGCCCGGGTGGTTTTATGATGCTGGCTCTCACTCTGATTTTGTTTTCATGAGCCACATGTGGCAACCTAATAGGTCGAGGTGTTGTTGAGTTCATGGCGGAGGCCAATTTGCAAGAACAAGATTTATACTTTTGCTGGCTCAGTTCTATTACTTTTCTTAATCAGTTAATTATTCTGCACCTTGATCAGATGCTTTTTCCAGGATAAATTTTTAAACCTTCTTTTCTTACACTTAATCCACACAAGTTTTTCATGTAAGAGTCTAGACAATATGTTACAGTCAAATATAAATGAAATAACAGACAATTTGAAAAGGTAAAATCTCACAAGAAAATGATATATATTCATAATAAACCAAATCCCACACAAGCTTAGCTTAGAGAATGGTCATTTAATACAGACGTAAATTATTTGACAGCCTCAGATTTGTGCTCACTTCTACAATTTGGAAATCATTTGAGCTTGCTTTTAAGTTTCAATTTGATTGGTTTGACTCTCCACGTGTAGTTATGGGGTCGCACGTGAGAAAAGGTGTTGTGAAACATGATATTCATATTAAACCAAATCCTGCGCTTAAGCTTAGAGATTCTGCCATTTAACAACCAATTGCAAAGAATAGGGTAAAATCGGTGAATCTTAAACTCTCGACAATGCACTGCGTTTGAAGTTCTCTAATTTCTTAGTGTCAAACTACGTACTTTATATAACTAGTGTGGAATGGGATTGAGCAAAGATTAAGTAATTAAATTGTGGTTTGAGAAAACTAGTGGTTTGAGAAACTAGTGGTTTGAGAAACGAGTTTGGAGCATTTGGAGAATACACAAGCTAAGAATAATCACATTTCACATTGAGCTCAGATTTACTTACAAGTCAGCAACAAGTCCTGTCCATTTCATATCAGTTACTTAGAGTTCTGTGAGAATGAAACAAAAAATTTTGAGGTCCTCCCATTCAGTGGTAAAAAGGATGGAGAGGGTTCATGGTAAGTTCCAGGTTAACAAAATTTACTTATTGAAGAAAAACATATTTTTAATGAAGTCATGTGTTCCTCTGATTAATGCAGTATACAAATTCTAAGCTAGAATGATGGGAAGATTCTTAGAATGCAGAAATTTTAGGTTAATATTTGTAAAAGAACTAGTACAAATGGAAATACAGAGAGATGCCAGGTTAGTTCAATGGTGATTGTTCCTATATGCCTATTCAACCATCTGGTAATGAGTGAAAGGAATATGATGGGAAGAATATATTGTTCATCAGGTTAAAATGCAACAACTTGAGTGGATTAGTGCCTTTATCATGTTGCATGATCTCCAAATACCAATCATCATATTGATGGAAATAAATTCGAGACAGCTATGTACCAGATGCAGCACAATCAAGGAAAAGAAAAGGATAGCCTCAATTAAGGATTAGATGCATTACAGTCATCAAAGGATTCTTGTAGCCATCGCAAGTAAATAGATTTAGCTTTTTGCACATGGTTCCAATAGAAATAAAATTTGTGAATATCATTATCTTGAATATCTATATTATTAACTGAGAGGAATATTTCTTTTGAGCTTCTTGAGAGTTTGGACTTATTTTAAGGAAATTCAAGCTTCTATAATGATCCCTTGCTAGCTGGTCACGAGGAAACTTTGGAAGTAACTAGTTTCTAAGTAGTGACCATGAAATTTCAGTTCTTGAATAGGAGCATCTCTTTTTGAGGAGCCTCCAGGAATCAAGAATTAAAACCAATCAAAATTCTGACGGTGTTTATTAGAGTTGAACTGCTAATTGAAAACCACTATATGGTGCTTTCAATTCTCTTTGAAGGCATTGAGATTTCGATGTTGGACTAATTATCACCTTGATCCATAAACAACGTCCTCTTTTATGAACTTATACCAGTTTGACAACTCTTGATAACATAATTACATCAGATGATACTGAGCTCAGATGGTTTTCTCTATGTTTCTAAATACTATTGAGTGTGATTTAGTTGGATGTTGCCTTTCATTTGATCAGGTATTCTCTGAACTCATTGTATATACTTTAAAGGGATACATCGAATTGCAGGTCAGAGGTACCACTCATTAATGCCTTTGAGTGAGAGGCTTCTTCCAATTTACTATCATGGATTCTCCAGTGTTTCATATTCTTCGTGACACTAATTCTGTATGTCAAGCGATGAATTTGACCCACTAGCTTAAGCCTTTTTAGGTTATCAACCAATGGTGGTGTGTATCAACCTGCTTAGGCTAAATCTCTAATCTCCTGACTTATGGTCAGTCAATGTTTCTGCTGGTTTGCATGTGGGGCGCAACATTAGGGAATAACATCAGTGATGTCACAGACTTATGGGCTCCCATGAATCAATGCTCCTAATCTTGTGTTAAGCTATTTGTTAATAGGCTACAATTTAAATCCAACCAGCTTGTATGAAGAGGACAAACAGCATGTGGATTTTTGTAAGACTATTGATGCCAGTTGTTTGTAGAGAGTATTGTCAATTGCTCTGTGTTCATTCTTTTTCTCCATTTCATCACATTCTTCTAATTCTATGGGTACATTTTCCTGCCTTCAATTTGTTAATTCAAGATTGCATTCAATTTTCCTTTTTTTTTCATTCTCAACCATTGCAACAGGTTAAGAACTTTGTCTCATTAGCAGGACCTCATGCTGGTACAGCTTCTGTCCCTCTGTGTGGGGTAAGTGCTTTTGTGGTCATCATTATCTTATCATGTTCAATGAATTCTATAACTGCTTGGTCCAAGATCAGGAAATAAGGTCAGTCTATCCAAAAAAAAGGGTTGGAAAATCAGATTTATTGCAATGAGTTAACTGCATCTTGTAAATTACTTGGAATTACAAGCAATTTTACTAAAGGAAAAAAAAACAAAACCAAACTAAGTGAATTACTGAAGGCTTTTCAATTGCATGTGGAAGATGAGCAATGAACAACACTATTTCCAGCTAGAGAAATTGGATTGCTGTTTTCTTCGGTGCTGTTATACAAATAAATGAGGGTGCATAATATTTCTCACATTGTTCCTCTAACAAGCCATAGCCAACTGAGTTTACGCTGTATAAATCTATTTGTTGAAGAGCATGACTGACACCAAAATCTTATTACATGATTCAAATTTTGTCCATGAAGCACAATCCTTGAAGGACTATGATGATTTATTTTTATCAGAAACAAGAATGTATTAGAAAAGGATTAAGTGCAGGAGCATGAGGAATCCTACCAGATTTACATTATTGTCATTGTGATATTGTACCACCGTCGTATGATAGTTCTGTGATACTGGAGGATGATTTTAATCCTTAGAACTTGTTGCTGATATTACATCCACTTAAAATGGCCTTGTATTTTAAAAGAGGAATTGCCCTATTATACTGTGTATCACTTGGCGATATTTTGGCAAGTTCAATTCAGCATGGATATTTGTTTGAACCAATTATTACTGTAGCATTGGTCTTAGATTTCCAAGCATATCAGGGCCTGGTGACAATCTTATTAAAATTTCTTTCTGCCCAATGTTGAGCTCTGTTAATATGCTAACGATTTCTGCTTTTGCAGTCTGGCGTTTTCTGCATCATTGCAGACAACCTGATCAAATCACCGATCTACAGCGACTATGTCCAAGTATACATCTGCCTTTTGAGCTTTCTTAAATTTTACAGGATAATTAGCGGTTAAGATTTTTGTAACATTGCAGCTTCTTATTTGAAGACGATTTTCTTTCTTTTCACTAGAATATGCTTGTTCTAATTTAATTTCTGACTCTTATAACAAGGTTTGACAAACTCTGATTTGTGGAATGCAGACTCATTTGGCTCCAAGCGGTTATCTTAAACTTCCAAATGTGAGTAAAATAACTTATCAGTGTATGAGATGTTGTGGAATTCTACTGCATGCTCTGTTGTTGTTTATTTAGTCATGAAGCCACTACAATCATACAATCATTTGACAGTTAATAGCTTGTTTCATCTCCAGTTGGTTTTTATTTTATTTATATTAGGATATTATATTCTTGGAAACAAATTATGCTTAAGTATTTCCATTTTTTTGATTGATTTTCCCCTAGAAATCCGGTTTCCTCCCATTCTTGGGTGGGCCGTGGGCCTGTGGGTGTTTCTTCTGTTGGGTAGGGTCTTAGGTTTTTCATAACAGCTTCCTTTGAACTGCAACCTACTAATTGTTAAAAATTTTCCTAAAAGTTCAAGGTAGCTCCAGCCTTGATCTGATGGGTTATACATTGTTTTAATGAATTTATGCCTGTTATAATCGCTTTATTCACTTGGAACTACTCGTTGAGATAAAAAAAGTAATATCAAATTTCTCATCCAGGATATTCCCAAGTATCTGGAAAAATGTAGATTTCTACCAAAGCTTAATAATGAACTCCCTGATGAGAGGAATTCAACTTACAAGGAACGTTTTAGTAGCTTGGAGAATTTGGTTCTTATCAAGGTGAGCTCTCCTTTTTATAACTTACTACTTGGATTATTTTTCTCTTTACTCAATTTATGTAGGTTCGTTTATCTGTTCAAGTATACATATATTTGCCATCTTATCATATTGCGATCTCAACAGTTTGAGAACAGAATTTTGTTTGATACAGAAAACCTCTGGTTTGGATGTGCCCAGATGGGGCATTTCAACCAATTCTGCCTCCACAACAGGTATAGTATTTGAAAATTTAATTTTAGATCTCAATGCTTGTTGAAAATGGTAGATTGCTGACTAATGTTGCAGCTTAGAAGCAAAAGGAAGAAAAAAAAGTATGTTTTAAGGTACTGAACTCAACATATGGAAATACTTTGGATTTTGAGGTTATATATTGAAAATATGTAGGGAAGAGAGATTGTAACAAGGGACTAATAACAGTCCATTACACACAACCTAAAGATTGGACAATCAACTGGTTTGCAGCAATATTTTGAACCATAGCAGACACAGACCACTAAATTATACTGTCATCCGATGGTGTTAGCCACCATGTGGTTGGAATAGAAATCATGGGCCTGTTTTTGAGAACTGTTCTTTGAGAGCCGTTTTTGAAAACACAGAGAACACCAAAAATGGTGTTCTCCAAAAACTCTTCTCTTCTTGTTCTTTCAGTTGAGTGTTTTTTGTATTTTCTGTGTTTTTTCAGAACAAAAACAAAAGAACTGGAAACCAAACATGTTTTCCCTATTTTCTTTGTATTCTCTGTGTTTTTTAGAACAAAAAACAGTTTTAAAAAACTGTAAACATATAGGGCCGATGGTTTTCATGTATTATAATCTTGTTAAAGGTAGTCTGGTATTAGAATTTAGAAGATACTTTTATGTAGTAATTTTATATGCCAACTTCGTTTTCTGACTGTTTTCGTTTTCGGTCTGGGCAGACGAAGCTTTACACAGAGGACTGGATTGGTTTTGAAAACGAGACTAAAGGCAGGAAGGGTTAAATACATTAGTGTGGGAGGAAATCATCTGGGGATCTCCCACAGTGACATGAAACGGTATGTAGTGCCTTACCTTGAAGAAAAGGCATCAGCTGAGGTGATCACTAGATATTCATCATCATCATTCTCACATGGGATGCATACCTGGATCAAGAATGTCTTTGGGAAATAACCATGTTGCCCGACGATTAATCAATGATGAACACTTGGAATAACCATGAATCTACAAACGCATTGAAAAAAAAAAAACTGAAAAATATACTGCAAATGCAGTTGATGGCAATTTATAAAAAGTGTGCAATAACTTTAGATATCTGTTCTGTGCCTGTGTCTGTGCCTTGCCAAAGCAGTGAAGCTTGTTGTATGCATGTGGAATTGTTATCGCAATCAGTTAAGAATCACAAAGTCTGCTCATAAGAAATGTTATCTGCTGTAATATGCATTTTTTTGAGGATTGTTTTCTGGCAAGCCAATTTCTTCTAATTTTGCAAAGATTCAACTGGAACTTGAAATATCTCAAGAAACAAGCAGGAAACATGACCAGCATTTTTCTTCATTTTATTTAGAGATGAAACGTCTTAATTTACAGGACAAAGACAAGAAGTTGAGCAAAATATGATCTAAACTTCTGTTGAGAGAAATTTATAAGTCGTTTAATATACTACCAGAAAGTAACAAAAATAGAGCCCGTCAAAACATTTTATAGGAAGTTCAACAAATATTTCTCAGTGGAAACGATGTCCATAGTGAGTTCACCAATCCCTCCCCGCCCAACTTTGTCTTACAAAATCCGAGTCACACTCACAACTGCATGCCCATAACTTGCACCCTGCAAATAATGCTTAAATCTCTGCCCACATCATGTTTTGGTGCAGATCTCGTTTTTCAAGGCTTGGGTCATGCCGGATCCTTCTCTTATCAGCAGAATTATAGAGCCATCATCAAATCAAATGCCACCAGAATTTATGGGAACTAAGGGAACTGTGGTTTCCATAACCAGATCACTCCCAGTCTTTCACCTCTCATATATAGTATACAGGGGATAGCCTGCAAAGACAACCAACAAAGAAGACCTTAGAATGATATAGCTGGGCATCTCCCATCCACTTTAAGCCCTATCATCGGAGCCAGACTTCCCAAGGGCCACATGGGAGTGATCACTGTGTCAATGGAAAGGAGTATTGATGTTAACATGAACTGAATGAAGTTGTAGAAAAATCCTCCATGCCCAATGATAGAGAGCAAGAAAGCCTGCATTTCGTCGCCCAACCTCCAGAGAATGAGGGGAGAATACAATCTCTTGCCTCCGTCCATCAAGTAGGGCATGCTTGCCATACGGAAGAGGCCAGAAACATCCTGGTGGATTGACTACAGACACTATATAGCGAAGCATAAGGCATTGTCGCTGCATCCCCAAATAACTAGTGATAAATTGTTGTCCTGCAGCATCCAACAGCTCTAGAATGAATATAACCACATATATTACACCTCCCTCATCCAGGAAACCGAAGGAAAGACCCTGTCATGAAATAAAAATGAGGAGCCGTGACAGAAAAAATATTAATGAAGTAAAACTTCCTGCTATAAAATCCGTGAAGAACAGTGGTACAACATTTCAAATTCCTATCCCACAAGCTTGTTTACTAACAGAAAAAGGAAAGCAGAACATATGCCAAGTGGCAAGAGCAATCAGAATGCAAAAATTAGTTGAGAATACATGATCTGTGACAATAGCTTTCTTTTGTACGTGCTGACAATGATGTACTTATCAACTTGGCCGCTGCAGCAACCTCGGGGGCCTTGGCATGTCTAATTTGTCAGCAGTCAAACTAATGATAAGCCAAGTCATTTGTTTAGTAGGGTAGAATTATTAGATTTTTTTTTTTTATTATTATTGTGGATGTTCGGTAAATTTTCTGACTCCTTGGTAATTATAAGGCCCACAGGTGACTGATTAGGTATACCGTCAATGGTCCCAAGGGAACTCAAACTTCTTAACCTTTGGGTATCAACCCCCAAAGCTTCTTTTTTTTTTTCTTTTTTTTTTTTGTAGGTTAGAATTATTAGAATCTATTTTTAAGAATATTACTGTAGTCTATTCTTTTTAAGTTGTGATCTAGGGAAATAACTTTTTACTAGCATTTAGAGTTTCTAGGAATCCTTGATGTAAAAGGAGATCAACATTTGATACAAAGGAACAATACTCTCTCCCATTCTCCTTAGGTTCCTAGTCCATAATAAGCTGAACTTCAAGGAACAACTTCCAAAATCTAAAATGACATCATTCAAGCATCCAAATTTGAATTTTTTTTTAACACACCCTTCTAATTTTTGGGTCCAGTTCTTTTATTTGCAAGTGATGAGTATAAAAAATTAAAAGATAAGATGCTGACAATAAAATGAGCTATCAATTCAAGGATTCACTACTTGAAAATTATATCTTCCATATATGCTCTAATAATATTAGCATCCATCTGGGCAAAGCATGTTTCCAACATATTCTCTGATGATGTTATCAACATTACATTTATAAACTGAAACTTGAGTTCGTATCAAGTTTCAGCAAGTAAACTCAGTAGAAATTATAGTACATGCTTCCCTGATGCGAGGCTATATTTCAGTTGGATAATGTAATATTTCTTATGGCCTAAAATAATCCTGAGCATACAAAACAAACTGCTGCAAAGGAAATAAGTACCAACAACATCTAGAAATTGGCATATTAAATAGCATGATCCCAGCATTATTTGGTTTTGAATTTTGTGGGATGGACTGCTCATCCTTCTTGGAAAGCAACAAGGGGGAAGGTCTTAACTTTGAACCTAGTGCAAAAGAGAGGATTTGCTCTAGCAATAGATGTGATTTTTGACTTGGTCTGATGCAAATAATCTATAAGCAGAAAATGTAAATGATGAATTTTTCATTAGAATACAACTGTCCTCAAATCCCATTGACTAACTTACAACAAAATCCCAACTAAACAATGACGTAGTTAGAATAACCATTAATCCTGCACATGAAAAGCACAGCCATGAAAAAAAAGTTAATGAGAGACATCAAGTGTTAAAAATAGAAACAACAAAGCAATCCATACATGCAATATATATTTTATATTGATAAAATTGCTTTGTTCTGTTCTATTGTAATGAGAAAACAATTGGCTGATTAACTTTCACTCAATTCATAACTCATCTAGAATGCAAAACCCCAAAAGAAACACCCATACTTTTTGTTAAATCCAGTGGTAAACTTGAAATGTAGCATGAAAAAAATACCAACTCAAAATAAAATACTATTATCACATCAGGTGGCAAAGGCATTAAGCATTAGCCCTATTGCCTGAAACCATTACAGACTGAACATTGGCATAAAGCACAATATCTTCTCCACCCATCCAACCTCCGTTGGACACATACTTTTGTTAACAGTTCAAACAAGAAATTGTATTGAAGTGGGATGTGACACAAGGAATATGTATTCAAACAAGAATATGTCTTCCAGTGATAAAACAGAAAAATACATTGTTTTGACCTCTCAATTTTTATCATGCCCATTTCCTGCTCGTTTGTTATGTGATGTAGTTTGTTGAGCTCATACAATGAACATAGTATGCGATGAAAATAAATAAAAGGTAGAGCGACTATGTGTTTGGTGCTACAAAATGTTTGTGGCAATTAAAAAATAAATTAATTGAAAAGCTTCAGATTTTCATTCAGAGAAGCTCGCTTGACACTGATTGCAGAACAAGTCAGCAGTTTGAGACTTTAAGACATTATTCAAGTGGCATTTCCACCCAACAACCTTCCTTTTTCCCTTTTCTCTTTTTCTCCTTATTCGAAAACAATTCTGTCATTGCATTGAAATAGTAGTATATAGAATGACGAGAAATCCTTTAAACCCATCTGACAAATACAAAACCCTTTATATTACCCAACAAGCTTGTTGGTTCCACCTAATAGTCTAACATGTTGAAGATCAATAATTTGGTATTGAAGTTATAGTGCCTGATTTCAAATTTTTAGACCAAACTAAAAACCCCCTTGGATGATAAAAGTCATAACATAGACAAAGTTGCAATAGGAATTCAAATACATGAAGACCATAAAAAGATATATAAAATAAAGTTTACCTCTTCAACCCTATCATACCACCATCATCACCAGAGGTTTTCCTGAATCTTATCCCAAAGACATGTCGTGAAGCAAGAGCATAAGAAGGGCACTGCCCCCAACACAACGCATCACCACCACTGAACAGAAACCACCACCCAAAAACAAACCATGTAAGATGGGATTAACATATAACACTGAGATTTCCCAATTTCCCAATGATGCCCAAAAAAAATGGTTTTTCCTCTATTTACCTGGATGCCTCCAAGACAACCATTAAATGGCTTTTTTTATTGCTTTATCACCTTGATACTATCAAAAAATTACTAGACAAATACATAACTACCTCCTTGTCTCCAGATTCCTTCAGATGTTCAACTATACTGTCAAAGGAAGGAGTTTTCAGTTGAATTCCTCTATCAACCATTAACTTTGCAAGTTTCACAGCTTCTACTGAATGTCTTTTTTGAGAAAGTCCAACTAAAAGAATGGAATAAATATCAGAATCAATGGCGCCCAATCCTTCCACACTGTCCAATTCATCAAATAAGTGAAACCCATTCAAGAACTGTCCCTCCAAACAAAGCGCCTTTATCAAAATGCTACATGCCAAACCATCAGGCTTCACAGCACTTGCTAACATCCACCTAAAAAGCTTCTCTGCCTCCTGAAGGTTTTTATTCCCTACCAAAGACGCCACAAGAGAACTGTAGCACTCGGCATACGACACATTACCTCCAGCAACAACTTCATCAATTAATTTATAAACTTCCTCTACACGCCCCTGTGCACAAAACCCCTTCGTTAAAACACTAATTGTGACCCGATTTGGAGCACACCCAGAAGCTCTCATTCGATCCAGAATCTCCAATGCCTCCATCAACTTACCTTTCTCACAGCAACTCTGAATAATAGATGTGTATGTAACAGTGTTGGGACTGAAATCACCACCGTCTTTTTCCATCTCCGCCAACAACTCCAAAGCTTTTTCCAAACTCCCAAATCTACAAACCCCATCAAGAATCACTGAGTACACAACCTTATTGGGTGAGCATCCGTGTCCTTTCATAACCTTAAGCAACTTACAAGCATCATCCAACCTACCCACATTACAGAACCCTTTAATCATGGTGATATAAATAGCCATATTAGGATAAAGATCAATTAAACCCATCTCTTTCATCAATCCTGCAGCCAAATCCATATCACCCTTCTCACAAAACAAACGTATAACACTGTTATACGCAATGGTGTCAGCCCTTATATTAAATTCTGCCATTTTTCTCAATACCCATAAAGCCTCATCAGCAAGCTTAGCTTCCCTGCATAGGTTCAAAACCACATTAAATGTTTTGACGGTAACCACACTCCCTTCCGCTCTATAAGCTTCTATGACATCAATAATGGCTCTTGGATTTTGATTAATTCTGAATAGTTCACAGGCTTTGCTATACATATATGAACTGTGTCTATAATATGATTGAAGACCAGCCCATATGAAAAACCGAAGACCCAGTTGAGACTGAGTTCGGGAACATTTATTTAAGACCACATTGACACATGAAGAGTCTAATTTAGCCCTCACAGCAGGTAGGGTTTTCTCGATATTATCCCCACATTTCTGCAGGTGGGTATAGTATTTCTCCGCGGGTGACAGAGCAGTTGAGAATTTAGGGTTTTGTGGCGATCAGAGATGACGGTAAGCGAGGGCCAGCCAAAATGCCGTGGTTGCAGATAAGCATTAGTCCTGATCTCTGAAAGTGGAGATTTCGACGGGCCCCAAAACAAAATTATCCATCAGACGACGAACAACAATCCCTAATAGCACAAATTCAATTAAATCCCCTGTTTGGTTGCAAAAGGAAAAGCGAGGAGAAAAAAAAAAGGCTGAAGGAGTGTCGCAGTTCAAGAATCTTACCGTTTGGTTCATCATTCTAACACGATTGTCAGCTTTCCCAGCAACCAACTAGATCATAACCTAGACAATCCTTCATCTACCAAAATAGTTGGATCAGAATTTAAATTCAAGGAAATCCAAACGAAAGGAGTTCAATTTACTGATTTAGTGTTAAGAGATTAAATAGTTTATAATCTCTTTAATCATAAATATAAAAAATTAACCTATTGATTGGATGAAATTAAATCAAATTAAATTAAAATTTTATAATTTGAATGTAGTTTTTTTATGATTAATATAATATAGTAAATTGTTCATATTTATTTATAATATAATAAATTATTTTCATTAAGGCTTTAATATGAGATCCCTCCCTAATATCCTGGCTATTTGAGACGTTGACCTTTACGTCGTATAGGGTGAGTAACGGTAGGCGTGAAATTTAGATATTTTGAGATAGGAGCACATTGTTTATGAAGCGGTACCCGGCGGCCAGAACGAGCGAAGAGGCTTTAAAATCGAGGAACAGCTGGGCAGTTCCCCAAAAAAAAAAAAAACTTGGGCACGAGGCTCATTGTTTCGTTTTATATGTGAGCAGAGTTCGAGCTTAACGTATCGGCTCAGCGTCAGAACTATCTGAGTTTGTATTGTGTCAATCCTCAAAGGCTGATCCCATATCTTTTTAACTTTTATGTCAATCGATAACCAATAATCAGTCAGGAAATAATTTTCTATAGGATTTGTTTTACGCTAGTTGATTTAAGCGATTAATCTTCAAAGGCTGGCGACAAGCGCCTCGCTAACATTTGTTTCCCTTTGGATTACACAAATTATTTCTTTGAAGCAGAACTGCGGCGAAAAATTATGAAATAAATTAAAAAGCAGTAGAAATTACTTGAGTGAATAAATAAGATGCACGAAATCATTGAATAAGAACATGATTGGTTTTAATCGATTGTAAAATAAAGGAAATAATATATCAGCGGAATCTGCCAAGACAAACTCATTAGTAACAAATAGCTTATTTGGCAATATCTTTGCTTTAGCATGTAGTTAAGTTGGCCACCACCCTCATTCTAGAAATTTGTGCGTGATTAATTCCAGGGCAGTGGCTTCACCAGCTATAGGATGGAGATCGAATCTGCCCACCATGTCGAGCCAGTCCGCGAATTTTCATACCCGGTGGCGGTGGCACTCCGTGTTCTGCGTCTGATAAGCCGATCCCAAATCTGGCTCATTTCGCCATGAAAGCCGTGCGATCGCGCGATGGCTACCCGTACCACGCTGAATGCGGGTTAAGTCGGTCACCGGTATCGAAGAAATTTTAATCACTGCAAGTTTGAGATTGGATCCTTGTTCATCGGAGTGAGATTGATGCGTGTCGATTAGATACGTGCATTGCCCTCGATATACTACTCAAGATCGACCATGTATGCAAGCTCATAGCCTGCCTCTTATAGTTTACGGGAGCGTCTGCCATGTTGTATTCAGTTCTTGTACACGGGATCGGCCCAGGTCGTACGGTGGGTCGTACAATGGCGTCCGTGTCCTTCCGTCAGCTGAGCTAGCCAGGCCCATCGTGACCGGAACATGCGTGTGAACGCCCGGCTATCGTGGGTACCATTTCCGTATCTGCAGGCGGTTGAGATCTGGTGTGAGTCCCAGTAGGCGTTAGATTCCTTCATTCAGGCCAGTCTTCGTCGTCGTGCTGTATGAACCGTGAGGATTCATCGTTCTTAATCAGTATGTTGGATCAGAACGAGGATGATTCATCGATATTTGAGGACACATGACTGGGCATTCCTCGGCCTTCAGTGGGATCGCATAGTGAGACCCGGATCTTAAGTAGGAGGCGCCAGGCGGAGCGCCGTTCCAGCGACGGATGGAGTAAGAGCGATGGGACCAGAGCACTACAGCGGCGAGTTTATTAAGCCTAAATTAAGGCTCGAAGGCAGCTGATTCAACTGTATTTGAGCTCGTACTAGGCTTTTCGAGCGGCGTGTGGCTCGTTACAGTATTCTTGTCGTATAATTTAGATGTGATAGACATTATTTAAATATAGTTAAAATCAAAGGTAAATTAAAAAAAAGTAATGATGTAAAAAATAAAATGTTTTGTTATATTAAATTATTTAAGTTGATTTTAAGTGACGTTAAATATGATTTAAATTAATGCAAAAAAAAGTAATTTAAATTAAAATCTTTATAATCATGTGGAAGGTGTTTAATTCTTGTAAATCACTAGTTGGAATCACATGGGCCAACTAAATCCCTTGGGGCCCAGTGCAAAATAAGGCTCAAAGCCTAACTCGGAGGATTCCAAGCCCAACACATCAAAATGCTCTCCCGAACCCAATACCTCGGGACCGTCACCCTCATGCCTCGAGCACTAAGGATAGATCAACTCGAGCCTTACTCCACTTATATCATCTCAGACATATTACTCCTCAAGATCGGTGGACAAAGCCCAATCATGGTTTGCAGGATGCTATTTGTAAACTTAGAGTGACGTTTGTTTTTAGCTTTATTCTTAGTAATGAAGCTTTTAGCGTTAAATTGTTGTTTTTTTTAATTTTGAAACTTATTCTTTGAAATTTTTAAAAAAAATTTTGAATAGAAAAGTGAAAATATTTAGGCTTCGATTCGAGAAAAGTTATTTTAATAAAATAAGAAAACGATCATTTCTTAAGCAGAAGAAAATCTGCGATATCGCTCACAGGGTTAAAGGAAGGTTTGGAGGTGGGGTTCCATCCGACCAGTTCGTTTATTTTCGATTAAAGTTGTGCCATTAAAAAATTAAATAGAGATTGGGACGGAGATGGGAGGAAAATTACAGCCATTACGTTCACGTTTTATTTTTGTTTTTATTTTATTTTTATTTTTATTTTTATTATATTAAAATTAATATTTTCATAAAAATAAAAAATATTATGATTTTATAAATTATTTATTAAAATACATTATAATAATAATTATTATTTATATTAAAGTATAAAAATAAAATAATGAATTATTTTAAAATACATTCAGGCGAACTATTATTATTATTTTGGATCATGGTTAATATTATTGCTTCATTCGGGTCCGTTTAGCGAAAACGATTCTTCTTTTAAATTCGACTTTTATTTTTAAATGAAGCTTAGCGATCGTTTGCAGTTTCGAGATTTTCGTAAAAATATCGATGCGACAGTCATTGACGAAACATCGGCACCGGAATCGGAGAAAAATTTAGAGCACATGCAGAATTAATGAAAACTTTACGGGTCACTAGATTTCCGCGAGGCAATTGCGACGTGATTCGTTTCGTCCCGGCCAAGAGATCTAGAGAATTTCTAGAACTCATGAACCACCCGATAATTTATTATTTTTATTAACGTTCTGATTTTTGAAAATTTCCCAGTTTTACCGGGTTTTATAGAGTAACAATCACGCGAGCCGTCTCAGTTCGAAAGAAATAAGCTGGCAGATTAAAAGCGCGATTAAAATTAAATTAAGCGCACACGTATCGTTAAAGCGAGGCGGGATGAGAGCGAAATAATCGTTAAATTTCTTGTCACTCTTCCATTCTGCAATGTTAAAAGCAAACGAAACATCTTGTCTTTATTAAGTCTTATTGACGATGCTTTCGAAAATAAGTTATATTCGGCGTTAAGTAAAAAAGCGAAACAGCGATCTCCAATGAATAAGCAGACTCAGTCAAACAAACAGCTGCGATCACTGATATGCAGATCACCCTACACTTCATTTTCTTGTTACCCATTATACACTTCTCCTCCACGTAGCCCACTACCATGGTGGATCAGAGTCAATAAGAAGACGACATGTGGCAAACCTTAGTAGTATAAAATACACCGATTGTAATCATAAGGCATTTTTAATTTTTTTTGTAGCAACTTGAGAGAAATAAAATTTTATTTGGGATGTAAATGGTTTCCACTAGTCATCTCCCATTAAATAAAATAAAATAAAGTTAAAAATATAAAATTAAAAAAAAAATAGACAAACATTAATGAAAAAGATTAAAACTCATTATTTATCATTTGTTATTTCTCATATTTTTCTTCTTTTTTTTTCCTCAATATTATTATATTATTTATTTTCAAGATTTTATACCCTTTTTCTTATTGCTTTTTTTTTTTGTTTGCATAGACCATTTGATCTTTAGAAACTAGAAACCTTCATCTCTTTTTTTTTACGATAATTTTGAGTGAGATTGTTCAGCCTGCTGTCATATTGTTCAACTTTTGAATGCTATAAAAGGGGAAGGGTGTAATGAATCGAAATCTCCTTAGTTTATTATTTTTTTAATCAAAATCTCATTAGTTTTTTATTCTTTTTTTCTTTTTTTTTTTTATGAATTTGAATCAAAATCTCATTAGTTTTTCATCTTCTTTTTTTAATTTGAAAAAAATTGAATTTGAATCAATCTCGTTAGTTTTTTTTTAATTCAAATCAAATGTTAGAAAACTTATGCAAAAACAACCTTACTTTTTAAAACCAATTTTAGATGCATAAAAACATATTATGTTCGATCCTTAAAAAAAGATAAAAGAATGGTGATCTTCATACCTTAATTCATGAGAGAATGACACTTGAAGTGGGCTAATTACCCTTATGAATCCTTGTGAATCCTTCGTAGCTAAAATCTTCAACTCATAACTCTCAAAAGTGGATGAGTCACTTGTATGATGTGTAGTTGTAAATAAATAACCAAATAATAGAAAACTTGAAAGTGTGACTTGAGACCTTAACCTTTTACTTAAAGAAAATAAATATTTCCATCTAAGACCATATAAAAGTTACATCTTTATTCATCATCAATATATGCAAATAAGTAGCAATGGTGGGTTACAACCTTGCATGCATACACTTAAATTTCAAAGGTTTTGCATTCATCCTCTATTACTAATATGCATTATGCATATATATTAAATCTCAAAATGGAGTTACAAATAGGTTATGCATTTCATTTATCCTATTTATTATATGTACCATAAATTTCATAGGTCATTTATCCTCCATACTCTCATGCATTATGAACACAATGAGTCCCATAATGATGAGTATAAATTTGTAACATTATATTCATAAAATGAATATTAACTCTTTTTCATAACTTGTCTTATGACATAAGACTCTGGGATGTCCAATCAAACAATCATATAAGACCACATTTTATAGAATAGCTAACAATCTCACACTTGACCTATATGATCATATTCAAACATAATAGGACTATAATAATTTCTCAAAATTGACATCTCTTAAGTAAATTTAATATTTCATTGACTACTAATACCAAACTGTTAGAATAATGGATCACATAATGTCCCAAAATTCTTCAAGGATTATAGTACTAGAATCTCCATTAGCATAAAGTAATGAATTTTATAACATGATGTTAATTCATTCACGTAATAGTCACTTCAAATTTTAAACATATGGATTGTGCACAAAATCAATGTCTAAAAGTAACATAATAAACATCAATATCAAGAACTTTATTTTCATTATGTGATCACATACATTTCACTCAATCAGTCTAAATTGACAAGATGCCACTAGCCCGTACGCGACCGTAATCAATCTTTTTTAGGGAAGAGCTTTTGTCAAAGGGGATATGTCAATATTAGTGTATTCTCATTATGTTCCATGAGAACTGACTTTATTTTGAACTCTCTCGCCAAATGATACCAATATGATGTGTTTTGATCCTCTTGTAGTTTTATTATTTTTTGAAGAATGGAATAACAACAATTATCACAATATATTCTCAACGGTCTCATTATCGAATCATGACATTCGGGTCTAAAAATAGGGTTTCTCAACCATATTTCATGACATGTGGCTTAATAGCATCTTGTATAATGCCTCGATGTAGAGGAAGTTGGTGTGATTATTTATGGCTCTTCCAAGAAATAGGTCCATAAAAAAACATAGAAATATAACCAGACGTAGACCTTCTAGTATCCTTAAAACCAACATAATCATAATTAGAATAACCAATAATCTCTAGATTATTTGTTCTTCTGTATGTCAACATGTAGTCCTTAGTCCCTTGCAAATAACGCAATACTTTTTTGACTACTTTCCAATGCTCAATACCCGAATTACTTTGGTATATACTAAGCATGCCTATTACATAAGCTATGTCTGGTCGTATGCAAACTTAAGCATACATGATGCTATCTTAGCATAGAAGCATAAGTGATTTTTTCCATTTTATTCTTTTCAAGATCACTTTTAGGACATTGAAGTTCATAAAATATGTTTAATTTCACAACAGAAGCAACACTACTATTAGAACAATTACACATGTTAAATCTTTTAAGAACTTTTTCAATAAGCTCTTTTTAGGATAATAACAATAAAATCACGCAATCCATTTTGATGAATTTTAATGCCTAGTACACAGAGAGTTTTTCACAAGATCTTTCATATCAAATTTCTTCGACATAAATTGTTTGGTTTCATGAATAATTTCCATATTGTTGCTATGACAGCTTATCATCAACATGCAAAACTATAATACCGTCATACCTCTCATTGATCTTAAGGTATATACATTGATCCACTAGATTCTCTTTGAAACCAAAAGTGATGAGAATTTCATGGAACTTAAAGATAACATTATGCAGAAATGCGCACCAAACCATATATGAACTTCTTGAGTTTATATACCATATATTCCTTGCCTTTATTTTGAAACCTCAAATTGGTCCATATAAACTCTTCATGCAAAGCAATTTTAACATTCATTTGATGTGGCTCTAAGTCAAAATGAGCTACTAAAGAGTCATGATTATTCTTAAATAAATCTTTCTTAGAAATAGGAGAAAATGTTTCCTTATAGTTGATTCCCTCTTTTTAAGCATATCCTTTTGCCACTAACATAGCCTTATATATTTCAATATTGCCCTTAGAATCATGTTTGGTTTTAAAAATCTATTTGGAACCAACAGTTCTAATTCCCTTGAGCAATTCTACAATATCTCAAATCCCATTATCTTGCATTGATTTCAACTCTTCTTTCATAACATTAAGTCATGCAGTGGAATTTTCACCCTTGATGACTTGATTATAGGAAGAAGGATCATTTTTTAAGCCAATATCATAATCACACTCATTAAGATAAACTTCATAGGCACTTGAAATAACATGTCTTTTTTCTTTTTGTATTGGTCTTTGTAAGGTACTTCTTGACTAAGATTGTTTCATTTCCATATGAGTAGCCTGTGAGTCCCATCATATTCTCTTATTGGTGTTGCTGCTTCATTAGAGAGATCTTTAGGCTCAATTCTCCCACTAAAGCCTCATTTTCCAAAAACACAGTATTTCTAGATTCAATAATTTTAGGGCCTTGACCATGACAATAGAATTTAAAACTTTTTGATCTTCCAAGATAACCAATGAAAAAACAACTTATAGTTATAGAATCTGATTTCTTTATTTGTGGATTAAAATTTTTAACTTCAAATGGACATTCTCATACGTGTAAATAATTCAAAGTTGGTTTCCTACATACCCATAACTCATAGAGTTTTGGAAGTCGGCCCTAAGTAGGAACACGATTGAGGAAATATGAACAATAGTTTTTCAATGCTTTCCCCCTTAAGAATTCAAGCAATGTTGAGTTATTCATCATGCTTCTCACCATGTCAATTAGAGTATAGTTTTGTCGCTCTGCAACACCATTTTGCTTTGGTGTTCCAGACATTATGTAATTTGCAACAATACCACGCTCTCTTAAAAATAAGGAAATAGCACTAGGATGTTGGCCCAATTCGGTGAATCTACCATAATATTCATCACCTCTATCGGACCTTACGCTTTTAATTCTTTGGTTAAGTTGATTTTCAACCTCCGGTTTATAGATTTTGAAAACATTTAGTGCTTCAAACTTTTCATTAATAAGATACATTGTCACCAATAAAAGTAATGAAGTACTTGTGTCCATTGATAGTTGGAGTAGGATGAGGTCCCAAATGTGGATGGATGCATTCTAAGAATTTAGTAGCCCTTAAGGCACCTTTTTTCTTAATCTTAGTATATTTTCCCTTGATGCATTCAACACAAATATTAAAGTTAGAAAAATCAAGTGAAACTAAAATTTCATCTTTTACAATACGTTCCATCATTTCTCTTTAAATGTGACATAATCTCTTATGCCACAATATGAATGAATTTTTATTCACTCAATTTCGTTTTCTAAAAGATTCATGCACATGATAGATAAAAGAGGCTACTTGAATATTTGTAATCTAAATTCAAAGAATAAAGATTATCACGTAAAGTGCCAGAGCCAACCAAATAAGAATTATAGAACAAGGAAACACCATTATTTCCAAACTTTAATTCATATCCATAAATATCAAGTTTTTGGGCCCGAAATTAGGTTTCTCTTGTAAAAACGGGAACATAAGTTGTATCTACCAAATCATAATGAAACCGGGTGTCTAAGGTAATCGTGGGAGTGTCGATAGTCTCAATTTCAATTATGTTTCCATTTCCCAAAGTGATGATTCACTCTCTCATTTTACTTAGGTGGCGGTTGTTTTTCTTGTCTTTGAATAGAGCTTTTTTGAGCATCTTTGAATAGTCTTAATAAGCGTTAAGTATTAAGTTGTTGTTTTTAAGCATTCTAGGTAAGTGAATATGGATGGCAATGGAATGAATTATTTGGGTTTCCGTCCGATCTAGCTCTATAATAAACTAAGTTTAATTTAATTTTAATAGATTTTAGGTTTGTTTGTTTACCTGAAATGAGATAGTTTCGGGTATGCAAACTTTCTATATGAAACTGGAAAATTAGGAATTTTAAAATGAAATATTAATGATAATAAAATTCATAGTAAGGGTTCGAGGCGCAGAAAATTCTTTAGATTTCGGATGGCGAAAGCGAATTTGCGCCGTTAAATTCGTCTCGCGAAATCTAGTGAACCAGAAAAGTTTGTCGGATTACGAGACCAGTGAAAATTTTTACGATTTTTTGGATGATGGGGTTAGCGCCTGATGGGACATTGATCTGAAAGTCGAAGCCAGGCGAGTTAAGTTCATTAAAAATAAAGTGGGCGAAAAAAAGATAAGTATTTCGGGACATAAACGGACTAGAATGAAATAATATAAACCATGTATCCCGAAATAATAATAATAAGCGTCAGGTATATTTTAAAAATAATTTTTATTATTTTATTTTTATACTTTAATATAAATAATAATTATTATTATAATGTTTTTTAATAAATAATTTATAAAAATTTATAATATTTTTATTTTTATGAAAAATATTAATTTTAATATAAAAAAATAAAAAAAACAAATATAAAAAAATTAAAATTAAAAAATAAAATGTAAACGGGACGAGTTTGAGAATTTAAATCACAAGCGCATAATTTGAATTTTTAAATAGAGCAGAGTTTGGGAATTGAAAAAATAAATGGCTGGTCGGGATGGGGCCCATCTATAAACCACTTAGTTGTAAATCACTAGTAGTGTATGTGTGGTCTTGCTTGCTTGTTGGGCCGATGATTGAGTTTTTGTTTTTATGGAAAATGACTTTTACGAATAGAAAAAGCCAAATATTTTCACTTTTTCTGTCGGAAGCTTTTTAAAAATTTGATAGTCGCGAAAATTTAAAAAAAGCAAGCGGTGACAATGTTTGGCCATTGATTCGACATTAAGTCAAACAAACACACCTTAGGTGGTGTTTGTTTATATCTTGAATAGAGCTTTTTGAAACATCTTGAATAAGCGACAATAAGCATTAAGTATTAAGTTGTTGTTTTTAACGTGAGTAGTGAGTAGGGATGGCAGCGAGACGGATTATTTTGGGTTAAAGATCCGTCTCGCTCTTAATGCCACATGTTTAATTTAAGTACTAATCCAGGTTTTTAACGGGTTTGAGTTTATTTTTTCAAATCCGACGGGTTCAGTATTATTCTTCTGCAAAACTTGAGAAAATTAGAAATTTTCAAATGGTAAAATGTTAATAAAAATAATAGAGTATGCATGGGGTTCGGGAAACATAAGAGTGCCAAGATGCCGGATGATGAAGCAGTTTGCGTAGTTAAATTCGTCTCGTAAATCTGGTAGCTAGAAAGGGTTCGTCGAATTAAGGCAATGAGCACGATTTTAAGTGATGAGATTGTTAGTGAGCTACAGAAACAGATTTTTCACAAAATCTGAAAGTCGAAATGGCTTAGGCTAAGTTAATTTAAAATAAAGTGAGCGAAAAGAAATAAAATTGTTTAGGTATAAACAAACCCCGAATGAAACAATATGAACCTTATATATATAAAATAATAATAATAAGCCAGCCTCGATTATATTTAAAAAATAATTTTTTTATTATTTTATTTTTCTCACTGTTATATAAATAATAATTATTATTATAATGTTTTAATAAATAATATATAAAAATTCACTAATATTTTATTTTTATAGAAAAATATTAATTTTAATATAATAAAAATAAAAAAACAAATATAAAAAAATTAAAGAAATAAAAAATAAAAGCAAAAAAATAAAATGCTTGAGGTGAATTTGGGAATTTTCAGTACAAGCCGTCATGTTTTAATTTTTTAAATGAGACAAGTTGGGAATTGAAAAAAATAAACGAGCCGAGTCGGGATGGGATCGTCAGGTCAAAAGCACTCGTTAATCGTCCCGCAGTAGTGTATATTGCTGAATTTATTTGTTGGGTAATAATTGAGTTTTTTCTTATTTTTGTGGAAAATGACTGCGAATAGAAAAAGCGAATATTCAAACACTACAATCGAGAACTTTTTAAAAAATTCGACAATAAGTCGTGAAAATTTAAAAAAGCAAGCAATTGTATCTTGAAAGGCTATTGATTTCGACATTAAGTCAAAAAAAACAACCTTGCATAGTCTGCTTGCAAGGTATCCCTACAAAGAATTTGTTAAGTGAATGTTTGCACCAGTATCAATCCACCAAGAGTTTGGTGAAACATTAACTAAATAAGATTCATAAGACACTAAGCATCGAGTTTTACCTTTCTTTTCCATCTAAGCCTTAAAACCAAAACAATATCTTCTTTTGTGACCTCTCTTGTGGCAAAAATGACATTGCATCTTATTTTCTTCCTTTTGCCTATTGTCATAGTGAGATGTGCTATATCAGGACTTTCCATTTTCAACATCTCTTTTTCTTAAACACACATGGCAATTAGTTCACTCGTCTTCCACTTGTCATTTTGAGTATTATAATTAATTTTCAAATGACCAAATTGTGAAGGAAGGGAAGTCATAATGACGGTAACTAGAAAATCTTCAAAATTTGCCATGCCCATTCCTTTTAATTGAGAAGCCATATGACTCATTTTCATAATATACCACACACTACTACCCAGTACCATACTTCATTGTTATCATTTTAATCATAAGAGTACTTACTAAGGACTTGGAAGTTCCTAAGAATTGTTCTTCAACCAATTTCATATAGCTCATTGCATTATTTGAATATGAGATAGCTCCATGGATTGTAGGGGTAATTGAGCCTTTCATAATCATTAGACTTATGCGATTAGAGCGCTCCCACTTTTCATATAAAGTCTTTTGTTCATTAGTACTTACAAAGTTAGGCTTAGTGAGTTCAAACTTTCTTAAGGCATAGTCTAAATCTATACATCCAAGAACAATTCCAATTTGTTCATTCCATTTTTTTTTTTTTTTTTTAAGTTTGCTACTTAATCGTTCAGTAGGATTCATTCTTTGCAAAAATAAAAAGTGATGCAAAAGGTAGAATTATTTTATGTCATGAAAATATTTAACATGTACTTAACAATAATTTAACTATATGGTAAAAAAGAGTTAGATATTTCACAATCATAACTATATGAAATTATAGTTCTTTTGTTGGTCCAAACTACAATCTGAAATTCAAAATATTATGATCATTGGTTGGGATGAATTATAACTCATAAATTATATATACCATGGCAAAAATGAAGTATTGATCCATAAAGTTCAATACTGACTGGGTAAAAAAACCTCATCAATCTTTTTATCATACAATCCAAACATGGTGATGATCCTCCGTTAGGTGGATCTGCCTCTCTATAATTTAACAAGTCATTCTTAGACACACCTCAATATTTTTGTTGCCTATAATATTGAGCAATAACTAAAATCCGGAACTATGTTTTAAGATCAAAAAATGATTGGCTTTGATACCAATTGTTAGAAAATTTATGAAGAAACATATTCATGGTTTTAAGAAGTGTAAAGTTAATACATTATCATAAATATAGTGTAATTTATTTCATTTAAGTCTTTTCTTTGATATTACTCATTTATTAAACAAAAAATTAATAAAAAGTTAAAATTCCGATTAAAAATCAATAAAACACACACACATATATATAACATTAAATATAAATATAATAATTTTTATATATTTAACAAAATAATTACTAAGCACCAATTCTCATAAGAGGTCAAACTTTTAAGATTTTGGTTGAATATGACTATATGAGTATAATGGTTGTTAACTCATATTTATGCAAACACATCAAGAGTAAAACAAATAAATGGAGTTCTTGTGTATTTTCAAATTCTGAAATATAAAATAGGACAGCACAAATGAAAAACAAATATTTAAATTATAAAAGGTGACTCAAATTCAATATCCCCATCCAAGTTAGGCTCTTAAAACCATGTAAAAATTAGAAAAACTCAATAATAAAAACCAGGCTTCTTATTCCAATGAAAACTAATAACTCTAAAGTGGTAAGAAAAAAAGTGAAGGAAGAACTTTACTCTTTATGATGATGAAAACCATCACCAAAAACTCTACTGTTGTTAGTAGCAATCATTAGAATCTTAAACTCTTCTTCAAGGAAGCGTATCTGAATTCATTAGAGATGAATAATTTGAATCATAATAGTTTTGGTCTTTCAAATTACAAAGCAGTTCGACGAGTGAGTTCCTTAGTTTCTCTCTATTTCTTTCCTAATGAATATGTGATTTCAAAAAACCAAATGTACAAAGAATTTAGGGACCAAGACTCTTTTATGAAAGAGAAGTGACCTTTCACAAGCGTCATTTCATTTTATTGAGATTTTCCATTTTGGCTCATCAACAAAATAGAAAGATGAAGTCTCTACACATGATGAAGACCACATTCACTCTTATACATAAAAGCCTATTAATAAAAAAATCAACTTTAGGAATGACTTGAAGATTAGGCTAATTTTGGTTAACAATACAAATTAATAATCACATATAAGCTCACAATTGGATTAAATAATCCAACAAAAATTATATTAATAATAGGATACATATATATATATATATATATATATATATATATATATATATATACTCTCCATATATATATATATATATATAATATCAAAAAAACAAATATTATTAATAAAAAACATAAATTACAATTTTTTTGAAAGAAAAATAATTTTATTAATTCAAGCTAATATTAAATCCGATTGAAGCATGAAAATAAAATTCGGTAAAGGCGTAGAGAATGAGAAAATGACGATTTAGGTTAATACTTTGTGTAAGATTAGTGGCTCTGGCGTTTGATATTCTTATTATAGTATATACGTATAACTTTAGTCGAAGCTGACATGCGATAGCGGGTGATTTGATTTGTTGTAGTTGTCGTATAAAAACTTTGTTCGTCTGAATCAATAGTATATAAATAAGCGTCATAAAAAACAGCCCCGAAAAGCAAGCGTTGCCTTCGGGATATGTGACCTCAGCGCAGTAACAAAGTGACAACAAAATCGTACAGAAAATATAATCAAATGAAAACTTAGATTTGTAGATCTATGTGGTATAATCACTTTATTAAAAAAAAAAATGATGAAAAAAGATATAAAGTGATGATTTATGACCAAAAATAATAATAAAATTATCCCCCTTAACTTAAGAAAAAGAGGTTTGACGTACATGTAGTTAGTAAAAGATAAACTGTACACCATTTTAAAATATTACTAAAAATAAGAGAAATTTCATTTTGTTTGGACGAAAGTTCCTAACTCATTAAACTCTGTTTATTAAGTCCCCTTGATTGTCTTACATAACTAATGTTCAAAAACAAGGGGAGTCGTTTTTACTATACATGGGAAGGAAGGTTCGAGGGACCAACACATTTTGGCAATGTTCTTTTTTGTTTTTGGCTTTGATGAGACCATATTTATTCTTTTCTTTTTTTTTAATCTCAAAAAGAAAATTCAATCACTCACTCTATCCTTCGTTGTTAAGGAAGAAAATTAAAATTCTTTAAAAGAATATTATTATTTTTAAAAATAAAACACATAATCTTATATAATTTTTAAACATCTAAAAATACATATGAGTTCATTATTGGAAAACTTTTTAAAAATTATAAATATAAAAATATAGAAACTTTTTATTAGTAATTTCCCAAATTTAAAAGTATTTATAGGAAAAATACTTTTAAAAACAATAAACAATCATGAGGGGTAGCTTGGATAGAATCAATGATGAATTTAGAGGTTTATCCTATCGTTAATTATATGAATCACATTAATAAGATTAATTTTAAGGCCTTATGGGGTTAATCGAAATACATATAAACTAATTTAGATAATTACGATTATCGAAAAAATACCTTTAAAAACAATAAACCCTATCAAATTAAACACACTCAGTGGTTATTAAACAGACTCTTTGAGTGGGCATTTATATCGGTTGGATGATTGATTACCTATGTAATATTTTTCCAAATAAAATATAATATAGTGTATGGAAAAGAGGGTTATCCGACTTTATCCCCTACGAAAAAGGGTAAAATAAAAAGAAAAAACAACAATAGCTGTCATTTCAACTTTAATTGTGCAGTTAACTATCACCGCCATACACGTGGAACGGACTCACTGGCAGTCACAATCTTTACCAGACGAACTGGGTGACAGGAACACTACCGCCCCCTTTGCATCCGTTTCAAAGTTAGTTGGGGGCAAAGGTGGAGTAGAACCAAGGTTTTCTTCCGTTCCCTTTCTTGTCAAAACCTAGGGTTAGCGTTAGGGTTTTCAGATCTCTCAATCTTCTCAAACCGCTCGATTCTACTCTGTTTTCGCTGTATTGGTCTCCTTCTTTCCGTCCGATTGATTCATTTCCGGCGAAATATGCTGTTAATCAAAGCCTGGAAGTTTACTCATCGCGACTCTCCTGATCCATGGAATTTCCGATTGTTTTAGATAAAATCGTTGTTGTTGCCTGATTATATCGGATTCTGGGGAAACTAGGAAGGATCGGTGGGTTTTTGGTATTTATGTGGGGAATTGAACGGATGTGAAATTCGTGGTCATATGTGTTAATCCATTGTCTATAGTTTGTTTGGGTGGTCATTTTCGGGTGTCATTTGGAGGCGTGGTGGTTATTCTGGTTGTTGGGTTTGAATCGGGGATATGTATATTGAAGAATTAAAGGGAGGGGGTGTTGACTGTCGGAAGGAGGAAGAACAGTTATCTGGTAGTGGTGCTTTTCGTGTTGGTTTTGTTGCAGAGGATGCGAGAAGAGCTTTGGTCGGAGCTGGGGCTCGGGCACTGTTCTATCCGACTTTGCTATATAATGTTCTCAGGAATAAGGTTCAGGCAGAGTTCCGGTGGTGGGATAGGGTTGATGAGGTAAAGTCTATGTTACTTCTGCTACTGTCTTTCTTCTGTTTTCGTTTTTGTTTGTCTTGGATAGTTTATTTGGTTTTTTGTTTCAGTCTATGTGGGTTTTTCTTCTTGTAATCAATTATGACCATGTGGATTTTCAATTTGTACACAAAAAGGAAAAAAAAAAGGAAAACTTCTTATTTTTGAAATGCAAGGAAATTTTAGGATTGAGCTGATAGTATTGAAGATTTTAAGCTAGAAAATAGAGAGAAGAGAAACATTGTTAAGTGAAATAATGCTGTCTGGGCATAAAATTTTGAAGACCCAATAACTGAATTTGCAGTTTCTGTGCTGAGTCTTTATTGAGTCCCTTTGTTTAGATTTTTTAAGTGCTAGTGAATTGTGAATTGTCATACACTACGTATGGTTGGATCCACTGATATGATTTTTTTCTTTAATAATTTTCAAGCGATCACATTTTTAACAGAACTGAACAAAATAGATCATGTAACATATAAGCATGTCGAGATAAATCGAGAAGGCTAAAATAATGCATTTGTCATTTTTCTGATCTGAATACTTATCTGGAAAAACCATTCATCTCTTATTATTCTACATAGAAGGGCAATGGGATTCGCAACCCTATTCACAACCCTATTCTTTGATTTCAAGCTTCACACATGGGTTTAGTGCTTGTATGAGTAGAACTTACTTCTTTTTAGTTCTAACACATTGATTTTCAGTTTGTACTGCTAGGTGCTGTTCCATTTCCATCTGATGTTTTGCGCCTAAAGGGAGCTTGGTGTTGGTGGAGTGGTCACACTAAATATGGAGGCATATATACGAGACTTTGGTTCCTACATCTCTATATCATGTAGGTGCCTCATTTTTATTCATCCTACGTCTTTTGACTTGCCTATATTCTTCCCTTTTTAGTGTTCATGCTATTTGGCAGCTTGTTTCTACACTTGTGTTCATGCTATTTGACAGCTTGGTGATATTCTTGTCTTTTTAGCATTCATGCAATTTGATCCACGTGCTGGGTGATGTGTTGGTTATATGGAATCAGAGTGCTGTGTTGAATGGTAATAGGAGTTGTTCTGGTTTGTTTGATTGAATAGATTTGGTGGTCAATGTTAGTAATTCCCTAGTAAGAAAATTGTGAACTGTATTGCATTCTCATGTTACTAGCCTTTTAGGCCCAAAGTTCCTGGCTTGGTGGACTGGACCTGACTGCATATGGGAGTCAGGGTACAGGGTGACTGAGTGAATATATTGGGGTTAGTTTTGATAATTTTGTATAGGGTTTTCCCTCTTCTGTGGCAGTGTTCTCACACGTGGTTTTGGAAGCCAAAAAACCTGACTAGTGGCACACATTTTTCTATTTTTTTCCATCATTGATAGTGGTTCTTCCCACCCCACCCCAATGGATGTAAGCAAGTCTTGCTGAAATAAATCCACTGTTGCATGGATGGTTGTTTTTATGGTTTAGGTTGCTGTGCTGCCCTTTCATCATCACTGTACTCTTTTTGAACTTCTGAGCTTGAATTCAAATTTCTACTGTGCTAGCCACTTATTTTCAATTTTTGTATGAATTTGGTCCGCAGGTAAGAGTACTGGGAAAATAGGATTGCATTTCTGTTTCTAGTTTCTTTTAGCATATTTTCTGTGAAGAGCCTTATGGCTGTTGTGCTACTATTATCATGTTTGAAGTTAACAGTCAATTTAGATTATTTCCAATCCAAGTTTATCCTGGAATGCTTTTTTAGCTTTTAGAATAGAGTATTAAACGACTTTAATATTTTTGTGATGTTTCTACCCTCTTGGAATAGAAGTTTTACTGGATGAGTCTAAATGTTAGCCCCAGTGATAATATGATGTGTTTTACAAGTTGGTGGTTTTCTGGGTATTTGGCCATGAGGCCTTGCTCAAGCAGTGAAAGGAAGGGTTTGTGGATTCTAGGTTCAGGTTACAAGGGCATAAAAGTTACCTATCGAAAAATATAAAAAAAACAAAATTCCTGGTTATGAATTGTTGTTTTGGGGCCTACTGATGACTAACATATTTTGGCTTTTATTGGCTCTAATGCCAAGTTTATAATGTTGTTGTAGCATCTGTTAAATGATTTTTTGATCACTTTTGGCAGGCTCATGGCATTGACCATTTGGTGATCCCTACAAGAGATTATCTCTTTGCACCATCACTAACTGATATATGTCAAGCTGTAGATTTTATTCATAGTAAGTATTTTGAGCTAATTGATTTACATCATTTTTGCATTGGGCCATGACAAATACTGTCATTTAACATGCTACACATGACATCATTCATTCTTTGGTTCATCAGGTATGGCTTTGCCCATTCTGGGTTTTTTGGATAATTAAAAATGTTGTGTCATTTCATTGGTGCATTTTATACTTCAATTCAACAGTTAATTTCTTAAATTAACGCATATTCAGATATGGACTGTTGGACATACAGAGCTAAAATGCTTGCATGTAATTATTGGACACATCATTGTTAAGTTCAAGTAGGGAACATTGAATTTGAACAGTCAGTTATTGGTCAATGTCACACTTTTTGACTTTATAGTCACAGCCTGCAACTAAAAAGCATGGAACCAAAGGTCTAGGTGCCATCTTACCAATCAGGAAAAAAAAAAAAGAAAAAAGAAAAAAAGAAGATGAAGTTGCCATCTTGGGGTGGGTCATTCATTTCCAAACTGCCATGCCTAATGAGGCTATTGGAGAACTCAAGCTGGTAGATGCTTGGATATGATCTTGATGCATGGCAGTCTGTCCAAGTGTTCCACATCTACAAAAAGCAACCAAGCTACTAGTCACATATTGTGCATTCTTAGCTAATTGTGCAAACAAGCTTGTGAATTAGAATTTCTTTTAAATGCTGTGACATACAAGTATTCTCCGCTGTTGTTTTTGAGAATTGTCTTTGTGTGATTTTGTTAATCTATCATTCTTTCATATGTTGTCCTGAAGAGAATTGTACTTATGGGCGAACTACATATGTCCACTGTAAAGCTGGTCGAGGCCGCAGCACAACAATTGTTATATGTTATCTGGTCAGTGGTGATTAAAAAATCTCAAACCAGTTAATCAATCAATGACTGCACCCTTCTGAAAAGTCTCTTTGTTATACAGGTGCAGCACAAGCAGATGATGCCAGCTGATGCATATGATTATCTAAAGTCGATCCGGCCAAGAGTGCTCCTAGCCTCCTCACAGTGGCAGGTACTTAGACCTGTCAAGATTGCAGAAATTCCTGCTTTATATTATAGCACCTGGGAGTTATTGGGAAGATCATTTTCCTGCTTTATATTATTGCACCTGGGAATTAATAGGAAGATCGTTTTTTTAGCATGCAACCCCATGTGTGTAAGCTTTGGTGGTCGGAAACCAGATCTTAGTGATCTACTTTAAAATATGGTTGAGGGGATTTACCATCAATTATCATTTATCAGTTGCTAATTCTTCTTTTGTTCTGATTGATTCTGCAGGCTGTCCAGGAATACTTCCATCTTTATGTGAAGAGGACTGGTTTCTGTGGCTATATGGCAAATCTAGTTATGAAACCTCCTGTTGTTCATTTGGGTGCAGAAGATCTTGTGGCATTCGATGAGGACTCTATAGTTGTGGTAACAGAATCAGATCTAGATGGATATGACCCGTGTCTGGAATCGGGTTCTGTAGGGAGTGAGATATGGGCAGATTTAAGTGTAGTCTACAGGTTTCGAGTTGCTGGACAGGCAGCTCTGGCAAGAATCTCATGCCTATGGCTCCGCTACCATGCCAACCAAAATATTTCAAGGGAAATGTTGTTGGTGAAGCAGCCTGATCGTTTGGGAGGGCTTACTGTGGACATCCAGGTCTACTGAGAAATACTCAACGGAAAATTGCACATAGTATGTTTGTTAAGTTGTTTTCCCTCGGATTTGATTTCATATCTGCTATATGAAGAGGCAAATACTATTTTATAACCCAGAAATTTGAATTGTGGATTTCTTGTGTTTATTCTGTAAATTTAAGTAGTATAAAAAAAAATGGCATACCCATATTTCCTGATCATTGATTTGATTTTTCCAGTGTGTATGTTATCTCTACCTGAAAATTTGCGAAAATAGAAAACGATCATTATTACGCAAAATATTGATCAAGTTGAATGCTATAACCAAAAAGGATGGCATTAATCAAGTTGTGAATTGGCTATTTGATAAATTGCAGGATATACGTGGTATATCCATGCATTTAGGTCTTCAGCTCTTTGAGAGATCTTTAAGATGATCCATCAATCAGCTAATGAGGTTGCGTCGTCTTTTAAGAACAGTTTTTAAAAATATAGGTAATCTCATTTTGGTATTTTCTTAAAGCTGTTCTTATTTTTTGAATTTAGTGTTTTTTTTTTGTTTTTGTTTTTTAAAAAAAAAGAAGAAAGGAACTAAATATTTTTCTGTATTTTTCAAAAAAAAAAAAAAACAGTTTTCAAAAACTTCAATCAAATAGTTCTACTAACAAAACGCTACATGCGCTAATCGTCCGCGTCCCCAACAGTTTTTAATTTTTTAATTTTGAAAGAAAAAGGAATAACCTCTTTTTAAAAAAATTGATATTCTCGAAAAAAACATCTTTGAGTTTTTTCAATTATTTTCACTTTTTGTGATTATTTTAAAAAAATAATTACATCAATACTAAGAATTATAAATATAAAAGATTATATATATATATATGCAAATTTATTTTAAAATGGAAGTATATTTAAGATTATTTTTAATTTTCAGCATTTAGGGTTACGAGAGATGGTTGAGGTATTCACAACAACAGGAGGTCTTGAGATTCGATGCACAAAAAAATAAGGTTGTGTTTTGTGATAGGGGATTTTCTGGATTAACATGATCAAAAATTCCATTTGCAAAATAAAAGTTATTAATCTAGATTTACTATGATTTAAAGATATCTTTCATGTGAATATGATCCGCTCAATATACCTCATGGTTATAAACTTACTATGATAAAGAAACAACATTGGCCGAGTCGGTGAAAACCATCCCATATAAAACATGTTCATGGTTTACATGTATTCTTTATCTTTTATCAAGTCTTTTAAGAATAAGCCTTTAGTGTTTTTGAAAAGAATAGTAAGCCATTTTAAACCCCAAACTTACTTTAATTTTTATTAAAAAAAAAAATTATCCTCCACACATATTTTTGCCATTTGATAACCTTTAGGAGCAGTGACAGACTTATGATTTATGAAGTCAAGGGGCACAAAAAATTTTAAATAGGGCAATGATTAAGGGACTTATCTCTAAACTCGTCATTGGTTCAAACCCCGTTAAAACAATTTTTTCTTAAATTTTCAGAAGGGACATTTGCTCCCCTAAGTCTAAGCTAGGTCCGCCATTGTTTAGGAGTAAGCTAACTTTGAACCCTTGACTTTCATAACAAAGAAAACATTTTTATTGTCTACACATAGTCATAACTCCAATGAGATTTTAATCATCAACATCTAAGATTTTCATTGTTTAAAGAGTTCATTCAAGAATAAGCCAAATGCGCCATTTGTTTTTTGGTTTTTTATTGATGTTTATTTTTTAATTTTTTTATGATTTATTATTAAAAATTTTTGAAGAAATTTGAATAAAAAATTCCAAAATATTTGGTTTTTATTCGAGAAAAATTAAATATTCAAAATAGAAACATTATATTTACCCGATAAGGAAGAGGAAATTTAATATATAACTTGATACGTAATGTTAAAAAATAAATGAGCTTGTCTTAAATCTTATTAAGTCTTTATTTAATAATGAACGAAAAAATTTATTTTCAAATGAGTAAGAACCACATGAATAGATTTATAACACTCTATATATATCTTATGTTAGAGGCAATCTTATCAATTTCGAACATATGACCTCAAGGTGAAATATACAACAAAATGGCTAAATAGTTAGTTAAAACAGAAGAATCATGCATTCTCCTTTATAAGTGTAGCACTAAAAAATGGGAAAAATTATTCTATGGGTTTATCTTATAATTATATTTTTTAAAAAGTTTATGATGAATGAGAAATCAAAGACAAGTTAAGGCATTTAAAAATAATTCTTATCAAGTTATTACCAGAGTTTTTGTTTCAAAAATGCATAAAATTAAAAATATAAAAACTTGAAATTAATATTATTTTAATTTTTTATATTTATCTTTTATTTTGATTTATTTTGAATGTTTTTGTTTTAAAATATTAAAATACAAATTTGTAAAAATTATAAAGTATAAATATTTTAATAAAATATTAAAACTTCATTAATTTTTATACTTTGGAATTTTTTTACGAATTTATATTTTAATATTTTGAAATAAAAACATTCAAAATAAATCAAAATATAAAAATTAAAATTAAATTAACTAGTGATTTCCAAATTTTATATTTTATTTTATGTACAAACTTATATTATATATATATATATATATATATATATATATATATATATATATATATATATATATATATATATACTATATATATATATATATATATATATATATATATATGCTCTCTTTTTTAATACACTTCACTTTTTTTCTAAATCTTTCAAAATCTGTTATTTAAAAATTATTTGTTTCTTTCTTCATTTTTTTTGGTTTTTGGGCTTAAAAATGACATTTTTGAAACAAAAACTCCCTCCCACATTGGTAACAACCTAATAGGAATTATTTTCAAGTGAATTAACTTACCCTTAATTTCTCATTCCTCATAAACTTTTTTTAAATATAATCAAATCCATAATTTTGCCCTAAAATTTTCTTTTTAGGGTAGAAGTTCCAAAATTTTCACATATTTATGAATAACTAATTTAGTTTAAATTAATAGTTAAAAAAACATAAGGCAATATCTCAACTCAACATGTTTAAACAAAGGTTTTAAAGTTAAACAATTAATAACCCTTTCTACTCGATAAGGAATTTATTAACAATTTCTTTCATAAACACAACAAAAACATTTAAAGTGTTATAAATAATTCATTGAGAAATGTGAATGACCACATATTTACCGGTGAATCATTATGTGTGACGCCCCGACCCGAGGGTCCATTGACAACCCGTCAACCCGTGGAATACATGTGGCCATTGAGTGTCTCAATGCCACAAAATGAGTGTCTCTCTACCCGAGACTCAAATAGGAGTAAAAATGGCAACGTCAGGCCCATATATCCATCTTCACTAAAGAAATATATAGAAACATATTACGATAGTTTTGAGTTAATTACACTTCTATCAAACATGCACAAGTTAGAAGGTTTCATACATGGTTTACAAAAATGCATAATCAAAGCCGCATGTAAACTGTATCAAACGGCCTCTAGTGGCGCGGAGTCTTCCTACGAATACTCACACTTTGAAGGATCGCGACGGGGTGAGCAAAGCCCAGTAGTGATAATCTCCTATATGGGTTACTCCCCACCTAAGTGTTCATACAATGACACACCAAACATTCAAGTAAAACATACAAGTCCCTACTCAAATGTTTACATGTTATGGATGAGAATGTGACTTACCCATCCCCACATCTCGAGCCCTCACTGACTCCCTCACGCATGCACAAGCTTGATTGGCGAGAATACCTTTATTTTCAAAACAAAGGTTTTTGTTCTGAAAACATAATACCAAACTTCAGATAAAATTCGTGAATGACGCTGGAGTGAATTCTTTGGAAAACTCACGAAAGCAGTCGTAGTCGTCCTTACGAGATGGCTTGTTGAACTTGACTCTCTAAGGCAATTCTTGGAAAATCTTCCCATGATTCATTTTGACAACCATGTTTTTCATGTCATGCACCCACACCCTCTTTATTTTGGAACACCACGGTGCATATGAAATACAATATGTCATTTCATAATAATTAAATATTAATATATCGAAACGTCACGTATAATGCGAAAATCATCTGTAAAACAACATTTATTCATTCATAGCAATAACACCAAAATTAGCTCCATGGAGCTAATAAACAATCAACAATCCATCTTAAAAATGCCCAGAATCCTTGCTTAGAAATGACATGGCATGTTATTGAACATAGCAATAACATATGCTCCAACACCCTGGCTTAACACATACGAGTCCAGTCGGTTTGGGACTGTCAGAAACTACTATAGGGATTTCGTCCTCGGTCGAGTTTTGGCACTTAGAGATGAACGACTACTCGAGGCCCCTAGGAACATCCCACCCCAACCATTAAAATGACTCTTAGCGAAGAATAAATTAAGTAGGAGAAAACCCCTACCTCACCGGGTTTGGCCGAGAAACTCCCGCAATGCCGGTACAGCGCATAGCTCTTGCACAGTGGGGATCAGCTTGCCTCTTGTCTACAGGGATTCGACCAGACGGATCGCAGAAAAATCCTGAGAGAGTGGCGGACTTCTCAGCTACAGATTTTCTCCTCTCTCTTCTGCCTCCCGTGGGTTGGGAGGAAAATAAGTGATCGAGCTAAGGTCGAAGGGACTTGTCCTCTCATTGACACATGGCCCGATTCTCGTTAGTACCGTAGGATTACATGCCATCTTTCTGTCATCTACCATGAATTTTCCTTCAATGGCATGATCTTAATATGTCTCATGGTCCACGTTTGAGCTCATGTTTGACTCATATTGCACATGACACGTGGCGCCTCTTGAGCCACTCACAATGATAAAGTGTCCATGGCTCCGATTGCCTCGAAGCGTGAAATTTCGATTGTCTCGAAGGAATTCAATGAAATTTGGCGATGGTAAGTAGATTTGATAGACAATCAAGCAGTGAAGTTCGTTTCGTCATCCGAGATTTAGAAAAATTCCATATTTTGACTGAAATTACTATTTAACCCTTTTTTTTTAGAAAATTAGTATTTTATGGGGTTTTACATTATGGATGTACTTATAACTGTATTAATGAAGACCCCTACATATATGAAATCCCTGATAATGAAAGATAAGGCGAAAAATGACCTTTAGAGTTATCTCATTTTCTTTTTTCCTTTCTTCATTCTTTATAACACGTTATCAACACGACAACTCAGTCAAACAAAGTCACAAAACCAGTAAGGTATTATGAGTATGTATTTTTACTTTTTCCCTTTTCTTTATTTTCTAAAAAAAAAATTTATGGCCAAAAGCTATAAAACTGGACGTTATTCATAGCTAGAAGTTATGAAAAATCTAAGTTGATAAAGATTTTTTCCATCATTGATTCATAACCTGAAATATGCACTCTTCTCTATTTGATAGAATGAGGAAATTTGAACCATAGCCCTCAAGTTCTCATTTTAAAACATTACCACTTGAGCTCAGATATATTATTATTAAATTTTAAGTTATTAAGTTATAATTTTTCTTATATTTTCACTTTATTCATTTATTGTTAGTTATTTTAGAAAATGACTAATATCACAAAGCTCGAATTTACTGCCCTTGATATTTCGAGCAAGAATTATTTATCTTGGATATTGGATGTTGAAATCCACTTGGATGCTATGAATCTTGGAAATACTATCAAAGAAGGAAATCATCCTAAATAATGATTAAAAGCTTTAATATTAAGCCCAGTAATCATTAATTGAGGCCTCAAAGTGAATATCTTATAGTCAAGGATCTATTGATCATTTTGAAAAGTTTGAAATAACGGTATAACCATCAAAAGACCGTAATACTTCAAAAGGCCTGTTATGATTGGATTCATTTACGTTTACAAGATTTTAAGTCGGTCAGTGACTATAACTTAGCCTTGTTCAAAATTAGCTCTCAGCTAAAATTATGTGGAGAAAATGTTTTGGATGAGGACATGTTTGAGAAAACATATACCACATTTCACGCCTCTAATATGCTCCTGCAGCAGCAACATAAAGAGTGTTGTTTTACCAAATATTTTGAGTTAATTGCATGTCTCCTTGTAGCTAAGTAAAATAATGAATTGTTATTAAAAAATCATCAATCTTGCCCTATCGGATCTATATCATTGCCTGAAGCTAATGCCACAATTCAAACTAATAGATGTGGGCATGGTCGTGGGCGTGGATATTTTTATGGACGAGGCCAAAGTCGTGGTCGCCATATTTCTTGGAATCAAGGTGATTATAATTACGCTCACAATAAGAAAAACAACTCCAATAACTAGAAGCTGAATCATTTAGAAATATTACCGGGAAAGGCAATTGGGCCACATAACAAAAGGGTTTATGAGACTGAATGCTACAGATGTGGAATGAAAGGTCACTGGTCACGTACCTGTCGTATGACCAAGTATTTGGTTGACCTTTATCAAGCCTCCATCAAAGGAAAAGATAACCAAATTGAAACCAAATTTATTAATGGTCAAAGGACAATGGATCCTGATGCTCCTTATCAAGTCTCTCCCCTCCGAGAAGCTAACAATCCAGTGGTAACCAATTTCATTGATAATGATGGTGCAATATCTTTAACTCATTTTGATATCTTCATTTTTTGAAAGTCAGAGTGGAAAAATTGACCATTTGATTAAGTGATGTAAAAGTGTGCTATGATTAACATATATGCTTATTATGTTACTTGCATTACATATTTAATACAAACTGAGTTCTTCTATTTAAATTTTGTCTTTCTTTTGAATATATATGGATCATTCTCTGGAGATGCATGTCTTGTTGATTGTGCCACAACTCACAATTTTACGTGATAAGAAATACTTTTCAAACTTAACTTTAGTTCCATTTAATGTTCAAACTAGCTTAGGTCCCTTGACCTAATTAAAGGCTCCGAAAGAGCTACTATTGTTTTGCCTAATGGCACAAAGTTTCAAATTGATGATGCCCTTTATTCTAATAAATCTAATTGAAATTTACTTAGTTTCAAGGATATTCGCCAAAATGGATATCACATTGAAACTATGAATCATAATGGAAATGAGTATTTACTCATTACTGGGCAAAAACAAATTTTTGGAACAATTGATTTCTTTATCATATGGATTATATAAAACAACTATTAGATCTCTTGAATCTCATTCTATCGCCGAACTAGAGAAGTTGATGACCCCGAAACATTTTACTATAACATGAACTGGCTTGGACACTAAGACTTTTAATGATCTTGTAGTATAGTTCAAAATTCTAATGGGCATCCATTAAGCGGCGAACAAATTTTAAAATCTCATGATTTTAGATTGGCATTGATTGTTCTCCGAGGCAAAATTAATTATTAGACCATATTTTACAAGGGATGTTGTGTTTATTCACCCACAGTGGACCTTTTACCAGATTTATTTTATGGTTTTAATTGACGCGTCCACTAGATGGTCTCATGTATGCCTTCTTTCTACCCGGAATGTTGCATTTTCCATATTACTAGCCCAGATAATTCGGCTTAAGGCACAATTATCTTATCATCCCATTAAGACAATTCGTCTTAATAATGCTGGTGAATTCTTAGTTCAAGCCTTCCTTGATTATTGTATGCCCATTGGAATAGATGTTCAATACTCAGTTACTCACGTTCATACTTAGAATAGCTTAGTTGAATCCTTTATCAAATGTCTGCAATTAATTGCTAGACCATTACTGAACTTTTGATGCCTTTATTGGCATAGGAGCGTCTTATTATTCATCTTTGTGAATTTAATTGGCCTTCGTCCTCTGACTGATCAAAGATTTATCCCGATTACAATTTGTTCTGGAGTTATCCAGCCTATTTCACATTTATGTGTTTTTGGTTGTGTTGTTTATGTTCCCCTTGCACCTACTCATCGAACTAAACTAGGTCCTCAACGTCGTCTTGGTATTTATGTTGGTTTTCAATCTTCATCTATTGTTAACTATATTGAGCCTCTCATAGGTGAGGCTTTTAGCGCTCGATTTGCAGATTGTCATTTTAATGAAAATGTTTTCCTGCTTTAGGGGGAGAAAAGCCAATTCCAGAAGAATGGCGAGAAATTACATGGACTGAATCATCTTTTTCTCATCTTGACCCCACCCTGAAACAATCTGAATTAGAAGTTCAAAGATAATTCATTTTACAAAATCTTACTTGAATAGATTGCACGATGCATTTATTGATTCAACAAAGGTTACAAAATCACATATACCAGTTGAAAATATCCCAGCACAGATTGAAATTCCAATGGGAAAATTGAAATATAGCGTGGCCAATGAGCCTTAGCTACAATTAAAACTCAAATGACCTATTAGCTCAAAAGATACAATTCCTAGAAAAAGGAAAAGTGTTAAAGAATTGATCTTTCACGAAGGCATCTGAAGTAATGAAAGGATTAAATGATGAAATTTGTGCTGGGATATTTGCAACTGGTATACGTGATTTTGTAACCTTTGTTGAATCAATAAATGCATCAGGTAATCGATTTGCAAGATTTTGTAAATGAATTATCTTTTGAACCTCTAGTGAATTGCTTTGTGGGGGGTCGAGATGAGAAAAAGATGATTCGATTTCTCGCCATTCTTCTAGAATTGGCTTTTCTCCCCCTAATGGCTGGAAAACATCTTCATTAAAATGACAATCTGCAAATCGAGCAGTAAAAACCTCATATGTGAGATTGTACCTGTACATAACAATGAAGAGATATCTATTAATTATATACATAAGAGAAAAATATGAGATCAAAATACTACCCTTATAGATAATGTTTTTTCTTTCCAAGTGGCTATGGACATCATAAGCAATGATGAAGATCAAGAGCCACAAAATATGAATGAATGTCGACGTCAAAATGATTGATTAAAATGGAAAGAAGCAATTCAAATAGAGTTAAAATCACTAGCTAAATGAGAGGTATTTGGACCAGTAGTTCAAACACCTAAAGATATAAAACTTGTTGGATATAGTGGATCTTGTCTGAGAGCAAAATAAGGCAAATGAGAAATGCGTGCGATATAAAGCACGCCTTGTGGCCTAAGGCTTCTCACAAAGACATGGAATTGATTATGAGGAGATGTATTCTCCTGTAATGGATGCAACTACATTTCGTTATTTAATATATTTAGCGGTCTCCGAAGGACTTGATATGCGACTGACGGATGTAGTCACAACCTATTTTTATGGATCTATTGATACTAATGTATATATGAAAATCCATGAGGGATTCAAATTACTTGAAGTAATGAATTCAAGGCTCCACAGACATGTATTCGAAATCCAAGTTACAACGATCTTTATATGGATTAAAACAATCCGGTCGAATGTGGTATAATCGTTTAAGCTAGTATTTGCTCAAAGAAGGATATGTGAATAATTCAATTTGCCCATGCTTTTTTATCAAGAAAGTAGCAACTGGATTTGCAATTATTGCGGTATATGTGGATGATTTGAATTTGATTGGGACTCCTGAAGAGCTCATCAAAACAATTGACTACTTAAAGAAGAAATTTGAAATGAAAGATCTTAGGAAAAGTAGATCGAGCATTGTTGATTAATCTACTTAAACAATTGACTTTTTCTTTATATGTTGATTGATGGATTAATACACCATCTTCAAGAACACATTAAAGATATAACAATTATTAAAGATTAGTCATTTAATTAGAAATTTAGATTATTTAGATCTCAGAATAAAAAACTTAGAAAAATAAATTAGTCTTTTAGACTCATTTAAACTCAAGTGTAACTATAAAAAAAGAGTTTTATACACATAATATACACTTAGAAAATTTATAAAATTCATATAAAACTATTAACACATTAGTAGATCTAATAATCAATTTCTCAGAAAAATTTTAAGACTTTCAATCCATAATTTAGTAAGATAAAACGCTTAGAAAACAAAGTAGATAAAATTGGAAAAAACCTTGATTATATCTATTCACTAGACTTGGTAAAAGAAAATAGAATGCTAGTACATAAAATTAAACACTTAGAAGAATCTAATAATAAAATCATTAATCAATTAGAAAAACTTACAGAAATAAATAAAGAACACTAAATGTATTGAAAGAATTAAATAGACTAGCATATGAATAATTTATCAAAAGATCAAATATATCTCCAAATATTAGAAGAAGCTAAAAACTTCCATAATATACCCGAAGGTCTAAGTTCAGAAAACCTTGTTAGTAAAACAAATTTAACTTTAGTAAAACAAAATAATATAATAATAATATTATTAATAAATATAAGTCAGAAACTTGGTAGAATCTACGATAAACCTAGTAGTTCAAATACAAAAGACATAGAAGATCTTATAAAAGGCATAAATAATTTAGAAATAGGAAAACCGAAGAAATCAATAGCTATACCACACAGAACTTATTGTTAGCAATTATGTGCTCTTAGGTCCCACTTAGTATTCTCAAATATATGTATAAATTATAAATTTATAATAAATATAATTTATTATATGAAGCAGTTATTTATAATAAATATAATTTTATTATATGGCAGTTTTTATAATAAATATAATTTATTATATGAGCGATTATTATAATAAATATAATTTATTATATGAACGGTTATTCCTTGATGTAATGGGTTTTAAGGTTTTACGCTGGGTTTTTTTTTTTTTATATACATTTTTTGAGAATACGAGCAAGAAAAAAGAAAGAGGTACTACATTAACTTTGGTTTTTTCTCTAAGTGTTCTAAGATTCGGTTAAGTGATTCGTTGTCTTGTGCCATGTCAAATGCCACGAGGATAGTGCGGAAGATCGGACGGTCTGATTCTTGATACATGGGTGGGCCCGGTGTAGATCGTTGGTTGCGTCTTTATTCTTTATCGTCGGCTGATTGTAGATTACTGGTTGGTGGCTGATCTAGAAGTCTAGTTACGGATCTGCAAATCTACATAGGTAATTTTATTTAATATTGAATTTTAGATACAGTTGCATGTTTAATCATATTGCTAGATCCATGCTTTCGCTGTGTGTTTTTCCTTCAATTGGTATCAGAGCATGCTATGATTAGATATGTGTATCTAGGTATTCAATAATGCATGTAATTTTGATGTTGATTTAGTATATGGCACCCTAGGTTCTATTTGTTGTTAGATCGCATGATTAGATCACATTAATTTTATGTTTTTTGTTAAATGAATGGATGTATTATTTTAATGCGGTTTGCCCAGATCATAGGTAGATTTTTGATTGTATTATTAATTTTGGGTTTGTAACGGGGAGGTGGTCATAAGATCGGGGTTTCCTTCACAGTTTTATTTATTGTTACATTTTTTTAATTAAAAATAGTTGTAATTTTAAATTTCAAATCACGTAAATCACGTACACCCTTCATTATTTAGGCCGGAGAAGATCTGGATTTCATCTCAGAACGTGACCTGGTGAGCGTTAGAGAGGAGGAGGAGACGCGTCGGGCCCGGGATCGCGGTGCCGGCGTGATCACGCGCCACACGGCGATTGGAAGTTTAGCGTGGTCCTCACTCGGCCCGATAGTCTTCAGGCGTGAGGCGCGTGCGGTCGTTACAGCGACTACTTACCGTGACGCTCGTCGATGCGGAGTGGTGGTTCTTCCCTGGGCCGGTTTTGATTTAATTGGGCCATTGGGACCTACTACCCTTCAAATTAGAACATGTTAGGGTTTTAGGGTTTTAATTTATTTTAGTTTTGGGCCTTTGTCCTTTGTAAACTAAAATAATTGGAGCTGAAACGCTAGGATATTTTGTAATAGGCCCGATTTTAATTTTTAGGAAAACCATGGATTAGGGTTATTTAATTAATCACTTTGTGAATAGGTTTAAATTATATGCTTATAACATGTTTTATGTGTGATAACATGCCATATAGAATAGGTGGTGCCATATAAATTTGCATCAATGATAATTACATGTGCATAATAATTATTATGATTCTATTATCTAGTTTAATAATTATTATGGAAAAATTATTTATTTTTTGAAATAATTTTTAGAAAAATCCTATTATTTAAAATATTGAATGGTGAAGGTTTTAATTAATTTAATTAATTTTTAAACCTAAGGGCTCCATTGGGTCTAATAATAAAATGATCATGTGATGCTAACGGATAAACATGGTTGGATTTTATTGGATTAGACCTCAATTAAGTTTCAAAATTTTAATAAGATTCGGCCAACGTCGGCAATCTTGGATATTAAAGATAATTTTAGTGAAACAATGGTTAAAACATTCAAACTTAATTTAATTATTACCCTCCACGAGGCTATGATATTTTTATTAAGTGCTTAGTTTGAGGACAATTAGAGTGAAATGATTTATATTATCAGGAAAGTTATCTAAGAAGATTGGGATTTAAGTAGTCAGCAGCGACTCCCCATCTTTCTTCCCGGAACCAACTTAGGATACTAATCATTTCATGATCAAATTTAGTTTATTATAAATATCTTGCCCAACAGTATGTTTATAATGGAAACCAATAATTGTTTACAATAAATTGTAAAATAGTTTTTGATTAACTAAATTTTAAGATTATGTTTATCAGAAGATATTACGTTTATTACTAGTGTGTGTAGATTTTTTTTTCGTAAAAATGGCATCATTTAACCCACTTGCAATGATTTTGAGTCAAAAGCCTGGCGGATGGAAATAATATAGTGATGAAAACGTAACCTGCATATCGTTTCCGGATTTGAAAATCAAGTTTGTCCTAACTACACCAAAGCCCAATGAGCTCAAGAAGAAATGCATCCACCAAGTCGAGTTACTACGAATCGGGCAAGTAAATATATCGGGTCACGCTATATTCTTGCTGTTGCTAGTCATTTGAAAGGACGTAGACTACCCCAGAGTGGAGCGTAAATGATCCGCACTGATGGCGATGTTTGCACAATCAACAAGTTCTTTACGCAGCCGCAAGCAGCTATAATGAACACTAGAATGACTGGGAAGTGTGAGGGACGCCGGTTCAAGACGGGAGCAAAGGTCCCAAATTGATTTCATATTTGAATCCCACCGATCGCTTTTACTCGCCTTAAAGTTAATTATAATATGAACAAGATGGATCTAACTCCTACGTAGTCGATGCATGAACTTGAAAGTGCCGAAGGGCTTCTGAAGTCGCTATTCATATGACTGAGGGTTCTACTTTCTGCCTTAAAGGAAACCTAAGGTGGAAAAAAGAATAAGAACGCGCTGCATGGTTAGTACCGCTTACCAAAACCACCGCTTATGAAGAAGCCGAAGGCAAGTTTCGCGTTTACGAAGGGTCAATGAAGCGCACTCGCCATTGCCAAAAGCAAGGTATGGGTAATTTAAAATGTGGTCAGTTTTTGTTTAGTGGAGAATTATAATGATAAATGGATCATTGATTCAGAGCTACTAACCATGTCTCATACTTTGCAAAGGGTTCGCATAAACTAGCTCGGTCGACAGAATGTGAGGTTTGAGGCTTGGAAATGGAGAACATGTCTCCGTTAAAGCATTAGGACAAGTAGAATTATTTTTCAATAATGATAGTACTTATGTTTAGTAGACTGCTTATAAGGTATTCCCATTTAAAAAGGAATTCAATTTCGTTAGTCAGTTTATTCAACAAGGTTTAACAAAGGAATTAATTCCTTTATTACAATAAGAAGTTCAACTTCGCTATTCGTAATTTCTATGATTTTGATAGATGGTCTTATTATTTAAGTCCTATGTCCTATGATGTTTTAATTACTGAAATTGTTGATACATGATCACCTAGCCAAGAAAAGGAAGTTTCAAATGAAACGTACCTTCTGCATTTGCGATTAGGTCATATTAATCCTAATAGGATTCATGGTTTGGTAAAAGTGGGATCTTAACTTCCCAGACTTTGAACCTATACCAAAGATGTGAATCTTGTTTGGAAGGTAAATGACCAAAAGGCCCTTTAAAGCCAAGGATATCGCAACCAAACTCGCCACGGAATTGGTGCATACCGATGTGCGACCAATAAATGTCCAAGCCGTAGGAGGGTATGAGTATTTTGTCACCTTTAGCGATGACTACTCAAGATATGGATATATTTACCTAATGCGCCCAAAAGTCCGAAACTTTCACTAAATTTCGAGCATAAGGTCGGTGCGGTAGTGCCACCAGACTCCATATCAAAGAGCTTCTGGTTCGACCGAAAGTGTGAATACCTATCCGAGAGTTTAAGTCTTACTGACTCCAAGAGGGGATAGTTTCACAACTATCGCACTGAACACCCCAAAGAAAAATGGAGTTAAAGAAGAAATAGAACTCTTCAGATATGGTGAGGTCAATGCTTGTTATTCATCTCTACCTATATCAAGCTAGGATATGCCATAAACTCGCAATGTATCTTCCGAATTTAGTTCTAAAACTGCCTAAGACACCCAATGTAATCAGGAAAAGGCGCAAGCCTAGTTTAAGCCATATCCGAATACGGGGTGCTCCCGCACATGTCTTAAGAAAGGATCCAAATAAGCTGGAATCGCGCACGAGGTTCAGATGTTTGTCGGCTACCCTAAATGGAACTAGAGTGACTATTTTATAGTCCTTCTGATAAAAGGTTATCGTGAGTACTCACTGCAACTTTTCGATGGGGTTAAGACTATATACAATTTCAAACCCAAGAGTAAAATAATTTTTGAGGAGCTTCGATCACCAAGAACAACCGAATCACCGTTGTTCGTTTCACACTGACCGATTCCTATGCATGTTCAAAGAGGGGAAAATGTACCCGAAGGTGAATGCTACTGTGGAACTAAAGGGAACAAGATCCAATACATGTGGAACTGCAACTGTAAGAGCCAAGACAAGAGGAACTAGTACCTTACGTGCTCGTAACAATGAACCACAACCGCTGAGCTGGCCGTAGTTGATAGAGGCAAGGCTGGGGCTCATAGATATGTCTTTGCTAAAGTAGTCTTACTGCTATCATATTTGACAGCATGATCCCATCAATTACAAAGAAGCACCTGGAAGACGGATACAGGAGTGGCAAAAGCCATGGACCGTGGAAATGGAATCTATGTATTCCACCCACCGTCTCGTAGGCACCCAAAGGTAAAACCAATAAAGGTGTAAGTGGATTTACAAGAGAAAAAGAGGATCGATGGAATATGGAAAACCTCAAAGCTAGATCAAGGCAAAAAGGCTATACCTAAAAAGCAGGATAGATTATGAAGAAACCTTTTCACAAGAAATCATGCTTAAATCTATCCCGATTCTTTTAGTCAGAAATGCTAGTCTCGATTACAGATTTGGCAAGATGGATGTCAAAACAGCCTTTTAAATGGCAATTTAAATGAGGACATCTACGCAAAGAACTGTAAGGGTTCAAAGCTAAAGGCAAGAACACACAGATGCAGGTTGCAGCGCCCATTTATAATTTAAGCAAGCATCCAGATCATGGAACATCGTGCTCGATCAAAGCACATTTTGGTTTCGAGAAAAGCCCCGGCGAACCTCACTGCAGGTTTACAAAAAGAATCCAAGCACGTAAGGTAGTTTTTCTACCTTTACGTAGATGACATATCAAGACCTAAACGACAAACAAGTGTCACGGGTAAAAGATCAAGGCATAAAATGCTTGATATGAAAGACTCGGGAGAAGCCAACTATATTCTCGAATCAAACTTATACGACCTAAGAATAAGCTGGCTGCACTATCTCAAGCTCTTATATTGATAAAATTGTCGTTTAATAATAATGGAAAATTCCAAAAGGATCCTTACCCTTAGACATGGAATTCATCTTTCTAAGGAGCAATCACCAAAACTCCCGAAAGTAAAGAACGATGAGTAGGGATACACCTTATGCCTCTACCGTAGGTAGTCCTACGTATGCCATGTTACGCACTGCAGCCGTATATCCTGCTATGCTGAGGCTGTAGTTTCGCATCAATCGATCCCTACGGGTTAACACTGATCATAGTGAAGCATATACTTAAGTATCTAAGGAGAACAAGAGATTATATGCTAGTATGTCTAAAGGGGAGTTTAGAAACCATCGTTTCATGCACTGCACTTCCAAGGATATTGACTCGAGGAAATTCACCTCTGCTATGTGTTTTACAATTACATGTGGACCCGTTCGCCTATATATTAAAACGGACGCGAGCATTCCACCTCTCACGTAAGCCGAATATGTTACCAGCTTTCCAGGCGCTAAGGAAGCCGCAGGTGGTCAAGAAGTTCATTATGGATCTTCGTGTGATACTCCAGCAGGTCAACATTACCCTTTATCAGGATACACGTCGCAGAAGACGTACCAAAGAACCACAGATCACAAGAAACAAAAACACATTGAGAGTAAAGTACCACTTGATCCAGACATCATTGAGCGAGGAGACACAAGTGGTTACCAAAATCAATGAGGAAACTAAGATCTTATTTCTCCACAGCAACAAATTGCTCAAGCTAAAGACATGTATGATTCTATGGGTGTTGGGGAGGTCACTGCACTTATTTTAGACTAGTGGGAGTTTTTTTACTGTTTTTGTAGCAAGACAAATAAAGTTATTGCATTTTCCGTGTTAATAAAATTTCAATGAGGTATTAATTTCAATTCCTCAGGCACACTAGTATTTTCGTGATTAAGGTCCGCATTAATTATGCAAAGAGACAACAAGATACTACTTCATGGAAGACATGATCATAAGTTCTCATAATTTAATGAAATAAGATCACAGCTTATTGAATAAAGTTGACGCTTATTTAGACTCTAATATTTTATGAAATAACTGGCTCTGCCATGCAAAATATCAAAAAAGATTGCCACCGATAGGATCAAAGAAAGATTTTGATTAAAGTTAAATTTCGCGGGAAGAACAAATCTGGCGATATTTCCGATTATTATTTTCTCTCAATCCCGAGTTTATTTTAAATAGGTAATTGAACAATTATCGGTCTGAATTGTCAATATGTGAGTCTATCTTCAATGCTTGTCACCCTTAGATGCCGATTCAGAACCGATCGTTAATTACCGCATTTATGAAATAAACAAAAATGGAAATTGTATGAAACACTTTGATATGTTTCTAAAGATTTGATGTAAATGGTCACCGGCCAAGGCATTTGATCCATTAGAGAAATCGTTAAATCAAGAGATTAAAATAATTAATTGATGACGTAAAATATAATCAATTAATTATCGATATTTTAAGCAATGGAGGAAATTAATATATATATCAATATTATTAATTTTGGAGTTCAACTGGTTTTTAGTGGAGTGGCACCTGATTAGATAAATGCAATTATATGAGCCTTAATTAATAATAGCTGATCCCCTGTGCGCCGCGAAAGTTTCATGGTATTCTTACACAAGAATTAACCATGTAACACAAAGCCAGCTTACATGGTTTTCGGGGTTTATGCTCAAGTTTGTACTAAGATATGGAGATTGTTAGCAATTATGTGCCTGTCCCACTTAGTATTCTCAAATATATGTATATAAATTATAAATTTTATAATAAATATAATTTATTATATGAATTATTATTTATAATAAATATATAATTTATTATATGAACGGTTTTTTATAATAAATATAATTTATTATATGACCTGCTATTTATAACAAATATAATTTATTATATGAACAAGCTTATTCCTCGATGAATACAAGCCATGCCTTTCTCAGCTTTTTTTATATACATTTTTTATCATGTAACAAGAAAAGAAAGAATTTTCTATTCTTCGGGTTTTTTCTAAGTGTTCTTAAGATCTCGCCCCACGCCCTGACTATTGTGCCCACACACATCCATACCACCCCGAGGATGTGAATCCCAAGATCTACCGCATAGATTGGCTCGACCAGATCGACTCGCAGATCGCTGGTCAAGGCCGCTGTCAGAGATCCGACTCGCAGATCACTGTCATGGTCGATCTAGAAGTCTAGTCGACTGATCTCGCAAATCTACATAGGTAATTTTATTTAATATCAATTTTATACAAATGCATGTTTAATCATATCATGTAATCCACGCTCACAAGTGTTTCTCCTTCAATTTAAATTTTTAACGCAAAGACAAACAAAAAGAATGCACACAGGTAAGATCATTTGCAGAGTCTCTAGAACTATTATCCTAAGTAGAGAAACAAGTAGTAATAATGATATAAGATTATTTAGGCAAGCCGATAACATGGAATGTAAATACCGAAATCATGATCCGTAAATAGAATATGAAAACTTTAAAACAAATGGTTTAAAAATACTAGAACCAAAAGTAATATATAAAAGAAAAATGTTTGAAAGAAGAAATAAATTTATAAAATGTATCAGAGAAGAAGAAATCCAATGTTTAGGAAATGATATAATTACACTGGAACTATTAGGAAAAAGTATAGTAGATAAATTAAGAAAATATTATAGTTTTTGTCATTTAGGATTAATAACTATAGCTATTAAAGGATTAAGAAGGAAATGTTTAGGAACAAAAACATTAGTACATATATATGATGATAGTTGGACAAATATGGGAAAAGCAATGATAGCAAGTACAAAAATAGATATGAATAATAACATAGGAATAGTATATTGCATGCCAAACTTTATGATGAGTCTTAAAGACCTATAACAAGATATTAAAATAGGAATTAAAACAAAAGGATACGAACAACAAGTAAAAGGTAGTAATCTAGTAATTAATATAAGATTTATTGGAAGATGTATAAATTATGCAGATACTAAAGTAAAAATAAAAGTAGAAGATGTAGTGAATCTCTTAACCACCAAAGGAGTAGGAATGGTTAAACCAGAGGCATTAAGCACAGAAAATCTAGCAAGATTTTCAGAATGGGATCTAAGATTTCGCTTGAAGAATGTAAACAAAGATACTAAAAATCCTCCTTCTTTAGTTTACCATAATACTCTAGGAAAAACTAGTATAAGATTTATAGACTATAAGAAGAATGACATACAAGAAAGCGAAGAATACCAAGAAGAATTAACAGAAACAAAAATAGACTCTATAACCTTAAAAGGAAAAGATTATCCAATAAAGAGGATAATCTATAAAGCAGACGGAGTAATAGCAGGAGAAGAAGATTTATTAAAAATAGAAACATTAGCCTTGAGAAAAGGAAAGATAGAGGAAAACGAAAGATTAATCTATGATAATTTAGGAAATATTGTAGTCATAGAATTAATAGAAGATGATAATGAAACCATAGAATCAGATAATGACTTAGAAATGATGGAAGATGAAGTAAGTAACTTCTCCTACACCATTTACTAGAACCCAACCTATGGAATAAGACAAGATAGAGGAGGAAATTTATCCGCACTACAAGCACACTATGAAAATGCATATAAGCCAAACTAATCATATGATTACCCATAGATTATAGGACCAAAGGAAGACCTTACCCAATAGAAAAAACCCTATAAGTTTCAAGGACAAGCCTCAGGACAAATACTAAATATAGCAGCTCACGATCCACAATTATGGAATAGTGTAATAGAAGTATGGAAATATCCAGTTGTAGCAAAAGTTTGGAAAAATATACCCCAAGAAACAAATCCTAAAACTATGTACAAATATTTAGAAACCTTTTTAGGAGAAAGTACTAGGTCATTATGGGAATCATACAAGACAAATTTTAGAAAAACTAGCGGTATGCTTAAGCAAGACTAACATATAATTTTGTAAACCCAATTAGTAGTCTAATTCTGAGGAAGATCATTTCGGGACATATTACCATTCGACAAGAAGCATTATTACATTTAGAATAAATGCGGATAAAACTAGAAATATATAAATAGTATGTCCAATCATTCTATCATTTTGTGCTATTTAGGAAATTGATTTAACAGTGGGAGAAAAATTATTTAGAAAACTTGAGAACTTTAGGAAGAGATGGCATATGGAAAATAATTAAGGAGTCACGCCAGATGGGATGTGAGAAAATCAGGAACCTTGGAGTATAGGACATAGGATAAATCATATAATGAAAATTGATAGGGTTTGAAAAATGGGCTCATGAGGCCCACTCGTAAACCAGAAAGAAGAGGCGAATTTGGAAATCTTTCGGGCGCTGGCGCTGACCCGAGAATGAAGGCCACGGTTACTCTGACCCAGGCGGTTAGCATGGGTAATTGAGAAAGCCCACATTCTGCAAATCAAACTAAATCCAATCGATAAGGGAAATAGAATAATCCCCAATAACATATTATCCTGCAAATCCAACTAAATCTCACAAGCAAGGAAAATAAGATAATTCATGAAATAACAGCTCATCCTGCAGATCAAGCCGGATCCCACCAATGAGGAAGAAAGATAATTCTAAATAAACTGCTATTTCAATATCCACTGTCGAATCCGATCTGCAAATAAGTAGGAAATATATGAGTCAATGGGAAGAAAGAATCACAATCACCATCCAGTGGGAAAACATATACTATAAATACCAGGCCACCCCATTGGTGAAAGGTGCGCAAAAACATTCCCCTATGCGGAGTCTATCTTTTCTCTCGGCGGCTTAGGCATCGGGCGGCCACGGTAGCTTATGACCCTTCTTCTTTCTTGTCTTTGCCCGGAGGAGTGCCACATCAGGCACAGTTAGCGGTGCCGCATCCGAGCGCTGCTGATCCGGCCCAGCGATGGCAGTCTTATCTGGAAGCCCAGCGACCCCAAAGCGCTTAAACCCGATTCGAGGTTGAAAAAGGCATCATAAAAATACTTAAGAAAATGTGGTAATCTGAGCCAAAGACAACTTAAGAAAAGTCAATATAGATTTGTAAAAATATATTTACACCGCAAACATATGGAATGGAAGAAGATCGAAAAGAAAAGAAATATAAACCATATAGAAAATACAATAAAAGATATTTATTAAAAATATCTACTAGAAGAAAACCTTATTTAGATCCTAATAGACATGTTAGAAAGTATAATCCTAAAAGAATATATAAAAATAAACTCAAGTGCTATGCATGTGGAGAACTAGATCATTTAAGTACAAATTGTCCTAGAAAGAAAAACTTATATAATACTAGAAGTATGCTTTTCGAATGTACAAACGAAGAATTAGTAGAAATAGATGAAGAAATATCTGATACTGAAACAATATACAATATAGTTAGTATAAAAGAAGGAAAAGAAAACTCAGATAGTGAAAATGAAGATCTAATAAATGATTTAGCAGAACAAGACTTTTTAAACATAGAATTTATGGATATGACATGTGAACATAAATGGAAAAAGAATAGAGGACTTGATAGTATTAGATGTTTTAAATGCAAATGGTTTCTAGATAAATTGCATAGGGTAAAATGTCAGAAATGTTATTTAGAAGGATGTATAATATGCATAGAAGAATATTTCAACACTAGTCTAAGTATTGAAAGTAATGAACAACAGGAAATTTTAGATACACACTCTTTAGATGAAAATGTTTTTTAGGATTGAACAAGAGATAATCGTGATAAAAGAAAGATATAACGATTTAGTAATAAAATTTGAAAAACATATAGGAAAGAAAAAATTAGGAGAAATCCCAGAAGAATTTATGAATGAAGAAAATAATAATGTAATAATCCATCCTATAGAAATATGTAATAAATTAGGAGAAATAAAAGCACCTCAAATAGAATTTACAATAAGGATAGAAGATTTTTTAATAAAAACATATGCACTATTAGATACAAGTTGTACTCATGTAATTATAGATGATAAAATAATACCAAAAAGATTTTATAACCTTAACAGAAAAACCTATGACAACACAACAAGTAGACAGAGGCCTTAATAGGTATACAAATTGTTATTCTAGCCTAGAATACTCCTTACCATTAAAAGAAATTTGGATAAAACCTTTAAATCTTAGACATCAAGTCATCTTAGGACTATCATTTCTATTAAAAGATAATGGACAAATAACTTTTAATAAAGATTTTTTTACCCTATCAAGACATTGCATGACAAGTCCATTACAAAATAAATCAGGAATTATAAGTCCAGAAGAATTAGATAAACAAATAGAACATTCCAAAAACCAAGCTATTAGCAAAATAGATTGTGAGTGCAAAAAAGAAGGACAATGCGGCCTGCAAAGAATATAATCTAGAAGAATTTGAAGAAGAAGAATATGAAGATATATATTTAACAGACTTAGTTCATATCATTAATAGTATAAACTACTTTATGATAAATATAAACGAAGAACAAATACAAAGCTTGATTGATAGGCTAGAAAAACTAGAAATTATAGGAGAAAATGTTTAAAATATTGGGAAAAAGATAAAGTACAATGTATATTAAAAATAAAAAACCTAGATTATAAAATAAAAACTGCTAAGATAGAAGCAACTGAAAAAGACAGAGAATATTATAAAACACATATTAATGATTTATTAAAACTAGGTGTGATACGAAGATCAGATTCACCTCATAGGTCAGCAGCCTTCTTAGTAAATAAACATAGTGAACAAAAAAGAGGAAAAAGTAGAATGGTGATTAATTACAAAAGGTTAAACGATAATGTAGCGCTGGCAGGGGTCAGTTGACTACCGTCAACCCGCGGAAAATCATGTCTCGTGTTACCGAGACACATACAGTAAAATGGCCACATGGGGCCCATACATCCATACTCATCAGAGAATAATCAACTATATTTTTATAGTTTCCATGCCTGTTTTACAAAAAGATTTATACATATTTACAAAAATATTTGCAGCCACATTTCGGCTTTCTTCTCAAAAGCTACCTCTACTGCAATTACCGTCTTGGATAGTGCTGTGTGTACACAGAAAGGGGGTCCCACGACAGGTGAGCAAGCCAATTAGAAGTCTTCCTACAAGGGTTACTCCCCACCTAAAATGCATATGCAATGACATATATAATAAACAATCACATTAAATACAAATTATTATTTATTATATGAAATATACATATCATCATGAGATCGACCTCATACTCTACGAGTCCACCCGACTCCTCACATGGACTACTTGAAGTGTGACTAAAAATAAGTCATCAGTAATAACATACCATGACTAACACGTTTAGACAATACTCACGTGTGTTTATCAAATTCTTTTTCCTTTATTTTGTTGGCTACGGATTTCCGGGTTTACACCGTAGGAAGCCTTATACGCCTTTTCAACATTTTCACGAACTTACATCGCCGGGATTCATGTCTAACCGTGAATAACATTTGGGACTTTCACCATGGGGGGATCTTACGGCTGCTCGGCCCACAGCTTATGTAAATTATCATTTTGATCATTTTACACACTCATGAATCTCTACCTTGGACTTTGTCCCATTTTTCCCGAGTTCACGACCCATTCACCAACACTGGTGAATAAACCTGCACCCACATCGACTGGCGCGATGTGTGCCGTGCATATGAAATGCATGATGCGATGCATTTCGCCATGTCACATTGCATGAATGAAACCTTATAAGAGCATTTACAAGCCATGGACAATTATACTTTATGCATATAATCTACCTCCATGCAAACCATGTTAATACATCAAATAGCATGCATCAACATCATATTTTCCACACCACATGTTATTGACAAGCCATAACACCTGATTAGGTCGCGACTTGGGACCGTTTCAAGGCACTTCACCCGAATCCCTTCACAAGCATGAACCATTCGGTTCAAGCATCATTATCGCAACAACAATGCAATAGCGCAGAAACTTTTCCGTTTCCTATTTAAACCCTAACTCCCACGATCGTGGCTTGGGTCATGAAATTCATACCCCTTAGTCCCGAACTTCGAACTAATTTACATGGCCTCTCATAAGCAACCTCTGCCATTATATAAAGCCTTTGAAATTTAAAGTAAACCAAGTAGGAAAATATCCTACCTCTTGGAGTTGATGAAACTCCAGTAAAGTCCATAGCGTTGTCACTCTCAGTGTAGAACAACTTCCCTTCTGTCTCGAAGAATCGACCGTTGGATCAGCCTACAAATCTAGAGAGAAGTCGACGTTCTCTCTCTGATTTCTCCATGTTTGGCCACTTGCATCTCTCTCTGAATTCCTCTCTCTTTCCTTGTTTTCTCCTTTTTGCTTTCTTTCCTTTTCTCTTACTCTTTTCTCATTTTCCTTTAATTCTCCATAAATTTTCTCTTCTCCTTTGGCCGTTTCTGCCTTGCACGAATATACTTCGTTCGATTAGTAAAGAAGTGCCTGTTATAACCATTTGTTATTGTGGCACTCGTTTTTCTTTTCTTATTTCTTAAATCCGCCGTTATACTTGTCGTAATACGTGGCTGATGTGAGTCATTGGGATTCCTTCCTTGCATGGCTCGTTGGCGGATTCTTTCAAGTGGACCCATGGCTTTGCCAAGTGTCACTCTCTTAGGATGCCATGTGGCGTCCGACCACTATGCATGTGTCGTCAAGCCAGCGTAGCCTCAGCGTTAAATCCCGACCACCTCGGGATCCAACGAAATTCGACGTGGTAGCTAAATTTCGCGAGACGATCTCAACGGAAAAGTCCGTTTCGTCATCCGAGATCTAGAAAAATTCCGGATTTTCAATCGAAATTACTATTTTACCCTTTATCCAAAATCTTAGATTTTCTGGGGTTTCACAGATAATACATAAGATAATGGATATGATATACCAACAAAAGAATGTTTATTAGGAAAAATAAAAGATTGTACTATATTTAGCAAATTTGATTGTAAATCGAGTTTGGGATTAAGATGCGTCAGGATAGTATCATGGACGACTTTGGCATGCAGGAGCATTTTAGAATGGCTTGTAATGCCATTTGGTTTAAAGAATGCCTCGATATTGAAAAGATGGATAATATCTTTAGAGACAACGAGTCATTTGTAGTAGTTTATATAGATGATATACTTGTTTTTAGTAAAAATAAGAAAAACATATAGGACACCTTCAAATAGTATTAAAAAAGTTTGAAGAACATGATATTATAATCAGTAAAAGTAAAATGCAACTATTTCCACAGACTATAGAATTTTTAGGGTTAATAATAGTAAACGGAAAAATATTATTACAACCACATATTTCAGAAAAAAAAATTCGAACATTTCCTGATAAAATAGAAGAAACAAAAGAATTACAAAAATTTCTAGGATTATTAAACTATACTAGACCTTTTATAAAAAATCTAAGTAGGATTGCAGACCCTCTATTTAGTAAAGTAGAAAGTAAAGGACAAAAATATTTTAATCAAGAAGATATTAAGCTAGTAAAAACTCTTAAAGAACTAGTCACAAAATTACCACCACTAGAACTACCATTAATAAATGATTACCTAATAATTGAAACAGATGGGTATAGTTTAGGATGGGGAGCGATTATTATTAACGAAACCCATAAGTATTCGACCAATACATAAAATTTGTAGATATAGTAGAAGAAAATACAAAGAAAATGGTAATATAAGTAGCATAGATGCATAAGTATTAGTCATAACTTATGCTATAGATGGCTTTAGAATATTAATAATTTAAGAAATTTTGGTCGAAACGAGATTGTGAAGCAATAGTAAAGTTTTATAAACTAAAAAATGAAAAAAGATCTTCTCAAAGGAGATGGTTAAAGTTCACACAAAGGATAATTAATTCAGGTGTAAAAATAGAAATAGAACATATCAAGGGAAAAGATAATAGCTTAACAGATTCACTAAGCAGACTAATAAATTAATTTTATGTCACAGATGAACAGGCAAATACTGGGATCATTCCAACTTATTTCAATAAAGATCAAGAAAATGTATTTACCTTCGGAAAGAATTCTCTTAAGGTATATCCTAAAAGTAATATAACCTTTAATATTTTACCTCATTTAGAATTTGATGAAGAACAAAAATGTATTATAGATAACATTTGGATTACTTTCAACTAGATTTTCAATAACCATACTAATAAGAGTTTAGATAGAAAATATTTTATTACTTGCTTAAACTGCTTATCAGAATATTTTAACAAAAAGAATAATGGTAATGTCAATTTTAGTTTTTATGTTATCTACCAAGGTCATAAAACAGGTATTTTTAAAACATAGGAAGAAGTCCTTCCTTATATTTCAAATCATCCTAGACCACTTTTCAAAGGATTTTATAATCTAACCCAGGCTTTAGACCAATGTAAAACAAATTTAGGAAGTAATTTTTTTGTTAGCCCATTAGTTAAACAAATTTTAAATCATCATGGCCAACCCTATTTAAAACCCCTAGAACCATGCTATAGTCAGACAAAAACTTTAGATTTAACTCATGATTTTCCTCCCCTTTTTCCTCCACTCCAAAATCAAGACCATTTACTTAGAAAAGAATTAGCAATTCTAAGGAAAAAATTTGATAGATCCAAACAAGAATATTTAGCTATGAAGAAACTATATGAAGATAAGATAGAAAACAAAATAGATATAAAATTAAAAAACATAGTTTTTGAAAGAAAGAAATTCAAAATAGAACATACAAATTGTTTTTCAAATCTAGAAAACCAAAATGATGTTGGACCGGATATCAAGATAGAACCTAGTTCCTTAGGAAAGTTTAAAGAATTATTGGAGCCTAGTTCATTTGAATTAATTAATGAACTTCAGGCCGAAACTCGAGACGGTGGTAGTAGAACACATCAAACCCGTTTATGGTGAAGCTTTCCCAAGCCTTGTAGTGGTGGCTTTCAGTGATAGCTGAAATCCTCAGGATTTATGCAAAAGAAGCGAATTCATCAAGCCCCTGCGATCCGTTGATAGCCAAAGCGAAAGATAAGGATGTTTGAAGTATCTTCTCGCAGAAGAAAAATGTTTTACCGGCGAGATTTGATAAAAGCAGTATGGGAAAAAGCAGAAGCCATCTGTATAAGAAAGAGACTTAAAGCATGAAAGCAACTTAAAGCAGACTGACAACAAACTTTGACAAGAAGACAAAGGCCAGTTGTACAACTGTTTTATTCTTCTTTATAGATCATTTTTTGATAAGATTCCCTTAGTAGGGACAAATGTGACCGTCCATACGTCGTAATCTTAACAGAAAACCCATCATATCCAAATTTCCCCTGTCCATATCCCTTATAAAAGGAAAAAGTTAGAAGTTTTTGATTTGTCGATGAGGCTCAATGAGCACCCGGAATTAGATCTTTTAATCTTATCATTGTCCTTATCCTTCCATCCCTTGTGATCTTTCTTTTCCCTTTCTCTATATAAGGAGGACTCTTCTATGTAAAGATATATAAAACTCTAAGCCACAAGCCTCTCCTTCTACCCACTTGGCTCTCTTTGTGATATATCACCAAGAAAGCTTTGACATAAGCTTTAAAAGCTTTCGGTAAAGCTTTTCTTTATAAAAGGTGTGTTAACATCCGATGGGATTTACTTAATATTTCTCTCTTCTCTTATTTATATGTTTAATTCTTAATTGTTTTAAACTTTAGGGGACATCCCGAAAGGGGTTTCTCCATAAATCTTATGGCTTCAAAAATATTTTAGATTTTATAATTTTATAATGGTATATAGGTTGGAAACCCGATGTCTGGCCTAGAGTAATTGAACTTACGGTATAACAAAGCCACGTCACCGTGCTTTCTCATACGATTAATGAAACTGCTACATGTATGATCATGGTCGCCCGTATCTATGATATTTTGCTATTATATCCATTTGTCTAAATTGATTGCTTAAGACTTCTTTATAGCATTAAGGGAATGCATGATGTTTTATAAAACTTTTTCTATTTCACTTTCTCACCCCTTTAATCCCAAGCCTAAACCGCAGCCTCTTAATTTACTGTTCTTAATAATAAATTCCTCAACCCTCTTAATTTATTATTCTTATTCTATCTATAATGCTTTCATTTATTAAACAATTAAATCAAACACATTTATTTATATTTATATATTTTGTTTTCATACTGAGTATCTAGTTTGTAGCATATATATTCATTAAAACTTAACTATTTATTTACATTTATATTTACCTTTTTCTTCAATTCCTTATTTCTTGAATTTGTATAGTTTTTTTAATACAAAATTTTCTCCTCATAATCACTTGATACCCACACTTAGGGCCTATTTGGTTCATATTTTTTAAAATTGTTCTTAAGAACTTTTTTTTGAAATATAAAAAACACAATTTTTATGTTCTCTGAAAACTGTTTTTGTTATTTTAATTTAATGTTTTCTGTCTTCTTTATGTTTTTCATAATAAAAAAAAATTATGAACTAAATACTTTCTTTATGTTTTCATTCTACTTGTTTTTCATAACAAAAAAGTTTTCAAAAATTGTAAACAAAAGTGCCCTTAACTTTATTTTTATTTAAAGTTAATTTGATTTTTTTTTTTTTTTTTGCAATAATTCAAAGGGGAGAATTATAACCATTATCATTTCTCTTTTCACAACGTAAAGTGGAAACAATATAGTTTGGTGTCTTTAGTTTCATGCATTATATCCGAAGATTATTATTTTACAATCAAAGATAGAAAGGAAAAAAAAAACTTGTCAAACAATAATAAAACAATAAAGATTGGAAGACGAAAAAAGTTGGGAAATTATTTATATTAATATCAAAGGGTTGAAGTGAATAATTGAAGTAGAGTAGTAGCAGTCAGAACTCAGAAGGCATAAAATGTCATCAATGTTCATCCAGTCATCACACACACTCTCTCCATTTTATCTGTGTTTACTGTAACCACGATGATCTCTATCATATTCTCTCTCGCGTTCCCTCGATCCCCTCCTCGATGAATGTCTTCCTCCCTCCTTTTCTTCCCACTCCGCCTCCTTCGTCACCGGAGCAGGAGCAGGAGCAGGCGGAGCCGGTTCGTATCTAGAAGGCTTCCTCTTGAAATGCCTATCCTCGTCGCTTGACTCGTACTCTGTCACTGTCAGACTGCTGCTCTTTCTCGAACCAGCTGCAGAGGCTGCCGCCGAAGAAGACGACACTTTCCGATCCTCATGGTATCCGTTTGGCATCATTGCAGATGATGCGCTAGCAGTTTCAGAGAGCTTGCGCTTCTTGCTCACTTCTTCCTCCGGGAAGCTTATGCGGGAGAACACGCTGGGCTTCGCCTTGCGATCCGCCAAGGATCTAGATAATGATTCAGCGGCGACAGCGGTGGAGGCGGCGGCGGAGGCAGAGGCGGGGGGTCGGGCGGATGCGTCAGACGGGCGGTGGTGGAATTGGTGCTCGGATTTCCTTTTGGACGGGCGGGGTGGCTCTGCGTCTCTGTTGGGGCGCTCCGGCGATGACCTCTCCGGCCGAGGGCGACGGTGGTAGTCGGCGCTCGACGGTTGGGGAACGAATTTCTGGGCATCACAACCCCAAACATCACTATGTTATATGTCAAATTACATGACAAGATACAATAAAAATAAAATTCTTCATCAAATTCATGGTCAACTACTTTTCATTATTTCTATTTTTCACCCACCACATCAACCCCACAACCCTTTTTTTTTTTCTATCTTTATATTTTTTTCTTTTCCTAATTACAAATAATTTAAATATAGCTTGTTACATACTACTAAACTATTTTTTGTTCAATAAAACAAAGAGAACAAAAAAAAAACACACACACAAAAAACACATTTGATTTTCAGTTTTTTTTACTCTTAAAAACATAAAAAACACTAAATTAAAAAAAAACAATTTTCAAGAAACATCACCTATATTTTAAAAAACAGTCTTCAAGAACAAAAACCAAACAACCCGTTTGCAAATGCATTTTTTTCTTATTCTTTTCATTTCTTTACCACTTCCTCTTCGTGGCAACTTCAATTGCAAGCATAAACCGCCCATTAAAATCATTTTGATTACTTTAAAAAACTTTTACATAACGAGTTAAATTTAATTAATTTAAAACTTTCCGCAAACCCAATTTAAAAAAAAAAAAAAAAAGAACAAGGAATTTTTTTTAACAAGAAAATAAATTAACCAAAAAAAAAAAAAAAAAGAAGTTAGAAAAATTTAAACCATGTTTCTAAGTAGAAGAATTTCGAAATAATAAATAATATGGGTCTTTAAAATCAAAAGGGTCAAACAGAGCGTGAATTATAGCCGCATGGGTTAGAGAACGCAATATATGCATTTGCTACAGCGTCTATCCCCCAATTTTTAAATTCTTTTTTCCTCCTGCTAAAGCTCCATTTGACAGCAAAGAATATTACGGGAATGAGAAATGAAAACTTGGACTCCCTTTAGCCACCTCTGCTTATATTTTGCTGTGGCAATCACCCCCACATAAAAGAAGATTCCATATTTTCCTTTCTTCTCCTACCATTTCTCTACCAATCAAATGAAGCATCGGAAGGGGGAAAAAACACAGAAAATATATATATATATCATCCAATTAATAAAATTTTCGTATATTTTGATCCTAACCGCACCAAAAGTAGAAAAGATTTTTCCTTTGTGATTTCTTCCTAAGGCGGCTAAAAGAAAATCAATGTTCAGTAGTCTCGTCTCCACCAATTGTCGTTCTCGGGCCACATTGACGATTTCTTTGCTGTGTAGCTTGCAACCATGACCATAAAAAATGCTTGCTGCAGTGCATAAATAACAGGGAAAAATGCAAGTTTGGACATAAAGACATACAGGTTTTGGTTTCATTGTAGAGACATCGCCAACGCCAACGCCACCGCCGCTGCTGCCGCCCCCTTCTCTAGCATATTCTCGATCTTTAGGGTACTCTTTGCTGCAAGAGCAAGGAATATAATTTGTCATTAACTACCCCCCCCAACTAGAGCTGTGGATATTAGGATTCGGTTTTCTAATGTTCTGTTGGCAGAGCATGTTAAGCAGAAAAACGTATAGGTGAAAAAGTAGCTGAGGTAAAAAGGGAAAATGGTGGAAAAAAATATACAACAATAATACGGCGCATTAGACAAATTACTATTAAATCAATAAACAACCAACCAACAATCAAGGAGTAACGTGAGATTTTTCTGCCTGAACAATTTGATCCTCCATAAAATTTCATATAATAATTATATCCTCACTGTTTTAATAAGATGTTTGAAAATATCTATCAATAAGACAATAGAATTGCTGTGCTTTACCTTTCACTTCGTCTCTCACTTACACGACGCCTTCTCAGATCAGCTTTCCTAGCCTCAAATTCCTCCCTGCTCATAACAGGATGTGCAGCATTTATACCCATTCCAAAATCAGCAAGATCCCTGAAAACAGGAAAACTGGTAAGGCATTTTTGGTGGTCAACATTTATGAACATTAAGCTAGCTATCCAACCCCACCACCCCAGATAAAAGAGTTGAAAGACCTTGCGGTTAGACTAGATGTAAACACAACGGGAATGATCAGCAAAGCAATTAAATTGCAAACCTCTGAGGAGGAGGAACAACAGGCATCATATAACCTGGTGCACCAAAAGGCGCCTGAGGTAGAACACCCCCAAAAGGCATATCGAATGTATTGTAACCATAGCCCATATATGGCATGGCACCAGCATAAGGGTTCATAAAGCCATCCATTCCTGGCTGCATGCCATTCCAGTAAGGAGCATATGTGGGATCCATAGGCATCATATAGTTCTCAGCAGCAAAATCTTGACTGGACTTCCACTGCATGTCTGCTGCTGTAACCAGATCAGAATATCATTAGCAAAATTCACATGAAAAGTTTTAATGTACTGTATATATATAGATTGAAGGAGGCAGCACTCAAACCATTGACAGGCACACGAGCTTTCTTCTTCTTCTTTTTCTTTCCTAAAAAGCAATAAGTAAAATAAACTTAGATAATAATCATGCAAAGGTTAACAAGAATAAACAGATCAGCAACTGTCTTTCTCAGTGTCAGACACCCTCTCTCAGGTTTCTAATGGGAATTCAATCTTTCTTATATGAGCAAGAATCCATCCAGCTCCTACAACAATATAAGACATCAATGGTAAAGGTGCCCTTAAGGCTACTGCTCATATGACCAGGATGCTGGAGTGGCTATTTCAAAGATTCTAGGTTCAAATCCTGGCAAGGAACCAAATAGAATAATAGATTTCACCTCCTATAGCAATAATAATCAAACTGACCAACATTGTATCTGGGTTAAACTTAATAGAATCATTTTGAATGTGCACCACCCACAAAGGAAAAAAAAAGGTGATATAAAAATTTACAGCAGTAAGTATGTAAATGCCGGATCCACCTAAAATTGAATTGAAACTAAAAGCACCATTGATAAGAACACGTTCACATTGAATTTTCTTCGCATTTTAACCTACTCCCTCACTTCTCAAACCGATAAACAAGGAGTCCTTGAAGATTCTTTCATTAAAAAAAGTTACAGAATTTGCCTTTGATGTCATGTACCTGCCTCACCAGAAGCAACCTTCTGCTGCACTTCTTCCTCAGCCAGAGGAGCACTTCCTTGTGAAGCTGGTTCCTTCACACTAATGGACTCTAGTGTAGCTTCAGACACATCAGCAGCTTTTCCTATCCTCCCTTTTTCCGGAAGCTGTGGAGGAGGATTGGCAGGCTTACTCTCATCTGCGAGAGGTTTTATTGTGTTCGGAGTTTCTTCAATCTGAGGTGGTGGCATCTGCTCTCCCTTTGATGCAGCAGACAATGTAGGGGATGGCATCTTAGGCTGTGGGCAGCGAGCAGATTCCATATCTGGATAAAGAAAATTAAAATTAAACAAATAAAAATTTAGATCGACAACAAGAATGATCATTGAAATGAAAAAAGAAATCAAGTTGACAATATATATACCAACCTTGGACTTGTAAAGCACTTCCAGCATTTTCTGCACTACTATTGTTAGACTCCAGAATGCGATTGATTGTATCCCTCAGGGTTTTGTTTGGAAGAAGATCATCTGCGAGTACATTTGTAGCACCACAAACACACATTGATTTTGAGACAATGTGGTCTCTGATACCTGGGTAAAATTTTAAGAATAAGCCCTTGCTGATCTGGAACTATATTTTCTAAAACTATAAAATAATAAAAATAAGAAAAAAAGAAAGAAAGATGGAAACAAACATCAGAACTTACATTTATAACAAAAACTCTTGAAACAACATTTGCTTGTTAGAACAGCATCTTTCATTACTTCTTTGCATAGTGGGCAATGAAGCTCTGGAGGAAGATCACCAACAGAACGAGTTGAAGGTAACCCTTCAATTTCTTTTTCGAAAGCAGCTCTGTTTTGAAGGCATATGATTATAAATAAAATGATAGCTCAAAATTCAAACATAGTGAATTAGAAAAATCACAAAAAATAGCGGAGAACTATTTACTCATTTGGTCTCAAAACAGCAACAGCTCCACTTGGTAACGCATATGAGCCATCTGGGGTTGCCATTAACATTGACTTTGGAATGCCAGTAGGGGGTTTCACTCTTTTGATGTCATAAGTTGGATCCCCATTTGTGGGACAGTGTTGAATGAAATGTCCTAAAAGAGGAGAATATCATTCAGTGATCATGATTTTGAATGAAACATAAACCACACAACCAAGAAATTTTTTATTGAATAAATAAACACAAATACATAAACAAACATGAACATACCAGGCACCTTGCACCTGTGACATATGTATCCCTGTGGAGGTGTTTTCCGCTCCAACCCAAGCCGGCCTGAGTTAGTGGTAAGTATCAGAATCACAAAAAATCAACTAGAAAAAGAATCAAACATCCTCACCAACATAAAGAAAGCATCAGAGGCATGAAGACAAAAAACATCCCAAGATATAATGAAAATCTACAGCACAATTTAATATAGCAGCCAGCACAATATCTAATTAGAAGTGGTATAGATATATCACCAAAACCATGTCTACCATCATTCTTTCACAAAATCAACTAGTAAAAAATCAAAGCATCCTCCCAACATAAAGAGAGCATTGGAAGCACAAAGACGAAAAACAGACAAAGTAATAATGAAAACCTACTAAGCAATATAATATAGCAGCTGGCACAAAATCTAATTAGAAGTGGTATAGATAATCACCAAAACCACGTCCACCCATCATTCTTCCACCAATACCCCTTCCAAAACCCCTTCCAGGTCCAAAGCCATCAGTGCCTTGACTGTAAATACAAAAGATCAGATATTTAAGACAATGGAAATATTCGTCCACTAGTAAGAGTTAAAATTCAATCATCAAAAAATCCAAAGATATGACAACACAAGACATCTCACCGCTGCCAGTCCAATGCTGGAGTATCAATTAAAGCCTTGATCTTGCTGTCTTCATCAGCTTTACTAGGAGGGGGAACATCCAAAACTGGATTACTTGACTGAACTGGTACCACTTCAGGTATGGCATATAAGTCATTTCCAAATTCATCCCACTCTGAATCATCAGGCTATAAATCCGAAACGTGTGTTACTACTTCAACACAGTACAATTGACACTTACTATAAAGCCAAAATATGACAAAGGAACACTAGACAGTAAAGCTTACATATTTCATGGCAGATGGATCATCACCCACAAAGTTACTATTTGTTGGTGGAGCCTCATCTACCTTATTTTCCACTTTAGGCCTGCAAAATAAAATAAATTTAGAAATAAAAAATAAACTCAACCAAATCCTTGGAATCTGTCCTACAATTAAAATCTCAAATGGAAGATGAATACGATATTATAGAATTGTCTCCCACTGGTTAACAAGTAATTAAAGCAACTGATACTCGCTAGACCATTAAACTTATGGAAGTAACAAAAGAGTTCAGACAGTTAACACCCTGACATCTTTAACATAAAATGATATACAATGATTAAGCTTAAAAGTTTGAGACAGTACTCGTCCTTTTCAGTCACAATGGGCATGCGAGGTCGTCCAGGAACCCGGCGAATCAAAACAGAGGTATTTTTCGGGATCAACATTGCTTCATCTAGATACTCTGAAATTGCAAAAGAAGGAACACCAGGTCTATAAAAATACTCTGCAAAATTATTAACCTACATAATTCCAGCCAAAAACAATAGCATTCCCGAATAGAGATTAAATATTAACTGTATAAAAAAAAAAAAATCTTCACAACCTTGCCAACTTATGAATGTCATGTAAATTTAAACACAGTTTTCCCAAATTCATTAATAGATACCTCCCATTTTCTTCACAGGGGGCATGCTTTCCATCAAATTCAATAAGCAGCCATCATCAAAAAAGTGCTCACTGCCCAGTACCCCTCTATAAATGAATTTTCCCGTGCATAAGTGAATTGATGAATTCTTATTGAAATACACTTTTCATTTTACAAATATACTGATGTCAATAGAATGTAATCAACAACCAGAAATTGATGGGACCAATGAGTCAATGACTACCAATATACACTTTTTATTCTAGAATTATTATTTTTTGCATCAAAAAACGAGTATATTAGAGAAGAAGGGATGAACCCAAAGGGTATACAAGAAGTATACAAAGGCTCCAAAAAACAAAAACAAACCAAAAGAAGGGGGAGAAGAAAACAAACCAGCCCCTTTTCAGTGACCAAAAATTCAAAAAAATCAATTATATTCAAAGCCTGAACATTCGTATCCGTTTTTGCCCAAGACGAAAGAGAAAAATTCAACGAATCTTTCATCCTTTAGGCTGAAGGCACCTCATCCTCGAAGACAGCCCTATTCCTTTTATTCTAGAATTGTAAATATTACCAAAATCCTTCTGCCTAATTAAATTCCTTCTGCATAACAGAATAGATAAAACCTTGTTCCTAATGGGATAAACAAAACCCCTCAGCATCAACGAAAGCCCTTAGCCTAAATGAATTGATGAAGGCTTTTTCCTAATGAAATCAATGAAACCAATGACTAATGGAATGAATAAGAACTCTGTCATATAATGGAGCCACTAAGGCTTTATTCAGTGGTTAAGGGTTGGGGTGGGCACAGGGAAGAGATCAGGTTAGAGTCCCAGTGGCCAGTGGGGACAAAGAATGATGAAAAAATACTTACCTAAAAAAAAAAAAACATGAGCCACTTTCTCTCATGGACTTAATGAAGCCCCTTTGACTAATTTAATCAATGAAAAAATCTACAAAACCCCTTAGCCTAAAGTAATTGCTGAAGCCCTCTGCAAAAAACCCCTCCACTGGTAATGTAAGATATGAATCCCTTTACCAAATGAAACCAAGAACCCCTTGTCTTGATAAATCAATTATACACCACTATGAAATCAATAAAACCCCTAAAAAACCCTTGTCTTGATACATCACTGACACGCCACTATGAAATCAATAAAACCCCTAAAAAGAACCCTTGTATTGATAAATCAATGATCTAATCAATAAACCCCTAAAAAAACCCTTGTCTTGATACATCATCGACACACCACTATGAAATCAATAAAACCCTTAAAAAGAACCATAATCTTGATAATCAATAAAACCCCTAAACAAAATGCAAAGCTACAATCAGAAGATGATGCACTGCCATAATACCATCATACAAAGAGATACACCCTTATTCTCGACAGCACTCAACAAGAATTTAGCTGGAAATCAGAGAGCCAATCAATTTTAAAACTAAATCAACCTTGACAAATCGAAATTCGTGTTATTGAATTGATGATAAAGTCAAATTCGCAAGTTTTGAAGAAAATAACGATCGAGGAAGTAGATATTCAATTAAAAACAGAACCAACCTTCATTGGTCTGGGCGTTGGTGACCACGAGGTCGAAATCAGTGCCCCTGCCCAGATGCTTTGTTTCAAAAATTTTTTCTTTCAAGTTTCCAATAGATATAAAGTGTCCATCGATTGGAATCGAATCAAAATCTTTTGCACTTTTGAATTTATAATACACAGCCATTCTTTTTCCTTCTCAATTCTTTTCCTCTGAAAATTGGATAAATCAAACAAAAACCTAAGTTCAAAAGGCCCTTTGATAATCAACAAAAACACAAAGGCCTGTTATTGAACTCAAATAAAGTACAAATATATCTATTCTTTTCCCAATCTCTCTCAGAGAAAGATCAAACCGCCGCAAAAAAAACCCCGTCAAGGACTTGAAATCAAGATCCACTTCTTCGAATCGCTCGCAACGCAACAAGATCTCTCCTCCGAGCCAAGATTTCTTCAACTCCAGGCCAGAAATCGCGTGGATTAGAAGCCGACACACCTCCTTGGATCAACTGATTGCCCGATCCTCCGATTAAGCGAAATTTCAGCTGGGAATCGGATCGGAACGGCCAGAGCGCCAGCAACGCTGATCTTGAAAAACGATCGGTGAAAAAAGAGCACGAAAGGATGAATTTCAATGAAGAGACATTGAATCTCTCCTCCGGAAAAGCCCTCGTTCTCTCTTCTTGGTGGCCCGCTCCTTCTTCTCTTCTGGCTGCTTCGAAAGCTTTTTCGAGGGTTTCTTTCCTTTTTCTTTGATTCTGATAATGTAGCCCTCTTTTTGCCTTCGATGAAGAGGAAAGAGATAGGAGGGATGATGTGTTTTATATAGACGTCCCTTATGGATGGGCCGCGCGACCCTCGCTTGGCCCTCACGCTTCCAGCCCAATTTTTAACGGAAAAATTAAATATAAATATTAAGATTGGAAAGTCATTAGACAAAATTATTTCAAAAAAAAAAAAAAAAAGTCATTAGACAAAATAATATTATGCTTAATTTATCCAGTTTTTTGTTATCAGAGATGTCAAGAAAATAACCGAAAATTTAATAGAGAAACCTTCTAAGTAAAACCTTCATGATATTTAATAGATTACCTCAAAATCATCAAAATAATCATTTTGGAAAGTATTTGAAATTTAAGAATAAAGATAAAATAGTGATGGTTTTTTTTGGATAATCAGTACTTTATTACAATGTAATAAAATGTATATTTGAACTGGGGACCTCTTTTTTTTTTTGGATATCCTGAATTATACATGTGAGCCTGTTTTTTAATTGATTAGAAAATATTAAAATTTTAATCTTATTATATTTAGCTAAAAGTAATTAATGGGTCCATTTTAGATAAACTACTTGACATAATGGGTTGTTTCTAAATACATAAAAATGTGATGATTTTAACTTCTTCTTTTTTTATGTTCAAATGAAAAAAACAAACATTGCCTTATTATATTAACGGTTTCATAAAAAATACTTTTTATGTGACATGGTAATCCACTAGAATAATTAGAAACGGCAACTAGTAGTGCATCCCATCCCATTTACTTAAATCATTTCTTATTTATTTTATATTTTTTATTATACTAAAATTAATATACATTAGACATAAATAAAATATTTTATTTTTTATAATTTTATTTTATTAAAAGTCAATTTTAAATTAATTTTTAATATAATTGGGATGAGGTGGGACTAAACCAAGGTTCTAAATTCCGTTCGTTCGATCGAATGGCCAGGAATATTCGTCCGTTCAAGCGGAGCCGGAGCATCCGTGAAAAATTCGAACTATATGCTAGGTTTGTTCGGTCGAATCGCCCGGGTTGTCGAATAAACGTATACATATTAAGTAGGAACGGAAAATAATTTTTACGATATTAATAAAAAACATATCACTTAAATTAAATCCCTAACCTAACCCAGTCACGATCTTTGCTTGCTACACTTCACGCTCTCCCTTTCATGAAGTTTAGTCGATCTCCATCTCTTGTTTTACTACAACCACCACACGGGTTCGCATTGTCGCGACACCTAACCACGCACGCCTAACCAGCAAAGGTAATTCAAAGATATTACGCATACATTTGTGTAGGTAATTTATTTTACTTTGATTTCTTTTGAGATTATACGTGGGATTACTTGCTAGATTATCTGTTGGATTAATCTTTGAAATTTTTTAACCTGCTGAGATTATTTGTTAACCTACTGGGATTTATTTCATCCTTTTCTTTTTTCAAGTTGAACTTTGAGCTAAGTTTGTTGAGTTTGTTGTCTGCTTGCTTGGATGTGATAACCTGCTGCCTTCCTTGGATGACCTGATATAATCGTTGTGTTCCTCCTTATTGAACTTGCTGAGAAATTTTTTTTAATCTGCTAAGATTATGGTAACTGTTGTCAAACTAGCCACACGTTATCAAATGTTAGCAAAGCAACTCCAAAATGATGTGTGGTAATAGCTACGTCAAACTAGGCCTTGACTTTGTAGGCAAAAGATTTATTAAATTTGATTCAATCACATTTTTCTTTGAAATATTTCATCATTGGTTTTTTAAAGTTTATGAATTTGTTGGAAATTTAAGTCGGGTAGCCCAAGACGGGTTTTGACTCGAACCAACTAACATATATATAATATTTTGAATATATTATATAGTTTGAATATAACACATAGTTTATTGATATATCTCTTTGTAGAGTTGTGTCTTTTGGAAAATAACTTCTTTAAATATGAAAATAAGTGGAAGTTATCAAAGAAAAAAGAAAAAAAAAAAAGACAATTATCTCTGCAAGAGAACAAAAGAACAATTATCTCTGCAATAAAACAACAAGTATTGGAGTAAATCGGTACAATGGAATTCAAGTGTATTTTCTTTGTAATTTCTGCTACGTCTAGTGATTATCAAAGAACACTGTGGATTCATCATATCAAGTAAGTATTACGCATTTTATTTGAAAGAATGAAATATGGTATCGGAGCGAGGTGATGAATTTGATGTGGTTCTCGATGATTTGCATGAATTTCCATGAAAACTCAAATTTTTATATTAAGTAGAAAAAAAATGATTATGGGTGTAATTTAGGCCCTAATATCGAATATGATTTTGTGATGATTTTGTCACCCAAAAAGTACATATTCATATACTAGGAAATGCACTCTTTAAATCGGTATATAGAACATTAAAGCGGATATGGGTAGTGAAAGTCATGTTTATCCAAAGGTTGGTCATTGATACACATTTTAAATTTTTTGAGATAAGTGCGGAATTTTATTGTGAAAAAAAAATAAATAAATAAAACAAAAAAAAAACGAGTAAGTTTGATTCATTTTATAGTTTACTATGTTACGGTATTGTTTTTTGAAACACCCTTACCATTTTAAAGTGTGAAATGATATCTTTCAATGATATATTTTACCTTTGAATTGACTTGATGTGTCTGTGAAAAGATACAGAGTCCCAATGTTACCTCTTGAAATGTTACTTTCTGGAAAGTTTTTCCGGATTTTATTTTTGGTTCATGGAGAAGTTGACTTGTTGTCTTCAATATGTTTGTATTACAAATAACCAGAGTAGGCGATTATATTTCAATTAAATACACCTTTGTATTACAAAAAGTTTTTAATATAATATATGGAGGTTACGAAATTTGATTTCCAAAACAAGTCTCTATTGAGGGAAATGATAGTGCACGCCTCCGGTGTATGTATTGTTGAAATATTGCCGGTGATGCATGCTTGAAACATTTCTCTACTGTGTTTCCGAATAGAAGGATCACTTTTGGAGTGGATCAAAAGTTCGAGTTAGATTAAAAAAAAAAAAAAAGGGTTTCTGGACTTTTTTTTTTTTTTTTGAGATACAGCCTGATGTAATAGTGTGATATTTTATTAATATTGTTTTTTATTTATTATGAGATTGATAGAATTAGTCATTGAATTCTCATCTAGAATAGAATTGTAACAATTTTACTTCTATTTTAAAAATGTCATATTTAATGAAAGATGATTGGGAACATAGTGAACTTTCTCATTTATTATTGTGATATTTTTTTATAGATTTAAATTGTGTCTTGTGTGTGTATATGACATGAAATTGATACTTGTGATTTTGTTAAAATTGTAGTTTGTGATTAACTATGGCCACAAAAAATATCATTGCTGAGCTTAATAAAGGGGAGAATCTAAATGGTGATAATTACAACATTTGGCAACTCAAAATACATTATGTCCTTGAGGAACAAGATTAAATTGAAGCTATAACAAAAGTTTTGGTTGACACAGCCTTTAGTGGTGACAATGCGATCTTGAACAATTTAAGCATTGGATTGGCATGGTAGCGGAAGAAGAGGATTTCGTGATGAGAGTTTGCACGGTGAAGCAAATGAGGACAAGCATGTGTTAAGCGCGCAAGCCGCACAATGAAAATGTAAAGTGGTAACCATATAAAATAAGCAATGCAACATGAGACCTCTGCCATCCCACTCCTCATAATCTGTGAACAACAAGTTCAATTTGTTATTTGATCTTTAGGCAGAGTTGGGGCACATGAAAGTCAATATGACTCCATAATGAAATGTCAGACTTCCGGCGATATTGCTCGCCATTTAGAGAGAAAAACGAAGATGAAGCGGCAGATCCGCTAAACACGATGCTCAAGCATATATCATTGCATTTAGTACCTTCAAGGCTTACGGATTTAAACGAAAGAAAGAATGTTAGTAAATGGAAGGTAACAAAAAGGAAAGAGGCTGGTAAAGGACCATGGCAAAGGAAGAACCAAAACAAACACCAAAAGAAGGGTGGTGGAAAGGAGGATAAGACAAAACTGACATGTTACAATTGTGGCAAGATGGGCCATTTTGCTCGTGATTACTGCGAGCCTAAAGAATCTTGTCTAGTTTGTCTTATTCATCTAATCATTTATTAATGAAATTTTTATTTGAATCTTGTATTACTTCTTGAATCTGTTCTATGTGGACCCGTGGGCTTCGAGAACCAGCAGACCATGCCTTTGAATCGGACTGCATTCGTTGATTTTCATCGACTTTCAAGTGGTTCAAGATATATATATGTAGGTACAAATGATCATTTGAAGTAAAAGGAATTGGCAACACACCGTGGATTTGCAAGGTGGTCACGTTATACCTACATGATGTTCTTTATGCTCATGACATTCGACGAAATCTAATCTCTGGTCTTGTTTTGTTAAAATTAGGATATAATTTGTATTTTGAAGATAATTATGTAAGGATTGTTGATAAGACTACAGTTTATGGTTATGGACATATTATGAATGGTTTAGCGACAGACCGCCTGATGTAGTATTATAATAATAATGTTTCTTTTTCTTATCTAAGATCTAGCAATAATAATTTTTGATTCATGTTTATGGCATGCTAGATTAGGACATATAGGAGCGAGATAGAATGAATAGACTAGCTCGTGATGGTCTTTTAGGATCTGACCACAAAGTTTGAATTGCCCACTTGTGAATATTAGCCCCAGCACAAGGAGAAGGCAACAAGGAAACCTTTGGTAAGGGCACACGGCTGAATATCATACACAACTTATCCATTCTGATATTTGTGGACCAATGAGTATAAAAGCAAGGCATGGTGCTTCATATTTTATTACTTTTATAGATGATTATTCTCGATATGGTCATGTCTATTTGATTTCTCATAAATATGAAGCATTGGATTGCTTTATTAAATATTTAAATGAAGTTGAGAATCAATTAGATAAGAAAGTTAAAGTTTTAGGCGATCGTGCGAGAGTATCTATCGACCAATTTAAGAAATTGTGTGAAGAAAAAGGCATCATAAGGCAATTAACAATGCACGAAACTCTTGCAACAAATGGTGTTCTTGAAAGAAGAATAGAACCTTGCTTGAGATGGTTAGGTCTATGATGGCCGCAAACTAATCTCCCCATCCAATTTTAGGGTGATGCTTTGTCTTGCAACCTATATACTTAAACGTGTACCATCTAAATCAGTTTCCTCTACACCTTATGAGTTATGGTCACAAAGGAAACCAAATTTGAATGAGTTACATCCTTGGGGATGTGCCGCATATGTTCATGACACTTCTCATCAATTTGGTAAACTTGGACCTAGAGGTAAGAAATGTATCTTTATAAGATATTCTCACCACTCTAAAGGTTTTGTTTTTATTGGTGAGGTTACGGCCAGTGCGAGATTGAGTCGAGATGTCACTTTTATTGAAGATTATTTTCCTACTAAAGGTACTGTTGATAGAAGTTCTCATCTTCTTGAATTAGAAACTGATCAAGAGGCTAATCCAATTGAGTGGGAGCCTCATAGTAGGAGCAACCAAGAATTGCTTCCCTCATCTCACTTGAGTGGGAGAAATGAGGATGTCAATGCAATTTCGATTGATGAAAGCAATACCAATGACAATGAAAGTTCTCAATTAGGAAGAGGCAAGCGTTCTAAAATTCCTAAAAGACGTTTTTCGATTGAATCAGAGGCTTTCATTGTTGCTCCAGAAGATGATGAAGAACCTAAAGCAGATTCAGCGACACTTGAATGTCACTGTGAAAAATGGAAAGTTGCATTAGACGAAATGGAATCTGAAAGTTAATCAAGTTTGGAGCTTGGTTGATTTACCGTCAGGCCGTAAAGCAATTGGGAATAAATGGATTCTCAAAATAAAACGAAAGGCGGATAGTTCTATTGATAGGTATAAAGCTTGTCTTGTGGCGAAAGGTTATACCCAGCCAGAGGAGTTTAGACTATGAGAAACTTTCACCGATTAAGTTTGCTTACATTACTTTAATTCTAGCTATTGTAGCATATTTAGATTTAGAATTGCACAAATGGATGTTAGACAACTTTTCTTAATGGAAATTTAGAAGAGGAAATCTACATGGAACAACACATGGGATTTTATTGTTAAAGGTCCAAGAAGCGAGAAAGTATGTAAGCTCCATAGATCAATTTATGTGTAAACAATCATCCGAGACAATGGTATCTTCGTTTCATAAGCCATTTTGACTTATGATTTTAAGATGATTGAAGAAATCATTGTGTTTATGTTAAAGATCAAATGATAAATTAGCAATTCTTTCTTTTATGTTGATGATATTACAATAATTTGAAATATGAGAGTTTGTATTTTACCATTAAAGATGGTTATCTACAAATTTTGATATGAAAGACATGGGTGAAGCAGACTACATTTTAGGAGTTAAAATTGAAAGAGATCGTTCTAAGAAGCTTTTAACTTTATCTCAAGAACATTATATTAAAAAGGTTCTTGAACGATTTCATATGAGTAGTTGCAAGCATGTGGACCTCACAGTAATCCCAGAAGCGAGGTGTTAAGAAGTCGAAATATTGCCTTTAAGTAGAAGAAGAAAAATGTCCCGATGTACCACCATATTCTTAGTGCGGTTGGTAGTCTTATGTATACAATGTTGTGTACTGCGGGGATATTTGTTTCTTTGTGGAGTACAGTTAGTCGGTATCAATCCAAATCTGAAGAGAACACTAAAAAAGGCTGTGAAAAGGATATTGAGATATCTAAAAGGGACTATGGATTATCATTTGTGTTACCAAGGATAAGTTTATGTCTAGTAGGATATTCTGACGCCGATTGGGAGGAGACCTTGATCAACGCAAGTCTACTTCAGAAGTTTTGCTTTCTTGCTTAACAAAGGGGTTATTTCATGGTGCAGCAAGAAACAAACTTACATAGCTCTTTCGACTATGGAAGCTGAATTTGTAGCATGTTCGGTACGTATAAATTTGTTTGGTTAAGAAGATTCTTTATGAATTTAGGAATTCAAAGTAGTAATAATCTTTGTCCGCGGTTAATTGTGATAATCGAGGCGACTATTGCTTTCCACGAAAAGTCCATTCCATAGTAGAACCGAACATATTGATGCTAGATATAACTACATTAGAATATCATAACTAAGCGTGAGATATACGTGCAATATATTTCTCACGCATCATATGGTGGTGATCCATTGACAAAGCTCATTAAATCATATTTTCTTGGTCCATATTAATGCTCTTGGATTAACGTGACATAAGTAATTTTAAGTGTAATAAAGTATTGTTGAACTTGTGTATTTACCTGATTTTATTTAATACAAGTATTTATTATTGATTTATTATTTGATTTAAATTCATGTCACGTGTATAAATAAAAATGTACATCATATGTTTTATAGCAAGAAAGTTCAACAATAGGATGTCACCACATGAGTTTGAGATTGGCTCTCTCACATGGCTTGATCAACTCCTAATGTTATGATAACATGTAGAGATGACAAAATGTTAGGTGTGTACTTCATTAAAAGATGAGATGAGATTGTGAGCAGGAAGACAACCGTTTTGGATTCCCCGTCAAATGACATGATGGATATGAGTTCTTAGTGAATAACTTTTGCTATATGAGTAAGGATTTTGAGAACTCGGAGTTAGTCTTAGATGATGAAGCTGACTAAAAATTTATGCGAGTATTTTACTAGACATCATAAAATAAATATTGTAGCACATGATTCATACCATGTGTACTTATGTAGACCACTATGGTAGTGAGAGAATGAATCCCTGCTTCTCCACTATGTGAGACCATGAGGATAAGAATTTTCCTCAATTGGATACCCTTATACTTTTTTTTCTGTTATTTATGATTTTGTGCTTCGTGTTTGCTAGCTTAGCGTGTTGACCTATGGTCATGGATGATTCGATCTATGGGACATGTCTAGAAAAGCAACATTATGAATTATAAATTTCGAGTGAAAAAAGGAGATTTAGTCTATAGTATTCATAGAAGGCGATCTTATTAAACACAGAACTAGGACTTGATCATGGATTACTAAATGAAGTTACAAAAGTGAAACATGTTCTTGTTGAGGATTAGAAATGTTAAATAACTCAAAAAGGGACAAATCTAGGGTATTGCGAGTGTTTATCTAACAATTATTTGTTTAAAGGTTGATAACTATGCTATTCCTAACGGATGCATAGTATAAGCTCTAGAAGTGCGGGTTTGCTCGCTAGGTGCATCGACCCATTTTACCTAGTATGGAAATTGTTTTGTTTATTGTTATGAGATATTCGCAATGAGGGTCATACCCGTCATGTGCGAATGAGAGATGTTGGAAATTTAAGTGTCAGATTCGCCCGAGACGGGTTTTTGACCCAGAACCCAGTGCTTTATATATATAATATGTTGAATATATTAAAATAGTTTGAATATAACACATAGTTTATTGATATATCTCTTTGTAGAGTTGTGTCTTTTGAAATAACTTCTTTAAATATGAGAAAATAGTGGAAGTTATCAAAAGAAGAAAAAAGAAAGAAAAAAAAAAGGAGCAAATTATCTGTGAAAACAGAAAAACAATTATCTCTGGAAATATAACAACAAGTATTGGAGTAAATCGAACATGGAATTCAAGTGTATTTTCTTTGTAATTTACACTACATCTAGTGATTATCAAGAACACTTTGTGGATTCATCATATCAAGTAAGTATTCCGCATTTTATTTGAAAGAACTGAAAGAATTAAATGAACTTATCTACCCATTTAATAGACTACAAGTGTGAATATGCATATGGGATCACATGATCACCAAACAAAGCATTCATTGGATTTGGAATCATTGCTTCCTTCTTGGCAGCCAAAGCATTATGTACATAATTTTTTTATGAATATCAGACACGAACCCTTTTTTCCTTTGAAAAGATTTTATGTCCTTGTTTCTGTCAAACCAATCATACAAGTCAACCTTCTAATTTTCAATTTAGTTTGGTAGAATTTGCGTTTCATCACCTTTTATTTTGCAGAAATTTGCTTTATATCATCAATCAAGCAACGGTTTCCTATATTCACATTGGTCCCTGAACTGTCTCTTTCTAGTAATATGTATGAATTTTTCCTTCTAGTTAGACTTAAGTTGTGATCTTAAGTGTTTAAAGTTCATTGTGCATGTGAAGTTTGTAATTTTTTATTAGGGAAAAGATAGATACTCTTCTTTATATATATGATTTCATTTTGTGTAGATTAGCAATTATAGTACTAAAAAGTGATGATTTGGGAAAACATAGTTAGGTGAATGACTTGAGTATATGAAATTGACCATACCTTTTATGTTTCTGTATGTGGTCTTGGCTCCTTTAATAAGATATTTAATTTGAGCTTTGAGATATTTCTTTTGCTTATGAAAATGAAATGTTTGTTTGTGATTACATTGCAGGGGTGAAAAAGCATTTTGTAGTGCAGAGTGTTGCGACAAATATATTAGAAGTGACAATGGCAGATCAAGCATCGAAGTGGTCTTTGCTACTCTTTATCCGCCTCATGTGGCTTACCGCTCAAAACAGGGCTCCACGATCTGCATGGGCTCATGGTCAGTGATAATTGGTAATAGAAATAGTACTTTTATGTCTTCATTGTAACAAAGAGGATCAACGGTGGGTGGCATTTACCCGATTCAGTATCACCTTCTTTGATGCGAGGTGATGTTGAACCTGCCAGTGCCGGGTGAAGTTAGATGGCAAATGAAGCAGGTTAGTGGATGACATTATTAAAGAAAAAGAAAAAGAAAGAGACAGAGATTTGAAATTGGAAGTTCTTGTGGTGATGATTCTGTTGAAGCAGATGATGTTGTTGAAATTGATAGGGGAATGTCGAGATGAAAGTGCACCTTCGAGGAAAGGAGTACAAAGTTACTTTGCTCCTCGTACTAATTCGGGATCCCAACCGAGCATTAGAAGTGCAATGGCTTCTAAAGAAATGGTTGATAATGCTCGTGGCTGTGGCAAGATGGTGGTATGATGCAAATGTATCCTTGTAATCTTGCTAATTAGGTTATTATCAACGATGATAGATGCTGGCGGGGATTGGTCACGAACCAGGTCCATCTCCTCATGAGTTTTAGAGGGATCGCTTTTGAAGGATGTTGTTCAAGATGTTAGAATCTATCTTTTCGAGAATTAAAGCAAAATAGAGTTATATGGATGCTCTGTGATGTCGATGGTTGAATGAATCCAGCAGCTGACCGATTATTAATTTTCTTGTGTTTAGTCAAAGGAACATATTTTGAAATCCATTGATACATCGGCCTTAGAAAGACAAAGAAACATTGTTGGCAATTTTGATCAAGTTGAAGTTGGAGCGGAAAATATTGTTGGTTTATCGCGATATTGATACAAGTTATAAAATTTGCAGACAAGTTATTTACAACAAAAGGTATGTCACTTTCTTTTGGTCTCCATGTGCTGCACAATATATTGACTTGATGTTGGAGAACTTTTCTGATCCTAGATATTTTCCTATGATTGATGCAACTATCAAAAAGGCAAGAAGTATCCTGAGGTATTTATAATCATGCATCTTGTTTTGGCTTTGATGAGAAAGGAATTCACTAATGGTAGAGACTTGTGTCGCCTGCTATGACTAGATTTATACTCATTTCTTGAACCTTCAATGTTTACTTAAATTCGAAATGAGCTTAGGCAAATGTTTACTTCAAACAAAGTGGTTAGAGAGTTAAGTCGTACTAAAAGTAATGCAAGGGAAAGATATTCTTGCAATTGTTTTTGCAAATCTGAGTTTGGTCTCGATGTCAAATATTGTTTTGGTTAGTGAACCTTTGGTAGAAGTTCTTAGACTTTGTGATAGTGAGGAAGGCCATCGATGGGTTATTTGTTTTATGGACAAAGCAAAGGAGACTATTATTACGAATAAAAAGAGTTTCATTGTATGGTCCGTATATTAGAATTTGATTGATGCTAGATGGGACCAACAACTTCTTAGTCCTTTACATGCTCTTTGGTTATTTTTTAATCATAATATCTTTTGGGCCTGATTTCACTAGGCAAAAAGATGTCACTAAAGGATTACTCACTACAGTGACTAGATTGGTGTTTGAGACTGATGTGCAAGATAAAATTAGTGGGCGAATGAAATTATAGAAATCAAGCGGTGATTTTGGAATGTCTTTAGCAATTCGCCAATGTGAAAAATTAAATCCAAGTATGATAGCTTAACTTTGAATTGAAACATTACTTACTACATTTATTAAAAGTTGGTTATGATTGTTTTGTTTATTGTAGTTGCATGGTGGGAGCAATTTGGCAATGATACTCCGGATTTGCAAAAGTTTACCACTCGTGTACTTAGCCAATGTTGTAGTGCAACGGGATGTGAAAGAAATTGGAGCATTTTTGAATTTATTCACTCTAAAAGGAGAAATAGGCTTGAATACAAAAGACTAAATGATTTGGTTTTTGTTCGCTACAATCTTAAACTTAGAGAAAGGTAAAAAAAAATGAAATATTTGCATTGAATTTATGTTATATTAATTGGTTAATTATAAGATACCATTATTCTTATTGTTATTCTGAGGATTATGAAGAAAGGAAAGGTTCTTTAGATCTAAGTATGGAACATATAGATTTGTTGGATGAGTTAGTTTACGAGGAGCGATGTTTGATGGAGATGATTTAAATTGGGAGACAATAGAAGCACCGTTTGCTTCAATGAGCTTAGCAGATGATGAAGAATTAAATTATACTAATGATGAAGCTGATATTGACCCTTCTCACCTTGCAAATACATGTGATTTTGATGTTTCTGAGTTTGATGACACCCGAGTTTGATGTTGGTTGCTGATTTACCGTTTTAGAATTTATTTGTTTATTTTGTATTAGCTTGTATTAAATATTTTATACTTGTTTGTTGATTTATGCGGGTTAACATGCTTAAAACATTATATTAATTTGGTGATTTAAACATCGTTAAGGTATTAAAATATTTATGTTTATTTGATAATTTAATTTGAATTAATGTATTATAAAATAATTTTTACTTGATAAATTATGTTACAAAATACTCTATATTAAAAAAAAATTATATATATATATATATATATATATATATACTATATATATATATATATATATATATATATATATATATATATATATATATATATATATATATATATATATCCGACACGCCTCGAAAGCGGTACAGAAGCGATCAGAAGCAGCGAAATATTCCGTTTCGATATCCAATCCGAAATGGCTATCGAAATGGAATTTAAAACCTTGGACTAAACAATACCCAAACCACCCCTATCCCATCAAAAACATGAAAGCATTAATCTTAAACCCATTAAAAACTTAATAATCATAATCTCATATTCATTCTATTAGGGACGGACAGGTGGAAACTTGAAAAAAACCTACCCTATGTCATCCCTAAAGAGAATAGAAAATCTAGATAAGTTGAAATGTGAAAATAAACGAGAAAACAAATTTAAAATTTCCTTAATTTTAACTAATTGAGCTAGGCACGTGAACAACCTTTTATATATTAAATTTGGTTATTAATTTTGTCAATTTCTTTTTGAAATGACAAATCTATACTACCCAAAAGTACACAAAACATTTATCAATTTATTCCAAAACTACATTTACTAATACATGTTTTTGTCTCCATTCAATTCATTTCATTTAACTGTTCCTATAGAATTCCTCAAATACCATTAATATATTAACAAAACACCATTTTTATTTGTTTTCCGTTAAAACGTCTCACACCAATTTAGTAATAGAACCTTTTTTCAATTTTTTTTTTCCGTTGTCCACCTTCATGTCTGAATAAATGACACCACCACAAATCACATTTTTTATATTTAAGGATTTTATAATCCCTCAAATACCAGTAATATATTAACAAAATACCCTTTCTTTTTTTTCCATTGAAACGTCTAAAACCAATTTACAAATGGATCATTCTTTAAAGTCATGATTTTTTTTATCCGTTATCCACCTCCATGCCTGAATCAATGACACAACTGGCTCTACAAATTCATTATATTTCTCTCCACATCATGTTATGAAAATCAAGTAGCAACACCTTCGACGAAGCCTAAAGGATAATCTTCATGATAAATTTTTTTATTCATCATTGAATTTGAATCACTAATAACTAGGCTTTGATTTCTTACATATTTATTGACACATTATTGTTATTTAGTGTTGAACATAAGGTTGATAAAACCATAAATACAATGAAAATTATGACAAATATTATAGAAGATTTGGGTGAAGCTGCAAAGAAGTTATCTGAGGATAAAGTACCTTAATTCGTTATATTTCTCTCCACATCATGTTGTTAAAATCAAGCAGCAACACCTTCAAGTATGAAGCTTGTGACTATGAAGCCTAAAGGGAGATTGTCACGCCCCAGTACTAGCGAAGAGTGAGGACGACCACGAGCCGGGACTCTTTAACTGCATTTTACGTCGTTAGTGGAGCCCAATTATATATATTTTCATAAAGAAATAATACTTATAACATATACATATAAAACAACTACTGTAGTGGTGTTCATAATATTCTGTACATATATCCGAGTCTCATTATTGGTTCTTATACAGTTTCACTATTACAAAACTCTACATTTACATATACAAAAACAAATCCAAAACCTACTTAAGGTGGGCTTCTATTACTGTGTGGCCCTGGCGGTTGCGGAAAGCCATGAATGTCCTCTTCGGTACCTACACGGAAGAAACACCTGTGCTAAGCTTATAGCTTAGTGGGAAAACATATAACATATATGACCACTTGCAGTGATCCTTAATTTTAGTATACATATACAATAGCTTATAAACATACTTCTTACATATCACTTAATGCATCTTTCGTATCATTTGCATATTTCATTCCTTTTTCATGTGTCATGTTTCATATTATCTTATATAATCTTGTATCATTTTTTTTATACTTGTATATTTAAAAGACGTGGATACAAGAGATAATTGTATATACGAAGGTATACATCAACATGCGAAGCATTGACCTATGCTGTCTTGTATGACCCCAAGCGGGGTCGTATATACGAAGGTATCATCAACGTATGCGAGACGTTGACCTATGCACATGATATGTGACTTGAAGCCGGGGCCGCTTTAATGACCCAAAAGCCGGGGCTAACTTATAACCTTAAACATAAGCGTGCATCTATCGCTTTGAAATATATGTAGAAAATCGGGCTTATTAGGTTTTTATTTGAGTTAGGCTTATCATATAGTCATTTTACATGTTTATATTCTTGTTCATGTGTTCATGTTCATATATCAGCCCCTTGGTTGGCCCACTTCAATCACTACATGAAATATTTCACCGCAAGCGACTCCTTTAACAAATTTTCTAGACCTAATGGGGTCCAAATTTGAATACACTTATTTCAATGAGATTTGTTTTCCTAGAAGTCTAGTTTACTTAAAAAATTTGAATCACTCAATTTGGATGAGTGAAACTCAACTTATGACCTAAATACCAAAGCGTTTGAAACACCAAACATATATTGAACCCGGAATTGACTGAAATCGAGAAGACCTCACTTTGGCCAATTTTAAGTTGATGGGGTCGAAGTTGAATACACTTATTTTAGGAGATTTGTTCTCTAAAAGTCCTGGATTTAACTCATAAATTTGTATCATAATTTGGATGAGTGATGGCCGTAGTGGCACTAAAATGTGGGTTTTGGAAAAAGAATTTTGCGATTATCTCCGCTAAAACTGACATTTCCTTTATATAAATATTGCTTAGTGAGGATTGTTACAACCAACTCAAACAACCATATAACACATTTAGAAGAGTTAGGGTTTTCCTAACTCAAACATAAACAGGGAAGGAGCTTAAGGAGTTTCCAAACCTTGTTTTCTTCTTTTGAAACAAACTTGCCTCTTCTTCCTTCTTCTAGCTTGAACCAAGAGGAACAAAAACCATAAATTGCACAAAAGAGAAATGACCTCCTTTCCTCCTTGATTAGTACCCAAATAGTGCTGTTTTGAGGCCTGTTTATTCCAGGTTTTGATCACTTTTTGTGTACTAATCAATGTAAATAACCCTAATTGATACACTAAGGTCCCAACTATGCTACTAATCATATTTTGTGGATATTTTTTGTAGTTTGCAAGCCTTGGTGTACCACCTGTTCAGCGATTCAAATGTGAAATTTAGGCCAGAGCTCGAAGCTTCATGAACAAGAGATCCCAATTGGGCTAATCTGAGGGAGAGTGAGGTACGAGAAAATTTTGTAGTGTTTGCCAAATTTTCGCGATTTCTTGAAGGCCACTAGCATGCTGTGAAATTTTCGCACCATGCGAAATTTTTTCGCTACATGCGAGGCCACCGCATGCAATTTCCACGACATGCAAAATTTCGCACTCTCCTTTGTTTCACTTTGTATTGACCACTTTTGATCGCTTTTGTGGCTTTACAAAATGTCATAATGTAGTGTGGTCTTTCCTTTATTTATGTAAATTCCTTGACTACGAGTATATAAGCTCGGTCGAGCTACGTGCAGGGGGTTGTTTTACCCGATAAAGTTGGCACCAAAGCTCGGCTTTCCGACCTCGAATTTTCTTTCACTTTCTCCGCGCCTGTATTTTCTCACTTTTAAAAACCCTTTGAAGATGACAACTCAAGGATGCTTGGCTAAACCTCCTCATCCTTGAGAGGGCCATTGGAGTTAGGGTTTGAGGTATCTGTACCCTCATTACCCAATGCGGGGCATTTTATCATCATTTTTGTTTACGCATCTCACCGTGGGTTTAAATCCTGTGATGTACCTTGAGTGGTTGGTACTTGCTTAAACTTTCAGGTTAGTGGATACTTATTGTTAGATTCAACGTGCTCAATTGGTTGCCATTTATTAGCTCTGCGGGTTGAATCCGACGGATGGTTTTAACTGCTTTAAAACATCAATGAATCATAAATGTTGTATACTAGGAAGGAAACTCTTAGGGTTAAGTTTTTATAGCCAAACCTAGATCCAGCTCGGGAAATGACTATAGGTCATCCTCCCCAGCGCGAGGAAAAGGACCCGAGGACATTATAGTTACCTTAAAACCCTAAGCCCAGTGGTTCGAAACGAGAATTCTCTTACACTTTATTTCTCACGCCAGTGCGGTTTACTGACCATCAACCTCTTTGTTTTTGCAAAACCCCAAATCGAAATTGGAAACACAGAAACTTTACTCAAGCGTAACTCATTTAGCATGAAGAAAGCCCATCCTTGAGAGTTTGACATGAAACTCTTATCTTTGTAGTAAGCAGCTACGGCCAGTGAACCCTAGGATATAAATTTTGTTGATTCAGGTACACCTACTGTGGCATGAATCAAATGGCGCCGTTGCCGGGGATGGTGCCGAAGTGTGAGTGAGAAGTTGGTGAACTTGTGATCCACATCACAAGTGTTGGTGAGTCTCATTCCTTTTTTAATTTTATCATTATTTCCGTTCTGATTCGCTGCGAAATTGCATGTTCATAATGTACATACTTAGTTTTTATTTGTTTCTAAAATTTGATCAACTATAACTCTTTTTGGTAGCCTTGTCTTTGGTTTCTCAGCTGTTTTGTGTTGTGTTTAAGTTTTGCTACAGCATTGGGATACCGGCTGCTGCCGAGGCGGAGACTAGAAGAACAAAATCTTCTCGAAGCAGAGGGGTTTGTCAGGTCTACATAATAATAAGATGGAGCCTCCACACGAGAACAACGAGTCGGTAGGACTGAAATCCCTAATCTTACATGTCAATGAGGGACCACACATACACCCCAAAGGGGTGAGGTGCGGCCTCATGCATTGTACCTCTATGAGAAGATGTAGTTTGTGGGGCCTTATTTGGTGTCCTTGTTCCCGACCTTCCATGGTATGTATGGAAAGCGAGAATCCATACACACACATCAGGGAGTTTGAGGAAGTTTACTACTGTGGAGGGTGCAATTGATATGGATCTGCTTAAGGCCCGAAGACCTTTCCTTTAACCTCAAAGACAAAGCCAAAAATTTGGCTTGGACCTGCAAGGCGAGGACCATCGGAGTGGGCGAAATTGCGAGCATAGTTTTGAAAAAATTCTTCGAGTGCACACGGACCAACGAGTTTGAAGAGAGGCAAATTTGCCCACATTTGTAGCCCATGATAATGAGAAGTTCTACCAATGTTGGGAGAGATATATGGAAACCATCAGTGCATGCCCACACCATGGCTTTGATACATGGATGTTGGTCAACCACTTCTATGATGGTTGTCATGCCATGAAGCAATTATTGGAGACTATGTGTGGAGGGGATTTCCTGAGTAAGAATCTAGATGAAGCCATGGACTTCCTCAGCTGTTTGAAACCTCCAAAGCTTGGGATGAGCGAATCTGGGGAGGCAGAACGAGGATGAGGCCACCACGCTGGAAATCAAAAGGGGAGGCATATACTCGCTCTCGGAGGACATGGAGACAAAGCAAAGCGTCACCTTGTGGCAAGGAGGTTGGAAGAGCTTGAAATGAGGAATCGACGCGAGAGTGGCGGTGGCGGGGCATGCGCACAACCAATCATGCTTGTCGATCCAGCGACATCAAGGAGAGCATTGCCCAAGTGTGCCTTTAGTAAGAGACTTTGTGGCTAAACAAGCCAATGCAGTGGGCCAATACAAGCCACCAGCCACAACCCCATACAACAATACCTATAATCCCAATTGGAGGAACCACCCAAACCTCTCCTGGAAACCAAAACCTCCTCCCTATGTGCCTCTGCCACAATGTGGCCTGTGGATCCTCCTCGGCCAAGCCATGACCACCACATCTTCATCTCTAGTTGAACAGGCTATTATGAATTTGAGTAAGGTAATTAGACGACTTTGTTGGAAGAACAAAGGCGGTGAATGCCGGGCGATCAAGGGTTGACTCGGGTGGAGAGCACACTTTCTGATAAGAAAATGAGCAACTGCGCTCGAAATTTCTCAGCACAACTGACTGTTTGAAATTTCAAAATATGATAACTGCGGTATTCAATATCAAGTAGTCGACCGGCGGGTGCGGGGAAAGGGGAAATTCCTCTAAGACACAACCAACCTAGGGAAATTTGCGTAGTGAGCTCTTCCGGTGTTCAGAATTCTAGGATGAATGAAGTTAAGAGGCGATCATCATATTGAGAAGTGGTAAGGGCTCAAACAACCCGACACCTGGCGGTGAAAAAAAGGGCGAGGAAGGTGAAGAAGTTGAACCGAGGAGGAGGTGGTGATCAAGCGAGGCTGAAAAAATAGCACACCACCTTTTCCTCGAGCTAAAAGCGAAAAGAGGCTGTGTCAGTGAATGCGAGAAGTGTTGAGGCAAGTAAAAGTCAACATCCCCCTGCTTGACATGATCAAACAAGTCCCCACCTATGCAAAATTTTTGAAGGACTTGTGTATAGTGAAAAGGGGGTTTAATGTTGACAAAAGGCCTTCACGGCCCGAACAAGTCGGTGCTATTATCAATCTTGAGACTCGATTGAAGTACAAAAGATCGGGTTGTTTAACCATTTGGTTTAATATTGGAAACGCCTACGTAGAAAAGGCCTTTGCTAGACACAGGTGCGAGTGTAGAATCTCCTCCCTATTCGATGTCTGAAGCCGGCTCGGTTTGGGAGAACTAAAGCCCACCTCCCATCACATTGTCTCTTGCGAGATAGATCCTTCGAGATACGGGACGGTGGAGGATGTACTCATGAAGTCGACAAATTCTATTATCCGGTGGATTTTGTTGTACTTGATACGAGCGAGTACAGCGAGGGCCAACTATGTGCCTATCATCTTAGGGAGACCATTCTTGGCCACCTCGTACGTTGTCAATTTCGAAATGGTGTTATGCGGCTCGCGCCGAAACATGACCATGAACTTCGACATCTTCTACTTGAGTAAAGCACATGCAGCCAGGTGGAAGATGGCTAAGAGGAAAATGCATCATTGACACAATCCTGGAGGAGCGGTGACCAACGAGAGAGCGAGTTTCTTGTTTGGCTTGGTTAGTGTTGAAGGGTAGCGAAGCCCCGAACGAAAATTGTGCGAGGCGATGGAGAAAAAAAAGCGAGTACACTTTAGTAATTGAGAAGGAACCAATGAACCCCAAAAATTGGAGCTCAAACCTTTGCCCGTGGGTTGAAATATGCCTATTTGGAGGAGCAGGAGCAGTGTCCAGTTGTCATTTCATCCACCTTTCCGGCGCCTCACGGGAAGGTGGTCTGGCGCACATCTGGGGAAGAATAAGCAAGACTGGGTGGAAGGTGCGTCGGGGAGTAATGGCGGAGTTTGCACCCATCATCTACCACCTAGAGGAGGAGGCAAAGTCGATAAAGCGACCTGAGAGAAAGGCCCGAACCCACATATGCGAAGTGGTTAGATTTCAAAATCTTGAAGTTCTTGCAGTGGTATTATCTACCCATCTCGGATAGAACTGGGTGAGCCCAACCCGGGTGGTGCCTAAGTCAAGGGTGACCAGTGCGTGCAGAAAAGGAGAAGAGATGCTGCCTTACCACGAAATTTGGAGGGTATGTATTATAGGAGGCTAAATGAAGTGACCGGGAAGGATCACTTCCCTACACCACTTCATGGATCAACTTCTAGAAGGATTTACGGGTCAACCTTCTCTTTGTTTCTGGATGGCGTATTCAGGATACTTTCAAATAGAAATTGTTCAGAGAAGACCGGGGAAAAGACCACCTTCACATGCCCATTTAGCCACGTATCGAAATAGAAGAATGCCACTGGCACGCAATGCCTCTAGCATTCGAGCTTTGTGCTCGATTATTTTGATGATTTGGTAGAGCGCATTATGGAGGTTTACATGGATGACATTACGGTCACGGGAGCTTTGGAGAATGCCTAATCAACCTAGAAACTGTCCTACGCAGGTGCATAGAGAAAAACCTAGTTTTGAACTGGGAGAAATGCCACTTCATGGTCAGCCAGGGAATAGTGCTGGGGCACATTATTTCAGAAAAAGGGATCGAAGTTGATAAGGTAAAAATCGACTTGATTTCCAAACTGCCTTCCCCCACAAATATCAAGACTGTAAGGAAATTCTTGGGGCATGTGAAGCCTACAGAGGTTCGTCATGGACTTCTCGAAATTTCAAGCTGTACAAGCTGGCGGAAAAGATGCCAAATTTTTTGGGATCTTGAGTACGCCAAAGAGCTTTTGAGGAGCTTAAAGCCTATTTGACCAGCTGCACTAATAGCGAGGAGCCCACTGGCGGCAATTACCCTTGGTGATGTGCGTACGACGATATGGCCATTGGAGGCCGGTTCTCGGACAAAGGAAGAAGGGGAAGCCTTATGTGGTCTATTATGCAAGAAAAACATGAATGGCCTTACGAGGAGGAATTATACAACCACAGAAAAGAGCTCTTGGCGGTGGTCTATCCTAGAAAAATTTCGAGCTTATTTGGTTGGGTCGGACATAATAGTATTCACGGATCACTCAGCCTTGAAGTACCTAGTCACCAAACAAAATGCTAAGGCTAGGCTCATCAGGTGGGTTAGCCTGCTACAAGAGTTTAACCTGCAAATCAAGGACAAAAAGGGTGTAGAAAATATTGTTGCTGATCACCTAGCGAGATTAACAATGCTTTAACGCTCCTGACCGTCCGTCGATGATGAGTTCCACGAAAGTCGCTGGCTCTGGTTGAGGAGGCACCCTGGGATGCTCACATTGCAAATTATTTGGCCCTAGGGGAACTACCAGCAGATTAGAAAGCACAAGACAAGAAATTCTTCTTTGCAAAAATTCACTCCTATTATTGGGAGGAACCATTCTTATCTGAATCTTGTCTTGACGGATAATCGAAGGTGTGTGCACGGCGAGCAACCGGGGAATCCTCGATCCGCGCCATGTGAGAATGCTGTGGAGGCCACTTGCTTCGAAAAACTACTAGAAAGGTGCTCGATGCGGATTTCAACGGCCCTCCTTTTGGATCGCCGGCGTACCATGTGCGAGGAATGCGATAAGTGCCCAAGGTTGGGGAAAATTTCTCGTCGTCACATGATGCCTTTAAACCCGATTTTGGTAGTTGACCTATTCGACGTATGGGGCATCGATTTCATGGGACCATTCCCTTCCTCCTTTGGATACCTCTACATTTTGGTGGGAGTTGACTATGTGTCAAAGTGGGTTAGGTAGTTCCTTGCCGGGAGTAGCGAGACCACAGGTGGTTGTAAAATTTTGAATATATTCTCTAAGTTTGGGGTCCCCAAAGCCATAATTAGTGATGGAGGTTCGCATTTCTGCAACAAACCTTTTGAGAGCCTTCTCACTAAATATGGTGTCAAGCATAAAGTAGCCACCCCATACCACCCTCAGACCAGTGGCCAGGTTGAACTAACTGACAGAGATCAGGCAATGCGATGAAAGTGGTGAATTCTCTTGAAAAGATTGATCTCTGGTACGCTTCTTGACTCTCTTTGGGCATCTGGGACAGCTCTGAAGACCATTATGGGCATGTCTCATATCGCTTTGGACTGCTGGCAAAGCACATACTGCACAATGGAAATTGAATACAAGGAATGGTGGGCAGTGAAAAGTGAACTGGACATGGGCGAGCTGGTCTCAGGCTCCTCGATATCAACGAGCTAGAAGAAATGAGGAAATGATGCCTACCTCAACTCAAAATTGCAAAGATAGGCGGGGTGGCATGATCGGTTGATGGCTACATGAACATTTCAAAAGGGGACCAAGTCTTTGCTCATGACTCCAGCTCCATCTTCGAGACGGCTCATCAGATGGTGGACCATTTCCTATCCAAAGAAGTCTGCATGGTTAGTGAGGCTGCTCAATGCCGAGAGACAATGAGTGTTCAGGTGTGTGAGGCTGAAGTCATATGCATTTCGACCTCAGCAGACAAGGAGAAATCCCTCCTTGACTCTCATATGAAACCTCCTGAACACATATTTAGGAGTGACTTCTGCAGTATCTCAGAAGTCACTATAATTTAATTGCTTAATTTTTTTAGTAATCTTTTTGTGTCCCTTGTTATTGATTGGTTTATTTTCCTTTTACAAATTTTCTCATTTACAAGTTCGTTTCCTCACAATTTTTAGTCTTCTGTTTTGCAGGTGTCGTAGTGGGTTGGGGAGTAGTTTTCTGCCTGGAAATTTTCTAGAGTGCGAAATTTTAACACGCAAGAGGCCGCGGGTCTTAGCCCACAGCACAACGAATTTGCAGGCCCTTGTTCTTCTCACGACATTAAGTACGCACAAACCCTCCGTTTCCTATGCCCACCATTAATTTCCCTATCTTTTTGTTCCAGCCATTTAATAGGACCATTAATTGGCCATGACCTTTCATTTGCCCCCCCGCCTACCCCTTTCTTTTCCTTCTCCGACTTTAGTATAGTAAAGACATGCGGAGGAAGCGTTTTTCGGCCCCGGGTGCGCCGTTCCTCCCTCCCACCTATGCCGGCTCGGTAGAGCCTCTCTTGGCCAGATTGAGCACTTGGCGCTCCTCTCGCCGCCCGTTGTGTCTCCCCTGCTTATTTTAGCAGAGACGCTGCTGACGTGGAGTTCTCTTCTGGCTGAGCCCTTGCCCAGGAGATGCCACGTTGAGGTTGGCCCCACTCCCTCCCTCTACGCCACATCCTAGACCATCAGGAGTCACCGTTGAGGGCCGGGGACCTCTCGGGCCGGGAGGAGTCCTTGACTCTAGACCTCGGGAGCCCACAGTCACCACCTCATGAGGCCACTCTTAGAGCCCTACGGACTGTCCCCGGCTTCCATCATCAGGCTGACCTTTCTTCCCAGCTGGGCCCCATCACAGAGATGCGATTCTGTTAACGGGGACACATGGCGGGACATTATGATTTTCCATCCTTTTCCACAGACTCAAAGCTTCGAGACTCAATGCTCCTAGTGCAGAGGTACTCCCTAGAGCCGTTCATGACACCTCGTCGGTTCTTTTACCCTCGGGTGGTCATCGAGTTCTACCACACGATGACATCGGCAGGCACGTCTCTTCCTTCTCGTCGACCGGTTGGCACAGGGACGCGGGGCCTCTAACATCGTTGCTACATTCAGTTGCGGTGGTCCTGCTTGACTCGACATTATAGGTAGTGGCCCCATCCACATCTAGAGATGGTGAAGTGCCTCGGGGACATTGCAGGTCGGATCAAGTGCAATTCGGGGAGGCGGCTCGCCGCATATGCTTCTTATCGATCACATTCTGCGGTCTAACCTTTTCCCGCTTCAACATACCGTTCAGAGGAGAGGGGCCATCTTGGAGGCCCTATTTCGCATCTCGGAGGGCTAATGGTTCAGTCCAGCTGAGCTCATTATGACCTCCTTGTTCTTTGAGGAGCCAAAAGTCCATCGTAGGGAGTATCTCGGTGAGTCCACTCCTCTCTTATTCCCGAGACTCCTATGACAAGTGCTTGAGCATATGGGCTTCCCTGATGAGCCTAGATTGAAGCGTTGTTGTGACTTTGTAACCCGGCCTTGCAAAATTCGGTAGGTGGTGGCCACGCCCAGCTGTTCCCGCTTCCGGTAGGATCGGCCCGACTCACAGGATATTTCTGCGGAGGCGGCCCTTCAAGTGGAGCACATTTTGGGGAGCCTCGAAGCTCAGAGCACCCTGATCACCAAGCTTCTCCTCCACCGACCGGTGTCGTTGGCTCCAACGCCTCGACTTTTAGGCCGCGGCCCCGATTACCACCTACGGGGCGGTCTTTGCGGCGAGCACTTCCGCACCTCAGCGGCATATCCGCGATTTCCACGGTGATTTTAGGCCATCATGGATGCGGTTGCACGTTCTCCCGCTTTCTAACAACATCATTTGCAGCGCCCGTCGACCACCGCCCGAGCGGGATGACTTCGCGCGAGGCCGTATGGCTCCGGGCCCGGCGCCATCAGCACGAGAATCGAGCCATACTCATGCAGATCCAGAGACACCAGGGCCTCCCAACTATATCCCCATATGTACCTGCTCAGATTGTTCCCGCTCCTACTCCAGCAGGACCGGTCGCAGCCAGCCTCCGACCCGTACGAGCTCTCCGCACCGTCTAGCGGTTCACGGCGATTCGCGACCACTCCTCATGACACCTCAACACCGCTCGGAGCGGGGACGCCTCCTTCCGCCGGCTTCACTGGCGAGAGGTAGCACTTCCTCCACTACCTTTCCAATCCACACCCCATTGCGGACAATAACACACTTGGTTGGGGGGAGAGTTAGTGAAGGAAATGATGATTTTTTATATACTGTAGATATCATTTTCTTTTACACTTTTCGAATCTACTACATGTGTAAGCAAAGCCCATTTTGTTTGTTTAGTGGCTTGCTTTTTGCTTCTTTTTGAGAAAGCTGTTTTTGAAAAAGCTAAAAATTTAGTGATATACACTGATATACATTTCAAACAGTTTAGTTTCTTAATTCTTTTGCAACATTTTTGCCCCCATTTTTTTTGTGGTTTTGCCTAGCTTATAAGTTGAAAAATTGAAACAATGCCCAATGCCATTGATGCTAGATTAGTTCCATGCATGATTAAGTGGTTGGTCAGTTGAAGTCTCCCGGTATTCAATCTTTTTCTTTCACCTTGAGCTAGCCACACACTGCGCACATCAGTTTTTACGTAATGACGAAGAACTACACCTGCTCCTTATCTTGCAAACCTACTCTAGTTTCATTGACCACTTGTAAAGGTTATGGTTCATAGAAAAGAAGGCCAATGAGTCTTCCAAAGAAAAAGAAAAAGAAAAGAAAAGAAAGAGAATAGAAAAACCGCGTATCTGCTGACGACGATGATTTTATGGCGATCTTTGGTGGTATACAAACAATGAGTGCGATATATTTCGTGCTCCTCATGATCGTTTGCGAGTGTCGATCACTGCTAGTTTGTTATTTGGGATCTGGGTGAGCGAGGGTCTAAGTGGTCGAAAGATCCTCATGACTTGATGCCACAAGCCTTAGTTGGTTGGGAGTCATCGGTGCACCAGTTACGGTTTTGGTGAGTCGATTTCGACCTTGCGATCCTACAATGAAAATATGAAATAAGAGTGGAACGATTTATTTAGGTTGGTCAATGGGCTAGGACTTGGCGGTGCTTGGTTGGGGGAGAAGCGGTTTAGGCGGATTATTGTTGAGAAGCGATCACATAAACCGCGTAGATTTTGAGGTGGAAGTTTGGTCGATTCCCTTGGGATGGATACTCTTTTGAAACTTGGTCTGTGTGGCATTTATTCTCCTAAAATTTGGTTGTTGTGCGAGGTCTCAATCATTCTGCTTGAGAATTAGGGCATGCTTATCCATACATTTTTTTTGAAAATACCATTCCTTTTGCATGATCATAACCTATCTGATCTTCTTTCTTTTTGTCATTGCTAAGGGACTAGCAATGTGTCGGTTGGGGGGAGTGATTAGTACCCAAATAGTGTTGTTTTGAGGCCTGTTTATTGCAGGTTTTGAGCACTTTTTGTGTACTAATCAAATAAATAACAGTGATACACTAAGGTCCCAACATGCTACTAATCATATTTTGTGGATATTTTTGTAGTTTTGCAAGCCAATTGTACCCACTTGTATCTTCAAGCCAATTCTAATGCAAAGAACCCGAGCCGAGCTCGAAGTTGCATGAACAAAGCAGATCCCAATTGGAGCTAATACAGAGGGAGAGTGAGAATTGCAAAATTTTTTGCAGGATTTTCACACCATGCGAAATTTTCGCATGCAATTTCACAGCATGCGAAATTTTCGTACTCTCCCCTGTTTCGCTATATTGACCACTTTTGACTGCTTTTTGTGGCTTTTTACCAAAATGCCCTTAATGTAATTGTTGGTCTTTCATACATTTATATAAATTCCTTGACTCTGAGCACTATATAAGCTTAGTCAAGCTCATGTAACAGGGGTTGTTGTTTTTACCAATAAAGTTGGCGCCAAAGCTTTCAGCTTTCCCGCCTCTGAAATTTTCTTTCACTTTCTCTCCCTTTCTCTTATTTTCTCACTTGCCAAAAACCCTTTGAAGATGACAACTCAAAGGATGCTTGGCTAAACCTCCTAAATCCTTATGAAAGGAGGGCCCTTTGGGATAGAGGTTTGAGGTAATACATTGCCCTCTGTTACCAATGCAGGCATTTATCATCATTTTTTGTTTCTGCATCTCACACGTGGGTTTAAATCCCTGTGATGTACCCTGAGTGGTTAGTACTTGGCAAACTTTCAAGGTTAAGTGGATACTTGTGCTGAATCATGATGCTCAATTGATTTGCCGTTTATTAGCTCTGAGTTAGATTCGACGGATGGTTTTAAGCTGCTAAAACATCAATGAATCATAAATGTTGTATACTAGGAAGGAAACTCTTAGGGTTAAGTTTTTATAGCCAAACCTAGATCCGGCTCGGGAAATGACTATAGGTCATCCTCCCCAAGGCGAGGAAAAGAACCCGAGGACATTATAGTTACCTTAAAACCTTAAGCCCAGTGGTCCGAAACTTCAAGGAATTCTTTTACACTTTATTTCTACGTAGTTCACCGGTTTTACTAGCCATCTGACCTCAGCATTTTTACCAAAACCCCAAATCCAAGTGGAAACACCAACTTTACTCAGCGTAACTTTCCATTTAGCATGAAGAAAACCCATCCGAGTTAGGCCCAGCCGGCATTTATCGCGGTAAGCAGCTACGTGGGAACCACCCCAGGATATAAATTTTGTTGACACCTACTGTGGCATGAATCACTCCTCCACCAAAATTTCTATAGCCCTAGCTTATCTCTTTCAAAAATGAGAAAATATCTCATTCAAGACCAAAATTTGGTCTTATCTCTTTTCCTTCACAAGGCCTTATTTGGCCAAAGCCATTTGGTTTTTTTTTTCCCTTTTTGCATTTTTAGTCCTTCGTTTTTCTTTCTTTGTAATTCCAACTTCTTAATATTCTATTTTGGCATGTAAAGCTTATTATCTTATGACCCTTGAGTCCCTTAATGTGACATTTTACTATTTTACCCTTGACTCTTGCATTAATTTTGATTTATCATTTTTGTTCTTGCTTGATATACATTAGGAGAAAATACAAATTTAACTTATTTTATACCCTAAACATGTTATAAAAGCTGGGTATATTTTGAATTTAACTCTCCCCCTTTAAAAGAATTTCGTTCTCGAAATTATTACCTTAAGCGAATAGTTAAGCAGATTGCGCATACCCATATAGTTCTTACGGCTCCCACGTAGCTTCCTCCACGCTATGGGTGTTGCAAGTACTTTCCTTGCTTGGTACTTGCTTATTCCACAACTGTTTCACTTCTCGAGCTAATATAGCTTTTGGCTCTTCATCATAGGAGAAATCCTATTACACTTGCACCTCTTGCACGGGCGAGGATGTAATGATTGTCCGTCTGTATTTCCTCGGCATGGACACGTGAAAAACATCGTGGTTAGTGACTCGGAGGTGCCAGTAGATAACAACATGGCCAATTCTTTCTAGGATTTCATAAGGCCCAATGAATCTTGGACTCAGCTTTCCTTTCTTGCTAAACCGTAGAATCTTCCTCCACGGTGATACTGTCAAAAATACTTTATCTCAAACTTCATATTCAATATATTTCCTCTTCAAATCAGCATATGATTTTTGTCGATCACTAGTAGCCTTTAACCTTTGCTGTATAACCTGAACTTTCTCTTATGTTTCTTTCACTATATCAGGACCAATAACCTTATGCTCGTTCAATTATGTCTAGCATATAGGAATTCTACATCTCCTGCCATACAAAGCTTCATGAGTGAAACTCTGAAATCTTGGGCGATAATTGTTGTTATAAGCAAATTCCATAAGAGGAATATACTTATCCCAACTTCTGAAAAAATCTAGTGCACAACCTCGAAGCATGTCTTCTAACACACTTGAATCACTATCTCTGATTGTCCATCTGTTTGTGAATGGAAAGTTGTACTAAAATTCAGCCTAGTACCCAAGGCTGACTATAATTCCTTCCAAAACCTTGACGTAAACCATAGATCGCAGTCAAACATAGATGCTCCGAAATACCATGTAACGGCAATTTCATTCACATACGGTTCCATGCTTAGATCCATGGAATGGTAAAGTCGAAGCTGGTAGAAGTGGCGGAGACTTGTCGGTTGTCCCTGATGCAGCGAATCATGTTTCTTTTGGGTGAGGAAAACCGAATCTCTGAAAGTCCGTAGTAATGTTGTCCTTCGTTGGGAGTGGAAGAGGATTTAACAATCCGGACGGTACTTGATGTTCAGCCTTTACTTGCTGACAAGTCAGACATTTAAACACATACTCTATCACATCCTTTTTCATCCCTCGCCACCAATAGTACCGTTTCAAATCCTGGTACATCTTGTTACCTCCAGGATGCATGGTAAATACGAAATTGTGGCTTTCATACATCAACTTCTTTTTCAACTCCATGTCATTCGATACACATAATCTGCTCTTGTAAAACAAACCTCCATTTTCATCTATAAAATAGTCAATTTTGTCTCCATTTAAATAAGCGTACTATTCTTGTAGCTTGACATCATTCTTCTGAGCATCTCTTACCATCATTTTTAAATCAGGAATAACTCTCAGTTTAGCCAACTAGGCTCCATGATTCAAATCACGTAGCAGCATGAGAAATATCACCTACTTGATTTCGGACTTGTTTGGGTATATTAAACCTAAATTGAATTTTTCGAATAAAATGATGAACCAGAAAATTAATACGAGGAAACAAAGGTAAATATATAATTTACCACTTGAGGACTAGTGGTCATAAATGGGAAAGACTAGGGGTTAATGTATAAAATGCTTGAAAAGGAAATACGGAAATAGAGGTTATGTGATTAAAGGCAATTAGAGACTTAAAACCAAAAATGGGTTTTATTTGTCTTAGACAAACATGGCTGAGACCAAGTGAAATTAAAAGAAAAATTAAACAAGGGTAGATAAGATCAATTGGTCTCTGTTTTGAGGAACCGAAAGAAACTCGTAGAGAAGAGAAGAGAAGGAGAAGGAGAGAAAGGAAGGAAAGAGAAGAAGAAGAGAAAAGAAGAAGAAAGAGAAGAGATTTCAGGTATGGATACATGTTTTGGGTTGTATGGAGCAACCTTAGATATCAAGATTTCTTGTTTGGCATTTGATCTTTCTAGGGTTTTGTTAGGATTTCATCATAACCCTAGATTTCTTGAAAATAGGGTTGGTAAAACCCTAAATGGTACAAGATGAGTATGGAATCCTCTCTTTGAGGTTGGATTCATGGTTTAATTGCATGTAATGGAGTTTGAGTTTAGAACAAACCCTAACTAACCTTCATGTTAGGGTTATGTATGGGTTAGGATTCGTTTTAGAGTTGTTTTGGGAGTAATTCATGATAGGTTTTGGTGTAAGATAAGTATTGAAAGATGATTTAAGTAGAATAGAGGTTGCAAAGATGAATATGGAATGGTTTTTTGATGTGTATTGAGTGAGTTGGTTTGGGTAGAAATATGAAAAATGGGAGAGAAAAACCACCGTTTATGGGCATTTTCGAGGTTGAATGCAGGTACGAAACAAAGTGGTACCCGGTACCATAAGTGTTACAGTCAGTGAAGTGCGATCTTAGAAAGTCGATCTGCGTTACCCGTGTTATGTTTTGGACCAGTATTAGTATTGTGGCCATAACTTGGTCATTTCTTATCCGATTTGAGTGATTAAAGTGGCTGGTTAAACTAGACTTCAAGGAGAACAAAACTCCTAGAAATAGGTACCTTAGTGACTCTATTTAGCCCGAAATTCCTCGAAGTGGGGTATGTTTAATGATTTCTAGTTAGGTTTGACTGATGATCACAGTTGTTTAGGACATATCTTGAGTTTTGATTGCTCCCGATTTAGGTGATTCAGTTGGAGAGAAGAACCCTTAGCACCTTAGCTTCAAATATTACAAAGAACCAGTGTCAGGCCTATGGAGTTAAGACCCCCCTGAAAATGAGTATTTCAAGCGTCCCTAATAGTGTAATATGGGCAAATGACTAGTTTGTGAGGAAAATGCCATAACTTGAGTTGGATGATTCAATTGAAATGATTCCAATTTCTAAGTAAAAGTAAGGTTCACGGAGAACAAGAATACATGAATGATGTGTGAATACATAGGTGTCATACCGTACAAGTATATGAAATGCCATATGCAACAGACATGAAACAAGAAAAATATAGGAAATGCAATATGTATAGATGTGTTCATGAAACATAAATGTGATATGAAATATGAAAACGAACTGAAACATGAACACGAACATGAAAGGAAATATGTCATGAACACATAATGTGGTTAAGTTATATATGATTATTATCACATATAACCAGAAAAGATAACAAATGATATGAAATACATGAATTAACAAGTGATAGCCAATTAAGAAGGCTATGAATAGATAAAGACCCGGTAGATCTACATAAATGATATGAAGACAGAATGTGATTAAGATAGATTATGAGTTCATAAAGACATATGATAGTATGACTACCTAGGACTGAAGAATGAATGAGTGAAACGTTACGATCGATTGCCGACACTCACCTTCGTCTTCTCTTTCGCCATGCGTGGGCGAGCACGTTATGATCGGTCGCCGCCCTCACGCTGGTGCTGCGGCATACGTGCGTGAAGCGGAGACCACGTTACGATCGGTGCCGACACTCTTGCTAGTGCTCACGACACTTAAATTGCATTGGGGCGGAGACCGTACCGGTTCGATCTTGTACCATACCTTCGGGTTCTGGTGTCTTATGTCTCTCATTCATGGTTCGGTGCAGGTAGGCGACTATAGATGTGAAGTGTGTGAAGCGTTGATGAATACACTTATATAAAGTACATGATTAAGACCTAGTATGTAGCATGCTTTGTCTTATCTTGTGTACCTTGGGTATATATGTTCAGATTTGTATGATAAAGTCATAGACATAAACCATATAAGAATGAATAATGAGCGATAAGAGAAAGGAATTCGGTTAAAGCTCACAGCGTACCTACGGGTACCTTTGTATAGGCTCTATACTCCTACGAGAGGTGTAAGAGTTATGTTAAAAGTCATAAGGTACAAGTAGACAGAATTATGTAAATTACATGAATAGGAACATGACCTGGAAACCAAGAAAGTCATGAAACATGTAAAAGAGACGAATCAGATACCTTGACATGAATATGTATAAGTCTGAACATGAATCTGATATAAGTACAAATATGTGCCCTTCGGGAGAAATGAACCAATATGAACCTAAGTGCCTTCGCAAGAATAAGTCATTAATACAGAGTAAGATCCAGTAAGACAGAGTATATGCTCCGTATCTGAGTATAAAGATAAAATACATGAATAAGCTCTGCAATACAAATATAAGATCCGTAAGACAAGTATATGCTCATTAATACAAGTATAAGATCCGAAATACATGAATAAGCTCTACAATACAAGTATAAGATCCATAAGACAAGTATATGCTCAAGTAATAAGTATAAGATAGAAATACGAGAATAATCTCTGTAATACAGAGTATAAGATCTATAATACAAGGATGTGCTCCGTGGTACAAGTATAGAATCTGAAGTACAAAGTATAAGTTCTATAGTACCTCACGGGTACCTCGATGAGGTCTAAGCTGCAATAACTCCCTACGAGAGATCACGGATAGAAGTATTAGTATGGCCAGAGTTCAAGTAGATGTCTTTTGGGAGATCTGAATAATTATAAGTCCGAGACAAGTATCAGTATAAGTTCGATATATATATCCTTTGGGAGATCTGAATACGTATACATCTAATACAAGTACAAGTATGTGTCCTGTGAGAGACTTGAACAAGTATACGTTCTCTATAAGTACGAATATGTGTATAAGCTGCTATATGAATTGATGAAAAATTATGATATATATATTACTACATATCTATTACTGTTATATGCTCCCTATAAATGAGTAACAGTGCATGTGTTTCTGTATAAGTCATATGTTTCCCACTAAGCGTAAAGCTTAGCATGGGTTTTTAATCCATGTAGGTACAGGAGAAGACGTCCGAAAACTTCCATCTTCTTTGAGCGGCCTGCCCAGTAAGGGGTTCACTATGTAGGTTCCGCTACGATTTGTAAATGTAAAGTACGGGTTTTTTGTATATGTAAATGGGACTGGGATGTATGTATATGACATTATGAAAGCACCGCTCTGATTGGTGATTTTAATTTTGGTATATTTGGATATATGAGATTTTGATTAAGTTATAAGACTTGGGCCCACCAATGTCTAAAAAAAAAAAAAAAAAAGGTAAAGAGTCCCAGTATATAGTCTCTCGCCCCGGACCCGGTTCGGATCCGCTATTCGGGTCGGACCAGGAATCGAGGTGTGACAAAATCTCCAATCACAATGATTCAGGGACAGAGTGGAAATCATTTTTCTACTTAAAGGATTAACCACCACATTAGCTTTTCTTAGGTGGTAATCAATTATGCAATCATAGTCCTTAAACAACTCTAGCCATCGACATTTCCTTAAGTTCAATTCGTTTTGAGTTAACAGATACTTAAGACTCTTAAGATCTATAAAGATTCTACATTTTTCACCTTATAAATAATGTTGCCATATTTTCAAAGCGAACACTACCGCTGCCAACTCTAAATCATGAGTGGGATAATTCTGCTCATGTGGTTTCAATTGTCTGGAGGCATAAGTCACCACTTTTCCATCTTGCATCAAGACACATGCCAAGCCTATCCTTGAAGCATCACTATACATGGCATATTCTCTACCCAAAGTAGGATGAGTCAACACCAGTGCTTTGGCAATATTTTCTTTAAGCTGTTTCAAAACTTGGTACAGTACTTGTCATCCACTTGAACTTTACCTCTTTCTTTGAGTAACTTTGTGTAGAAGATGATATAATGGAAAAATCCTTTTACAAGCTATCAATAGTATCTTGCTAAACTGAAACTCCCTACTTGGTTACATTTTGAGGCGGTTTCCAACTCTAGCTTGCTTCTAATCTTTGTAGGTCAACTCTAATACCCTCTGCGAATACAATATGGCTAGGAATGAAATTTCCTTAAGCCCACAATCACATTTTGCTCAACTTTGCAAACAAGCGTTTCTCTCTCGAAATACGTAACACTATCCTCGAATGTTGTTCATGTTCACACTGGCCATCTTTAGAATACACTAGGATGTAAATCAATAGAATACCACTACAAAGCCCCGGTCGAGATATGGTTGGAATACCACATTTCATGAGTCATGAATCTGGTGATGCATTAGTCAGCCCAGTGGCATTACTAAAAACTCATAATGACCATATCGGGTTACAAAGTTGTTTCGAACATCAACATCTTTCACCCGAAGTTGATAATATTCCGATCGCAGGTCTATCTTTGAAAGAGCGCTTGCTCCTTTCAGGCGATAAAAAAATCTTATATTGAAGGATCGACCGGATTAACCTCATGAACCCAGGAGACCTCGGAACACTCGATGGATATAAACTTTTCCTCAGAACGGTCGAAGATAAAATCCATGGGCGAACCCCTTTACAATCCTTAACATATCTTTAGAAAATAATGCAGGCGAAGTGATAATTTTTTTCTTTCTTTTTCAAAAACACTTGGATTTTTCGGAAAAATTGGCGAGAGTTTCCTACGTTTTTGGACATTCCCAATTCTGAGAGCACAACGAAAACATTTAAAAACACTTCTAATTTCAAATTTTCAAAGCTTACGCTGTTTAGACTCACTTGTCGCTGACTCAATCAACACAATATATACATATATACATTTATTCATTTCAATCATCAAAACATTCCAAACTTCTTCAATTCCATGCATTTTTCAAAAAGATTGGGCTTGGCCAGGACTTAAAGCAGACGCCTCGTGCCTCGTCCGCGAGGATCAAAGCCGCGTGGTTCCTTTTGACTTTATACATATACATATATACATAACAAAATATTCAACATATACAATATGCAAAATTACATATACAATGAAATCACGGTGTCGTCTCCTCAATGACTGGAAGCTCAACTGCCTGGTACTCTGGCGCACTGTCTCGGGTTACGAAAATGTTTTGAAACATCTGAGAAAAGAATGAGCTAAGGCCCGGTGAGTGTATATTTTCATTAAGATACCATTTTCGATATATACCGTAATACTTTTATATATACAATTAAAAATCCCTTTATGCCTTAAACTTTCTTTTTCAAAGTAAAACATACTTATACAATTAAAAATCCATTTATACCTTAAAATTTTTTTTATACAATTAAAAAATCCATTTATGTCTTAAAATTTTTTTATACAATTAAATCCATTTATACCTTAAGCTTTCTTTATTTGGCTGTTTCTTTCTTTCTTTAACTACAGTGGAACCCCGGGGGATAAACACAGAACGATTCCAGATGCGCGGTGAGGGACGATCACATTTCGATCATAACCACTCTGTTTGCGGACTCAAGCTTTGCACGGGGTTCAAGTCATAGCACGCTTATCACGTGGGATATTACTCTAGACACCCATTCCCTCCCTCGAGTTAGTAACCTATAACTTTATCCTCTAAATCCTTACACTTAAAATTACCTGGCCCGATGCTCCGGTCTGCTTGATCAGTATGGGGTTAGGGTAACCATTAGTAAAACATTTATCAAATACATTTATAAATCATTTAAATCCTTTACTTTATCATGAAAACTCATATATATATATGCAAATATACATATGCATTCTTAACTTACATTTTTTTTTTTACTTTCATAATGCGCCTTGTATGCGAAATACATATATAATTTAATATAAATATATATATTGATGCAAGATAAACATGTACATTAAAATTTTCATTTACATGAAAACTTTCATTTAAGCGATATAAGCATTTATTAAACTTTTCATTTTAACATCAAAATCATTCACTTTTAAAACTCGATTTGCAAAACATCATTTTTACACTCCGCAGTTCCACGCACTTCGATCTTACTTGCTAGCAGCCGAATTCCGTTTCCGGAGTCCGATAGTCCTTTTCACCTTTTTTGAAAAACCACAACTAACCATTAACCATAACTTCCATTTAATCCACCATACACATTCATTTTCACGACCACGTCACATTCACTTAAATCTCGTTTAACCACACTTAGAAATTGGAATCATTCCAATTGTCATCAAATTCAAGTTATGGCATTTCATGCCAAACTAGTCATTTACCGATTTTATACTCGGAATTGTTTGAAATACCCATTTTACAATGTCTTATTTCAGCGTATTTGACTTGGTTCTTTATACTCTTTGAAGCTAAAGTGATAAGGGTTCTTCTCCAATTGGAATCACCAAATCGGATATAGAAACTCACGTTACATCGAAGAACTTTCTTAAAATTTAATCTATATTCAAAAGCGAACGAGAAAGTGGCTTACGGCCTACTTTTGAGTGAATTTTTGGGCCACATAGAATCAGGTCGACAATGCCTATTTCTGGATGTTTGGTTCTCCTTGAAGTCTAGTTTAATTATCCACTTGAATACTCAAATCGGATAATAAATGAGCAAGTTATGGCTAAATTAAAACTGGTCGAAATAGAAAACACTAGCATTTCTGTACCATTTGCTCCTTGAAATTTTGCCCGATTTGCTTCTTTTGCCACTTGCTACCATTAACATCCATACAACTATAATTCATATGCCTTAAGAATTTACATGGAATTCATCTAAAAACAACTCCACAACACTTGAAATAGGTGCTATGGAACCTCCCGAGCCTGAAATACTAGGTGAAAATCCAGAACTCAACCTAGGTCTGATTCTTTTAAACATCATATAATTTGATGATTCCATGTTTATTTTCTCCCCAATTGGGGTTTACTCTGTGGCAACAATTCAAGTTTATGTGCTCTTTGCACAAACCTAGACTAAAGGAAAGCTCGTCTTCATCACAAAACCTTAGGATTCATATCAAAATCCAAACATAAAAGGATTCCATACCTGATTTTGACCTTGTCTCCCTTCTCTTACTCTCTTCCTCTTCTTCCTCTTTCCTTTCTCCCTCCTTCTTCACTTGAAGTGAAGCCCTAAAATTTAGATGAGACCAAAATGAGTTTTGTCTTTGTCTCTCATGTCCTTTTAGTCTGAATTTTCCTTAATTGCACTTAAGTCCACAAGCATTCAATATTGCACATTAACTCTTGATATTTATATTATGGCCCATCTCTAACCCAATTATGCCTTACATATCCTTTTTGCTAAATATAGTGTACCCTTCTTTTATTACCACATTAGGGTTTCTAAATTATCATTCATAATTTCATCTCGAGAAATATTACAATGTAACATTTAATACTTGTATATGCCCCTACCATTATCATGTCTTGTACACTCTCTCGGGACGGGCGTTACAAAATCCCTCCACCTTAGAACGTTTGGGTCATAGGGTGGATGGACTGGGCCGGAGAGGGGGAGGGAGGCAGAGATGCCTGCGTTCGGAATGGTTGGGGATGTGACGGTGGCATCGGGCCTCCTGGAGCCACAGTGGCTTCCTCTCTTGTATGACTCCTCCACAATACCTTCACCCGGTGAATAGTCTTGTTGAACTTGCTCTCGGCCGATTCGGATTGTCTTGGTTCCTCTTCTTGAAAATCCAAATTTTGGACTCGGCTTTCCACGTTTCCCAAATCTTAGTACGTAGCTGTGGGAAATCCTCGAAATACCATGTCCCTACCTCGAACTCTAGGTCAGACGATGATTGTCGCATAATTTTCTGCCGGTCTTGTACAATTCAGTCCTATCCTTATAACTGATCTTATACAAATAGCGAACAATTTCGGGACCTACTAATTTCCTTTCACCTACCTCGTCCCATGATGGAGTTCGACATTTGGTCAGCAAAGAGGCTCATGGGGCCATGCAAATCTTGGCTGATAAGCCCACATTGTGTATGCAAACTCCATCGAGGGGGTAGATGGGTGTCGGCTCCCCTCTAAACTCGAGAACACATGCCCTAAGCATATCCTCTAAAGTGCGTATAGTCCTCTCGGATTGGCCATCCCAGTGCGTGGATGGCTTCGTCTTGAAATGCGGTTTAGTGCCAGCGGCATTACGCCAGCGGGCCCAGCGAGTGAGGTAAACTGGGATCTCTGTGCGAGAGCAATGGAAGCGGCGTACCATGCGGTGCGATAATCTCTAGCATTATGGTGGGCCAACTTATCCAATGAATCCACTATTCTGATAGGTAGGAAATGGGCGATTTACGTCGGTGCATGCAATCCACCCATATGCGTATCCATGGCCACTCGACAGCGTGGAAGTCCTACCCACAAAAATCCATAGTGATTCTCTCCATTTCCGAGGGATCGGGAATTATTTGTAAAAAGTCTGCGGAGAAGCACGATGTTCGGCATTCACTGCTGACATGTGGGACCTTTAGGAGCCGAACTGTAATATCCTCTTCGTACCCTTCCACAGTGGTGTTTCTTTAGGGTGTAATTACATCTTTGTATCGGGATGCATAGCATAGCGGAGGAATGGGCTTCCTCCCATAATCTCTCTCCTCACATCACCTACATCAGGTACACACAACCTCACATTCCCATGACCACGGTACCATCCTCTCTCAATGACAAATCCCTCGTTGCTTGAGATACACTTCGCTCTCAGCTTCCTGCTCATTGGATCTTAGATAAAGCTCTCTAATCTTGTCTATGTCTGGACATTACGCCAAATGTGGCTAGCAGTGCTCCCGAATCTGTCGATTCCGATCCGCGCAAGGACCTCAATTCTATGAGTCGAGGAAGATGTACGGTCACGTGTGATAGGGAACTCATGGGTCTTCTGCTAGGCATCTCTTCTGCGTTAGCTAGGAATGATGTTAATTAGTGCATTCATAATCCTTAGTGAGTTCAATCCATCTCCTCTTGTCTCATGTTGGTTCATGCGTGCGAATCTACAAGCTCTTATGATCCGTATTATTAAAAATCCTCACAGGGCACTCCATAAGTAATGCCTCCATATCATGAAGCGATACTGCATTTGCTAGCTCGGAGTCGTGTGTAGATAGTGCATTCATGCTTCTTCAATTGCCTAGAAGCATATGCAATCACCTTGTCATTAATACAACACCTAAGCCTTGCCTAGAGGCATCACAATACACTGCAAAGCCATCCTGCCCTGATGGAAGTGTAAGTACTGGAGCTGAGGTCAATCTCCTTTTTAGTTCATCGAAACTCTGCTGACAAGCCTCTGACCATAAAAATGGTTCCTCTTTCCTCGTCAGTCTAGTCAAAGGTGCGACTATCTTCGAGAATCCCTCAACGAACTTACGGTAATACCCAGCCAAACCCAGAAAACTCGCCCATCTGCAGCCAACACTTTCGTGGGGAGGTTTCCAATTCGGTATAACCGACCTTTTTCTTGGATCCTTGAGACCCCCTCTGCCCGAAACTATATGTGTCAAAGCGACTTTGTCGACCAAAGCCCGACACTTACTAAGTTTAGCATATAGCAGTGTTCCATAATGTTTGCGAATTATCTCAAGTGCTACGCATGTTAACCTCCTTTAGAATAGATCGTATATCGTCGATAAACCGCGATAACAAGCCCGATCTAAGTAAGGCACGAAAATTATGTTCATGAGATCCTCATGGTTTGGGGCATTCGTAAGTCCAAATGGCATGACTAGAAACTCAAAATGCCCGTACCGTGTTCTGAATGCTGTCTTAGGAACATCCTCATCATGAACTCTCAACTGATGATAGCCTGACCTCAAATCAATCTTGGAGAATACCTTAGCTCCATGTAATTGATCAAAGAGATCATCAATCCTCGGAAGAGGATACTGATTACGTATTGTTACCTTATTCAACTCTATGTAATCAATACATAATCGCATGCTTCCGTCTTTCTTCTTCTAAACCGCGGGTACTCCCAAGGAGATGTGCTCGATGCGATGAACCCCACTTGTTGGCCATTTCTTATCTGCGCTAAGTTCTTTCCAGTGCATGGGGCATCTGTAAAGGCGCTCTCGAAATGGTTAACGTCGGGGAGCTAACTTCGATCACGAAAATCAATCTCTGTGCAGGGGTAATCTTGGAAGATCGTAAAACACATGCGGAAATTCTCGACTAGGAATGTCTTTGATCTCATATCATCATCTCTCACCTCAGTTGCGCAAATTTAGATACCCAGGATATGACTTTTGGAGCATCTTCCCAGCCATCATTACAGACATCATACTCGAGGCAATATCTTCCTTACCCACAAAAGTAATCTCTGGTTCCCCGGTCTACATAACAACTTCTTTCTGAAACAATCCATGGTAGCGTGATGTCGAACCTTGAGTCCATCCACCCCAGTATCTGCCAAGTCACGGATGTCCAACAATACCAAATTGGCCATAAACTCATGGCCCTCGATAATGCTCAACAACCCATGCATACTCTATTTGCTATAAGTGAATCTCTCTGTGGGAAGGGAGAGTACCATACTCTGATCTATGGGGTACGTATCTCACATGTTCCTTGTGCGATAAATTTCCCTTGAGAAATAAACGAGTAAGTGGCACAGGATCTATCAAGACATAAGCATCACTATCGAACACTTGGATAATTACTGTCATGACCTCTGGTCTTTTATGCGCCTCCCCCAATTGAGTGGTGCGAAACTACCTTTGTAATGCGAGGGTGGGTCGTGCGTATAGGATGGTGACCTCTACCATTTGGTCCTCAGGATCCCAGTAAATGTAGTGGGGCCTGCACGGAGCCCTCTCGACTCACGACCTTGACCTCTACCGATGCGAGGCGCCTGTCTGTACGTCCCTCTGATCCACTTTGCGGAAACTATGCGTGGACACTCTTTGGTGAAGTGTCGAGTGTCGCTTAAAGCATTGTCAGGTGCCCGATTGCACTCCTGTAATAGGTTCTTCCCACTGCTTGAGCACACTCACGGCTTTGGACCCTTGGGCTGCACAATGCAATGGCCTCACTTGAACCACGGCTAGGCGCCCCACGACTGAGCCTGGCGCCACTTAGGTCCATTGTGTCTTTCCTCCCCTCTTGAACTGCTTATTGGAACCTCCCTGAACCCACGTTGACCCGCTCAGTTTACGTCGCGGTAATTAGTAGCACGGATTTCAACCCCATGCTCCTCCTCAACCCTAGCGTAACCTCTGCCACGGCTGCGTCTTGTGTGGGGCATCGGCGCTACTATGGTCACAATCTGCGGGCCAGACCTGACAAATCTCTTGGTCTTGAAACCGTCATCCACGATAAATGGGACATGCTGGCGAGCTCGGGAAAAGCTCCGCTCATAATCTACGTCACGGAGAGTGTCCCTGCTCCCGGCTGAAGCTCTCGACCTTTGCATCATTGGTGGGCGGAACAAACTATCACGTAAGCTCTTCCTTAAAGCTGTGCCCGGGACCTCCTGCAGGCATCTCCCTCCTGACGCCCTCCACCACTCCAATGCTGCGTCGAGTAGGAGAAAGGCGAGGAAAAAGTGACCATGCACTCATCCGTACCTTGCATCACTGGTAGACTGGGTTCATTTCCTATCTAACCATAGCTGAAGCCTTTTCAGGGTCTCCCAATTCATCATAGTTAGGTGCTAGCTTTTGCCCCTCTCTATCAGAAGCTACGAGCTCTAGGGTGTCGTATACAGTGGCTAAAGGCCCGAGCTATGCGCCACAAATTCAATCCTCCAGACCTCAGGAGGCGGTGGTGGCCCTGTCTGTGGTGGCTCTAAAGGCATGAGTCACTACATGCGTGGGTGGAGGAACATAAGCAGACTCATCAACATATTCCTCGGGTGGTGGTACTAATGCCTCAGGAGCTCTCCTGGTGGGGGGTCGGCCTCGACGACGCATTTTATGTGAATTCAAAATTTAATGTCATGTAATGCATATATGATTTTAAATCACATATTAATTTATGCAATTTTAAATAAACCATTAAACAATCATATGAAAATAAAATTTTCAAATTTTTATAACATTTTCAAAGCCAGGTGGCTGCGATACCACGTTGAAGGATCTCGGCAGGATTAACCTCATGAACCAGGGGACCTCGGCCTCCAATGGATATAGAAACTTTTCCTCCAAAACTGATCAAATAAAATCCATGGGCCAGACCCTTTACAAATCATAACATATCTTTAGAAAATAATCTTTGAGCGAAGTGATAAATTTTTTTTTTTCTTTTTCAAACACTTGGATTTTCAGAAAAATTGGCGAGAGTTTAAGCACGTTTCGGACTTTCCCAAATTTACAAAACCCCTGCGAAAACATTTAAAAGCCTTCCTAATTTTCAAATTTTCAACTTCCTTGTTTGGACTCCTCGTCCACAACTCAATAAACAATATATACATATATACATTTATTCATTCCAATCATCAAAACATTCCAAACTTCTTCCATGTTTTTTCAAAAGATTGGGGCTTGAGCCGGGGACTTAAGCTAGGCCACCTACGTACCTCGTCAGCGAGGATCAAGCCCACGTAGTTCCTTTTCAACTTTATACATATACATATATACATAACAAAATATTCAACATATACAATATGCAAAATTACATATACAATGAAATCACAGTCGTCGTCTCCTCAATGGCTCGACTCACTGCACAGGAGGGTACTCTGCCGGCGCACCTGTCTCGGGTCCTGAAAATGTTTTTGAAACATACAGAAAAGAATGAGCTAAAGGAGCACAGTGAGTGTACATTTTCATTAAGATACCATTTCAGTATATACCAAAGTAATACATACTTATACAATTAAAAATCCCTTTATGCCTTAAACTTTCTTTTCAAAGTAATACATACTTATCTGATTAAAAATCCATTTATGCCTTAAACTTTTTATACAATTAAAAATCCATTTATACCTTAACTTTATTTCTTTCTTTCTTTCGATGGAACCGGATCGCCTATAGAAACAGTTTAGAATGCGACCGGTGAGACGATCACATTCGGTCATAACCACTACGTGCGGAGGAAGCTGCGCTGCGTAGGGTTAAAGTCATAACACCTTATCACGTGTAAGGATATTAATCTAGACACCCTAATTCCCTCCCTAGGTTAGTAACCTATAACTTTACCCTCTAAATCCTTACAAGCAAGAATTACCTCGTGCATTATCGGTCATAACAGTCATATGAGATTGGGTAACCATCGAGTAAAACATTTATCAAAAAATACATTTATAAATCCATTTTAAAATCCTTTACTTTATCATAACTTATATAAATATGCAAATATACATATGCATTATTTACACTTTTTTACTTTCATAATGCCTTAACATATGCATACATATATAATTTAATATAAATATATATATTGATGCAAGATAAGCTGTACATTAAAATTTTTCATTTACATGAAACTTTCATTTAGGCAATATAAACATTTACATTAAACTTTTCATTTTAACATCAAAATTATTCACTTTTAAAACTCAATTTGCAAAACATCATTTTTACACTCAGTTCATCGCTCAATCTTGCTTGCTTCTTGCCAATTCCGTTTCCCGTCAGATAGTCCTTTTACTTTTGAGAAAAACCACAACTAACCATTAACCATAACTTCCATTTAATCCACCATACACATTCATTTTCACCCAACCACATCACATTCACTTAAATCTCATTTAACCACACTTAGAAATTGGAATCATTCCAATAGACTCATCCAAATTCAAGTTATGACATTTTCATGCCAAACTAGTCATTTTACCGATTTTACACTCGGGACTGTTTGAAATACCCATTTTACAATGTCTTGACTCCATATTTGACCTTTGGTTCTTTATACTCTTGAAGCTAAAGTGATGGGGTTCTTCTCCAGTGGAATCACCCAAATCGAACACTTAGAAACTCACGTTACATCGAAAACACTTAGGGCTAATCTATATTCAAGCGAACCGAAAATTGGTTTGTATTTTCACTTGAGTGAATTTGTGGGCCACATAGAATCAGATTCGACAATGCCTATTTTCTGGATGTTTGGTTCTCCTTGAAGTCTAGTTTAATTATCCACTTGAATCCTCAAATCGGATAATAAATGAGCAAGTTATGGTTAAATTACAGCGAAATTAGAAATAGAAAACGAGCATTTCTGTCACAAAGTTTGCTCCTTGAATTTTTACTTGATTTTCTTTTTGCCACTTTTGCTCTCAGTGTATAGCCTTCTATAATTCATATACCTTAAATTTACGCTAGATTCATCTAAGAAACAACTCCTGACACACTTGAAATGAGAGTGCTATGGAACCTCGAGCCTCAAAATACTGAGTGAAAAATCAAGAAGCTGCCTAGGTCCCCTTGGAAATTCTTTTAAACATCATATAATTTGATGATTCCATGTTTTATTTTCTCCCAATTGGAGTTTTACTCTCATAACCCCAACAATTCAAGTTTATGTGCTCTTTGCACAAACCTAGATAAAGGAGAAACAAATTTTCATCGAAAACCTTAGGATTCATATCAAAATCAAACATAAAAGGATTCCATGCTGATTTTGGCCTTGTCTTCCTTCTCCTTCCCTCTTCTCTCTTCTTCCTCTTCCTTTTCTCCCTTCTTCTTCTAAAAAACCATTGAAGCCCTAAAAATTTAGATGAGACCAAAATGAGTTTTGTCTTTGTCTCATGTCTTTTAATTACAATTTTTTCCTTAATTACACTTAAGTCCTGAAGCATTCAATATTGCATTAACTCTTGATATTTATATTATGGCCCATCTCTAACTTAATTATGCCTTACATATCCTTTTTGCTAAATAACTAATTGTACCCTTCTTTTATTACCACATTCCGGGTTTTCTATTATCATTTCATAATTTCATCTCAAAATATTACAATGTAACATTTAATACTCGTATACGCCCCTCACAGGCATGTGCTGTACACTCTCGGGACGGGCGTGCATATGTCTTAACAGAGATATTTATTCTTCATTGTCACTTTGTTTGTTGCAGATAATCAATGCATATCTACGAGAGTGTCATCTTTCTTTTTGACAAATAAAGCCGGGGCTTAGTAGCTGCTGGTCCCGGATGAAACCTTTGTCGATAAGCTCCATGTGAGTCTTCAACTCTTTGGATGGTTGGAGCCATACGGTAGAGGTGCCTAGAAATTGAATCGTTCCATGCAACTTCAATAGACATATCTACTTCTCAAGTGAGGTATTCTTGGTAATTCCTCGGAAACACATGAATTTCTTTACTATTGAATTTTTCCCGTCTTGGCTTTCTTTTAGGTAAACACCCCGAGTAAAAGGCAACAGCCTTTCTCGACAATCGTCGGGCTTGCATGGCCGAAATTACATTTGACACAACTCAGTTGGATACCGTAATCTTGTGCCTTCAGTGGGTGGAGCATTTTAAGCCTTCTTTGTTTTCTTATCCTGTCGAAGTATAACGGAATTTTTGGATAACCAATCCATTCCTAAATTAAATCAAACTCATGAAGCGGTAAGCAAGTAGGTCATTAGAAACTCTCTATCATGAGTCATTAGGTAGCCGGTTCTTATGCACTCGGTTGACTACGACATTGCTCTTGAGAGGACTAGTAACAAGCATATCCTTATGGTAATTGCTGCGAGATGGCATTCTATCAAACACGTATTGAGTCTGGATATCACGAATGAGTAGAGCCGGTCTATCAAACGTATCTCAATATCATAAAGAGAAAATACGGCCCAATCACTTTAGGGCATCTTGATCCTCCACGAGCCTTCATATCATAGCTCGTGTTGGGTAATAGGCATAGGACATTCAGCATCCAGCGACTTGTGTCTCCGTCCTATTTTGAATCGGCCACCTAGACCGCACCTTGATCCGAGTCGAAGGTGGTGCAACAGATCTCCCTCTACCACTACCTTACAAACTCCTATTATCCCCTGACTCTCGAGGACAATTTGCTATCAAGTGTTTAGTGCTTCCACATCACAAAACATCCCTCCTATCAATAATCTGCAAGCTCGAAATGCAAGTCTGTGGCAGTGGGGGCACTTTGGGACTTCTCCTTGTGCGATTGAAGCACCGGAAACTAAGAGTACCGCGTACTTCCTGTCTTCTACCTCTTGTAGCAGACCTGTCTTGGCTGGCAAGAGACTCTCTAGCTCTTTTACACGGGGAGGAAGAAGCTCCTCTATAAAAATTCTTTTTGAAACCTTTCTTTACTACTTGCTTTGAATCTCTGCTCATTGCCACACCTTTGTTGATAAATTTGCTGTGAAATCTTGTGATAAGAGCCGAGATATCTTTTTATGAATGCTTATGTAGTCCATCCTTATTTACTTCACAACTGAAATGCCTCGGTGAACTACCTCAGGTGCATACTTCTTTGAGATGGCTAAATTCTTTCTCATATTCGATGTGATAAGTTCCTTTGCTTAGGTGGAAGCGTTTCCACTTAGTTTCCCGGTATATATCAAAAACATTTTAACCCTGAACTCTTGAACAAAGAATTCCCATGGCATAGGATTTGGAATCCTTGGACTCCTCAACACTAGCTTCCACTAATCATATGCCTCACTCTGCAATAGTGAGACTGCACATGATACTCTCTTATCGAGAGGGCATCTAACTTCCTTCAATATTATTTGTAGATTTTCTAACCAGAATTCCTCTTTATCGGACTCTTCCATGTTTGTCCCATTGAATTCCTTAGCCCCATGTTTTCTTACCACGTCTATTGGGGCTTTCGGAGTTGTCAATCTTTCCAATACTCGAGCCATGTCTGAATATCCTCGTGAGGCTTCATTGTTCAATGGGGGTGGCTGCTTTTAGAGGGGCTCTGGCGTGGCCGATCTCCTAAGGTTAACACTCTCTGCTGCTTCTTCAACTGAATTCGAAGGATGATCCATCTATAGAAAACATAAGACACAAGGACATCCACATTAGGCCAACATATTACTATACACATGCTTTTCTATCCTATACTCTATGCTAGAGCCGCCTAAACCTAGGCTCTGATACCACTTAATTGTCATGCCCCAAGCTAGAGCCGCCTAAACCTAGGCTTTGATACCACTTAATTGTCATGCCCCCAGCCCTCGCCTAAGCAAAGAGTGGGGCGGCACGGGCTGAACTCTTTGCTTTGTTTTCTGTCATTGGTGGCCAATTTATATATATTTTCATAAAAATAAAACTTATAACATATACATATAAAACCCTTGTAGTAGTTTTTATTCTCATCTTGTACATATATAGATTACATTTCTTGGTTCTTATACAATTTCACTATTACAAACTCTACGCTTACATATACAAAACAAATCCAAAACTACTTAAGTTGACTTTTATTGCTATGTTGGCCTTGGCGGATGCGGAATGCCTTGAATGTCCTCTTCGATACCTACACGAATGAAACATCTGTGCTAAGCTTATAGCTTAGTAGGAAAACATATAACATATATGACCACTTATAGTGATCCTTAATTTCAGTATACATATACAATAGCTTATAAACATATACTTCTTTTACATATCATAGCCATACTAGTATCATTTCGTATTTCATGCCTTTTTCATGTGTCATGTTTCATATTATCTTATATCATTTTTTTTATGCTTGTATATTCCAAAGACGTGGATATGGGAGATAACTATATATACCCGAAGGTATCATCAGCATCTGAAATAGTGACCTATGTAATCTTGTATATTAACGAGTTATATACGAGTATCATGTTTGCGCTAGAGGCAGGTGACCTATGCTTGTGATATGTGACTGGCTTGAGACCTTTGTAATGACAAATGAGGCCGCTTTAATGACTAAACAAGGCCAACTTATAACTGTAATCCCTCATAGGTAGGTTACTTGTCCATCACTTTAGATAAGCGGAATCGACTTATGGGTTTGCTCAAGTTAGGGATATCATACTAGTCATTTACATGTTTGTATTAAGTTCATGTGTTATATTTCTATATCATCAACTCTTCTTTTTATTTATTTACTTCAAATGCTTTACATGAAATATTTCATAAGCGACTCTTCACTTTAATGAATTTTGGACCCCATTTGCAGGTCACAAATTTGAACTATACTTATTCGAGAGATTTGTTCTCTAGAAATTAAGTTGCAGAAATTTGAATCGCTCAATTTGGATGAATGATGACATGATAACATGGGTTTGATGCATGTGCCTCCTGAAACCTGATTTGACAGATTGGCCGGCAGTTAGGGACTAACCCGGAATGACCAAAGTGGGCGAGTACAGTCTGTTTGTTGGCCGAAAAATCGGGCCAAATTTGGCCCGGCCCGATTGACCCGTTGGGCCTAATAGTATCGGATCGGGCTAGCCCGATTTTTTTCGGGCTGGCCCGGTTTGGTTAATTAAATAAAAAACCAATTTTTTACTTTACCTATCCAGTTATGAGTTATCCTTATAAATTCCAAGCCCTAGTTTATTTTTTGTTTTTGGCTTTTTAAAGTTTCAAACGGCAATGACGCCAAGCAGCTTCTTCTCCTTCCTCGAGCTCCACGCTCCAGCAAGCCCCCTCCTCGCTCCTGAAACTGACGATCCTCAAGCATTTTTACGCTCTTCTCCTTCATCGATTACGATCCGGGTGATCCTCATTTATATATTTGTTGACCTCGAAGATGCGTTTTCTAGGTAAAAAATGTCACTTTTGCTTCAAAATTTTTTCTTGTTTGATCTTTTTTTTTTTATGAAACATAAATCTTAATCTTATAATGCTTTTATTTCTTTTGATCTTTGAAATAGGTAGCGCCGTATCGGCTTCATCTTCAAATTCAAGGACGATTGGACGAACCCTAGAATAGAGGTTATGCTTGGTTTAAGATTTCTGCAGTAAAATTGATAGGGTGTTTTTTTTTGAAGTGTTGTTGTCTTGCCTGTTGGTTGTTGCCTGCCATTAGCAAAATCATATTCCTTAATTTGCACCTCCAACATTAATCTAAACTGCTCATCTTTTGAAGATTGAGATAATCACTTTGATCAACTTCAGATGATCCATCTGGTGTAAGTCCCTGTAAGTGTGTTATAATTTACAAGAGTTTTTTTAATTCCGAGAACACTAATTAGGACTCAAGCTTCTCTCATTATTTCCTTTAATTCCGAGAACTTTAATTAATCACGGTGTTGTGGGACCAAGTAGAGTCTTTTCCCTTTTTTATTTTATTTTTGTTTGCAAAAAACAAGAAAAATAAGATGGATGAATGACATAGACATGACAACAAATGATACGAAATATTATTATAAAGAGTAAGTTTAAATGAGATTGGGGTTTTCGATGAAATAGATTTTTAAAACAAGAGTTTATCTTAGTGCAGCTGCCTCAACTCCCTGTTCACTCACTTTCAATTGTTTCTTGTGTTTTTGGAAGACATAAAGAGAAAGAAAGCAAAGGAAGGGAAGGAGATGAGAATGAGGAAATGGGATAAATTGTGTGAAAACGAGTAGTTAATGGAGAATGACAGGAGGTGGGTTAGGAGTGCCAAATGTGTGGAGACTTATTGGGTATGTTCATGCGTTGATATATTAACTACAATCTGGCTTAGTTTGGGTTTTGGTGATTAGTGAACCTAATTTGCCGGGGTTGTTGACATTCCCTTTGTCAATTCTGTTTGGTACATTGGAAGTAAACAATTGAATAGCTTATTGTCGGGGTAGTTGCATTTATGAAATGATTGTTGGGATTCCTTGTAGGCTGATGCAGTGAGTTTGAATTGAACCTTTAATCCATTTTAGTTGTGAAATTGTTGCTAGTGCGGTTGATGTTTGGTTTCTGGTTTTTTACGGTAGTTTTGGATCCGTTTGTTCATGAAAATGGCCCTAGGTTTTATGTAGTCAATTTTATTCATTTATAAATTTTATATTGCGGAGTTATGGATTTTGAATCTAATTATTGGGATGCGATGATGGATTAAATGTTTGAAAATACTCACGAACTAAGGTGCTCTTGCTACTAATGTTTTCAGATTGGTTGTGGTACTAATGATAAGACTAAGTCTGTTGGTGCTAGTGGTAAAAGAATTAGTAGTGATGTTGGGAAAGAAGTTGTTGCTAAGAAAGTTCGGGGTAATACCTTTGAGGTGTGGAATAATTATGAAAAGATTGGTGTAGTAGATAGGCGTGGAAAATGTAAATGCAGGGTTGTAAGGTGCCATGTTGGTTGACCGATACGGATGTTGAGGTCTCGGAAACTTGATCCACCAAGGCTTGTCCGGGATGCACTCTCTAAATGTATCATAATGCATGATCTTCATTTAGATATCTTGAGGTATGAAAGGTTTGGGTAGTGAGGCTAGAGAGTTTTGAATCCTGATTTCAAAACTACATTAGTAGAAACACTTGTAAAGTGATTGTTGGGACCGTCTTCTTGAGGTGAAAAAACAAAGCTAAAAGGCATAATGCTAATATTCGTGGTAGAATTTGTTTAACCGATGTATGGGCATTGTAACTACTCAAGGTTATATGATGTAATGACTCATTATGTTGATAAATGGAAGTTAAATAGTAAATTACTTGCTTTTGTGAGTTCAGAGAGTCCACATACGATTGAATTATACGGAAAGGTATTTGGAGTGCTTAAAGATTGGGAATAGATGGGAAAATGTTGCTCCTTGACTTTGGATAATGCCTCTTCTAATGATAGCATGCAAAATATTTTGAAGAGAGCAATTTGCAAAATGGTTTGTTATGTGATGGTGAATTTTCATGTTAGATGTTGTGCACATATATTGAGTCTCGCATAGTTCAAGTAAGGTTTGAAAGTGGCTAAAGAGGCTTTATATAAAATAAGAAAGTGTTAAATATGTGAAGGCTTCGGAGGGAGTTAAAACAATTTCATAAATGTGTTGAAGAAGTGCATTTAGATGATATTGGTAGTTTCTTGAGGTTGGATGTGTCAACTAGATGGAATGCTACTTACATGATGCTTGAAAGTGCTATTAAGTACCGTCGTGCTTTCAATAGTTTGACTTTTAATGATAAAAGTTATACGCTTTGTCCATCCCAATGAAGAGTGGGAAGCGGAGAAGGTGTATTGCTTTCTTGGCCCAATTCTATCGGATTACTAACTTGATATACGGATCATCTTACCCCACCTCCAATTTGTATTTCCTACAAGTTTATAGTATAGAAAAGAAATTGAATGAAAACTTGTATAGTGAAGATGGGGTGATCAAAGATATGGCTGCAAGGATGAAGGTAAAATATGATAAGTACTGGAGTGAGTATTTTGTCACTCTTGCACTTGGATGTGTTCTTGATCCTCGTTCTAAGTTGAACTTTTTGAGCTTTTGCTATAAGAGACTTTATCCATATGACCATCAAGAGAAAGTGAATAGGGTGAAGGAGGCCTTGTATAAACTATTTGCTGAATATCTGAGAGTATGGGGCTACATCGAGCTCGATTGCTTCATTTCAAACCAAGGTCATCATCAATGACCATGGGTGTATTCCTGACAACGTCCTCCAGTGATAAGTGGAACAAGCTCAACATCATCAATGACATCTATACTTGATGTAAGTTTGAGTATTATAATTTGTATTCATTATTTTTCTTGTTATTATTTTTTCAAGTATCTAGTATAGTGATTATTTTGTTTATGTGATGGGTGCTTGTATTAATTTAGGAGTATCATATGGTAATGAGTCAAATGACTTCAAATGATGTTCAGTCTCAACTTGATATATACTTGGATGAAGGATGTTGTGTTGGAAATGACCTCGGCGTGTGATCACATGGCCTTTTCGCAATCTAAAATTCACTCTAGTTCATGCTTCTGATTCAATGTATATGCTATATGAAATTATTGAATAATTTATCTAGAAATTAGTTGGCATAAAAATTTTGTTATTGATGTGTGAAGCGAAGGCTGCTTTGTTGGTGAAAAGCAGTTTGAGGATCTTTAATGGTGGTTATTACAAGCGTTGTGCTATATGTGTTTCATCTTCTTTCTATTCCCCATTTTTATTTGGAGATGGCTCCATTTCTGGGGAGAAGAATCTGTAACGAAGCTTCGTATAGTTGTTTTGTTTTGTTGATTAATAGTAGGGCAAACATATCATATGGACATATGGAGCAAAAAATAAATACTGACAATGGAAAAATTATTTGCAGAGAGAAATCACTTATGCACCTGAAATGAAACAAATAATAGAGAAGGAAAGT
>JAEQBH010002068.1:0-73048 GCA_016808115.1 Tetrastigma voinierianum
TGTAATAACTCCATCCCAAAGGCATAACTATTCATGCATGCATTGCACAAAGACATACATGCATACACATATGTATTTGTCATGATTAAGGTTAAAGTGACAAAATCAAAGTTAGGGAGTAAGGTTGGGTCAGCAAATCAAGGACCATTTCAAAAATTTGTCAAAATATCTAGATAAAAGCTTTAGAGTTGTCTTAACCTTTAGCTTCTTTTCCTTCAAGGTCTCGATCAAGTGTGATGTAAGAGAGGAAAAAAAATCGGTTTTGAGCAAAATTCTATCATTTTCTAATTCAAGTCGACTTTTTAGGTAAACTTATTTCAGATTTGTTTTGAACTCTATTTTTGGGTCTTTAAGCTCTGTTTTGAAACAAGTTGTAAATATGAAAGTTGTTAAGATGTCTCTTCTTAGGTTTCTGTAAAGGTCTTGCAATTGGTTGTGTTTATCTCGAGTTATGATCTGGTTGACCACTGATTGCTCATGCTATCCTCGATTCTCGGCAATTTACTATGTGAAATTTGAAAGCATGTTTCTCCTTGTGTATTTGGTATTTTGCCCTAAATTTTAGAATACTAATATGTTCTACTTTTATATGTCTAGTTCTTTCTGAAAATAATAGGGCTTGATCAAGTCTCAATCTTGAGTTATGTTGGTTTGTTTAAAGGTTGTTCCAGAACAGGACCTCGAGCACATAAAGTTTGAAAATCTGCATAAATTCTATATATGGAATATGAAGCTGATTTTTTACATATGTTAAATAAATGAGTCTAGTTTCTAAAAAAAGAATAATGTCTTTTGAATGTATATGTTGAGAGTTATAGCTAAAAGAGTCAGCAAAGGTCTGCTGTGAAACGTGGGTTAGCCGACCTAGGTTATACATGTTCTCATGTTTCGAAGCCTGGAAGTTTATACATAATATAAGACCTTATGTATGATTAATATATGTTTTAGACCACGAGGAGCAAGACGACAAGACGTGGCGCGTTAAGGAGTGATACGGAACGTCATTTTTTTGTGAGTGGATATGAATGTTTGATACCATGTGTTCTTGTTTGTCATTTGATGAATGACTTGTTTTTTTGTAATGAAGTGATTCAATGTGTTCATGTCTCGATATATGTTATGATCATGCCACGCTGTTAAGTGTGCAAGAATGTGTTGATGAACTATATGTAAAGTTCTGCCGACAAGCTACGTGATAAACTATGAATGTTATTATGTACAAGCACAAGTTATATGAAAGATCCATGATGCACGGAAGATAAGAGAGGATAAGGTTACGACCGACATGTCCAAGCACCGCAACATAAGTTAAGGTTACAAGGACCCAATGGGGTCAAATATTAAGTATACAAGCCGGGCCAAAGAACACAAGTTTACAAGTTACAAGTTATCAAGTTTACAAGTTCCCTGGCGATACTTCTGATGTGCTTGTGTTCATAACCAATAAGAAATCTGACATGCAAGCATTGTGATATAAGAATACATATGAACTATGAATGTGCCTATAATTGATGTTATGAATTATTATGCTCATTTGATGATATGAATGTATATGAATATGTAGGGAATTATGTAAGTGTTTTGGTTTGATAAAATGAATGGGCTTATGATGATGATGTGAATGTGTGTGGCGTGGTATCATGCTTTATATCCCCATTGAGTAAGATCTCATTAAAGTGCAATATTTTTTTGTGTTCCACGGTCAAGAAGAATAAGTTGTGTTTGGTCGCTTCACCGCACGTCATGAGTGATAAGCCTGCCGACGACTTCTCTTCCTCTCTCTCTCATCATGACAAGTATGTATTCTAGAGACTTTGAATTGTATATGTCAATGTATATATGGTTACTCCTAAAATTGTTTTTGGGGCATGCTTATGAACAAGAAAAATGTGTATACAAGTGTTTTGGTTGAGTTTTAACGCTTTTTTTAAAAAAAAAATCCTAATGTTTCTATTATGAGGTTGTAACTTCCCTAAGTGACATTTTGTGGTTAATTGAATTTTCTATAATTAGGATGACTTAGTTTTTTCTTTAGGGTTATAAAGAACCAAGATTATGACATTACGCAGTCTTCATCATCTCCATTTGGTCCAGTATTCGGTACTAGACCGCTACTAAGCCCATAATCGTAGTCAGATTGTGCAACATTGTAATTGTCAACTAATAAATCTACATGGCCACCCGCCGTATTGTCTCAATTGCATCTTTGACTCTAAATTAACTTCAATATACAGCCTAGTTTCTCAATGCTTGTTGTGTTAACTAGGTTCAACATTCGACACACACTACTGTCATCTCATATTGGAAAAGGTTGGAACCTATTTCCACTTCTAAGGGGATACTTACAATTGAGTACTAATTTGAACCTTCGTTTGTCAATGGTTGTCTTTGAGTATATCATATCAATCAATCATAAAACGCGCATTCAACCTGCGACATCCAAAGAAAATAAATGTTTTTTCCTCATATTTGACATCTGCTTTCACTCCTCAACATATTTGTCCATTGTAGTAACATATCATAGTAGAATAGTTGGAAATGTACATAATTGACCAAGATAAATTCTGTCCCAAATGAATTTAAATAATATGAGATGTCATTATCCCGATATCACATCAACTTTATCATAAAGTAAACAATCATGTTCTAGTACCAAAATACTTACACATTTCAGTCTCAGTTTCAAATTTGTGGTTTTGTGGTTTTAGGTTTTTAGGGTTTTGTGGTTTCTGCTTTGCTTTATGTTTTAAGGTTTGTGGTTTTATGGTTTTATGGTTTTAAGGGTCTTACGGTCTCAGTGGTCTTGTGGCTCCAGTGGCATCTGGGGCCCATGACACTCCAAGCATCCCAAGCATTTGTGGCCCAGCACTCCACTGCATCTCCTGCTCCTCCCGGTCGTGGCATCCAGGGCCTCTCGGGTCCCGGCCCAGTGCCATCAGTGGGCCTCAGTATCTCTACACTCCATCTCAGCAGGTCTCAAAGGTCCCAGGCCCTGGCCCCGGTCTCAGCGGCCCACTGTCTCATCTGCTGCCCCCAGGTCTCCAGTGCTACCTCAGTAGTCCCAACACACAGGCCGCCCAGCACTCTGTGGCCCCCATTCAGGCCTCAGGCCCAGGGCCCAGCATATTCCAGGCCTCATAAGGCCCCTCATCAGGCCTCCCAGATCCAGGCCTCAGCAGCCCTGTGGCCTCAGGTCTCTGTGGCCTCTGTGGCCTCAGGCCCATTGTGTGGCCTCAGGCCTGACATCAGGCCTCAGTGGTTTTAAGGTCTTAAGGTCTTAGTAAGGTCAGTGGTCTAGTGGCATTGTGGTTTCGTTTAAGGTTTAGGTTTTTGGGGTTTAGGTTTTAAGTGCTTGTGGTTTTAGGTGGTTCTAGGGTTTTAGGGTGGTTTTAGGGTTTTGGGGTTTTTGAGTTTTAGTGTTTTTGGGCTTTAGGGTTTTAGGGTATTTTTCAAGACTATATACAATTAACTCCATCATGAGCTAAAAAAAGTGATTAAAGTTCAAATTTCTAGTGGGTTTCCCATGGAAGACAAATGATATTTAATGCATAATTTAGCTTGCTTTTACAAATGTCAAATCATTGAATTTCAATTTCCATTTTTTCTTCCTAGTGAAGCATCACACCCCATCATGTATAACCACCGTATCAGAGAAAAAAATGGGAACAAGTAAAGGCACATAATCAGGAAACCCAAAGAAAATTCTAATTTTCTAAAAGGGTAAAATGGTAATTTTGGTAAAAATCCAGAATTTTTCTAGATCTCGGATGACAAAACGGACTTCACCGGTCGAATCGCCTTCGCAAATCTACCACCACGTCGACCATCGACCCGGTACGTCGACTTCACGCTGAGGCAACAGGGCAAGACGACACTTAACATTTTGAGTATCAAGAGGTGCCACTTATCACAAGCAGCAGAATTAGTCAAACATAAGTCTGGGCGTGAGCCATGAGCTTTATCACATTAAGACGCCATTTGACGAAATCCCAAATTGGGGAGGGATGTTTCGATATGAACCCATGAGCCAATAGTAGGTTGACATGTGGCAAGAGAAAAGACAATTCTCTTGACCCATGCTTGACCAACCAGTTTGGGAGATGAGATAGCAAACCGAGAAAAGGAGAGAGAAAAGAGAGGGTTTTTAGAGAGAGTGTGTCCAACTTCTCTTTAGATTTCCTAGTTGCTCGACCATCGCGCTTCTCGACTGAGCGCAGGACAGTTGGTTCACATCTAAGGGCTACACGTAACACCGCCAGGAGTTTCGACAACTCCCAGGAGCAGTAGGGGTCTTCTTCACTTGATTTAATCCTTATTTAAGAACCTTGTTGATGGTTGGAGTGTTTAAATAAATGGCTCGTGAGTTTTCTGGCCCTCCGTGAGCTGGACCGAAGGCTTAAATTCTTGACGCAGACCTGTGGTCAGATCTGCTCACGTGATCTCAGGTGTGTGGTTTGTGTCAAGCCAAGTGTTCAAAATGAATTGCTTAAATTGTTTATTAGCCCATGTGAGCTAATTTTTGGTGTTATTGCTATGAATGAATAACATGTTGTTGTGTGTTAATATATACGCATGTTGATATATATTAATACGAATTGCTCTGAATGGCATAATGCATTTCATATGCATCGTAAGCAATTCTAGAATAGTAGTGTGAGTGCATGCCAACAAAAATTGGAGGGTTGCCCAAACAATGAATTCTTTGTAAAATTATTAAAATAGAATTCTATCTAAAGTCATTCAAGAATGGTGTTTGAAGTTGTCCAACAATTCACGGGCTGAGAGGCCCATGAATTGCTTCCTGAGAGTTACCCAACAACCACCTCGGAGGATTGTCCAACGTATTTATATCGGAGGGTTGCCCACAATTAAAAAAAATATTTTTGTTTGGAAACGGTTTTCATACATGGCATAAGCATGTGTGAGGGAGTCGGTGAGAACTCGAGACATGGAATTGGGCATGTAGACATCCGAGTAGGAATCATGAATTCATTTGAATGTGTGTGTTGTTTTTCCATTGCATGAGAACTTAGGTGGGGAGTAACCCATGTAGGAGATTATCACTACTGGGCATCAAGCCACCAAATGTGATCCCCAGTACAGGAGTGTCTGGGAAAGACAAGGCTCACAGAGGTCGCTGAGAAGAAAGCCAACATGTGGCTTTGATTATCGTTTTTGTAAAACATGTGTGAAATATTACAATTGAAACATGTTGTATAAGAGTGTAATTAACTCTTGAAACTATTATAATATAGTTGATTATCTTTGAGAGTATGAATGCGGCCTGACGTGGTTATTTACTATGGGATGGTCTCGCTGATATGAGACACACAAGCCTCAGTCGACTGCATGTCAACTGGACCCTCGGGGAACTAAGGCCACATAAATAACATGCACAAAATATCACCTACAACTACTCCGACGTTGATAAGAAAATTTTAAGTACTATAAACACACGTGATTAATATGAAAGTTACACCTTAAAAGTTTTGTTTCCGCCAAAGCAAATTCGCTAAAATACTAATGGTATGTCCGTTACCAGAAATCAATGAAAATAACTAAAATTAACTAATACAAAAGGAATCATAAGCCCTATAAACTCTTCATTTTCAGTTCCCAAAAAACAAAGTGAACTCAATTAAGTCATATCCCCCATTATATCAACCATCATCAGAATGTAACAAAGACTCACATCGTGTCAGGCATCATAAAATACAACAAAACATGGATAGAACAATCCGAAAACCAATTTACATATACCTAAACCCCAAGGCTGAAGGATGAGTAGTTTTATATGGCAAGAAACTAAGAAAACAACCAATGAAATAAATATTTGAGTGAGAATGCTGCCCAGAATCCATGCCAAAGTCGGAGCAAAAATTGCAAATATTAGTACATGGAGAAAAGATAAAGCAGGTAGAAACCAACAAGCTTCAAACTATAGAAAGGAGCCCCAACCATAATCGCATTGATAGGAAGATCGATATTAGGATCCAAGGAAAATGAACAAATAATAGTTCTTAATGAACTAGATGAAGTTGAACCCCTCGATATAAAGCCTATGAACCTCAACAAGGCATCAAATCAAATATTTCACTTATCCTTAGATAATGCATATCATCAATCTCAAATTTCTAAGACTAGGCTTTCTCATTTCAAACATTTCCATGAAATCTTTGGCATTCCCTTAGATTAAGGGTTTATATATGTGCACAAACTATCGTGCAATCTAATTCGATACGTAATTACAAACCCCATGATCAATATTGAAACTAAAGAACCACAAAACCCTATAACTCTAAACATTGAATCTAAAATAAAATAACAATCATAAGTTCCAAATATCAATTCGATCAAGACTAATTGAACAACCTCATTCCGATCAGAGTTCTTTTCCGTAATCGAATCAGAATCACCATAAACAAACCATTACAAAAACCTAAAATTTATTAAGATTTTTCTATTAAATCCACCGAAAAAGAAAACTAGCAATCATTAAACGTAAAATGAAGGAAGAAAAAAGAATCAAACCGATGATGCTTTTCAACTCCGAATCAATGGTTGCTGGTCGCCGGGTCGGTCCGTCGACTGCACGCTGGACTCTCTCCGCAAAACAAGACGTGATCGCACGGGCTTCTCCCTTTAGCTCTCCGATGCCTAAGTTAGTTCTTTCCCGTAGCAGAAGATCAACCGCCAGTGGAATGAATTTTCGGCGCTTAGTCTCGCATCTTTCACCTAATGGTGTCTCAGATTATAATTGACGATCACGCACAACTTTTCCTAATCGATGATGACACCGAATAGTATGTTTAGTTGGATGATGACACCGAATAGTATGTTTCCTTTGCTTGATGATGACACCGAATAGTATGTTTCTTTGCTGAGGATGATACAATATTTCTCCCACCGGGTAGAGATTTTCTTCCTTATCGTGAACCCGATTAATATGGATAATTGACGGCACAATTGGAAAAATATCTTACTTTCCTCGATTAGTGGGAGATTGTGTGTTTTTCCTCAATATGAGATTCCTCGGGTCGCCAACCTTTAAATGGGTGAATTGGCCCTTGTTTTTAATCTATATTCGGGGATGTCATCAAGGGCCTATTGCTAGTACCGTCCGCTTTTAATCCCATTGGCTCAAGGCTCTCGGGGCCTCAGGCACTCATTATTTCAAACCGCCGCTTCCCGCCTTGACTAAGCGAGCATATGCAAGGGCTATATCGCTTCTGGGATCAGGCGTGATATCCACACGTGGGCCACTTAGAAGGTTTGATTAGTTTTATCGGCTTCTTTTATTGTCTCACAATTTGAGTCGCTGGTTTCGCTACGCCTTCGAACCGAGCTACTGGGCTCCCGGGCTATTCTACCTAAGCACCAGCTCTAAAAACTCGAGTTGTTTGCCTTTCGGGCTGCTTGCGCTTCTTGAACCGAGCTACTTGGTTTCGCTATTATGCCTTTTTCAAGCTTCAGCTCCAAAAATGAGCTACTTGTCTCCCCGGGTTGCTTTGAATTGAGCGCCACTTGGCTTCGGGCTATTCTCGCTCCGAGTCGCTGATGCTCTTGAATCGAAGCACGCTCAAACCGAGCTGCAAGGTTTCTTTAAACCGAGCTAAGCATGGCTCCCCGGGCCATTTTTACCTTCGAACCGAAGCTACATGGCTCCTTGAAACGAGCCGGCAAGGCTCTCTCGAACCTAAGCCAGGTGATGGCACCTTGAAACGGATACTTCCCCGGAAATTTACATGGCCCGAGCCACATGACTCCTGGCTACTGGGCCTCCTTGAATAGTTGTGCTTTGTAACTGAAAGGCTACCAGGCTCTCAGTTACATGGCTCGCGGGCTATTTGGCCTTCCTTTCGAAGCGCTATGCTCGTATCCGAAAGCACCGGGCTCCCGAGCTACATGGCTCCAACATCCTTTCTCTAAGCCGTTATGCTCGGTGCCGAGCTTGTAACACCTCAAATTATACCCTAACGCTTTTATAACATGTTTTCGGTATAATAAATCGTGAAAGCGTATATTTATTCGAATAAAATAAAGATAAAAACAAAAGTAGGAATATGCATAAGTTAAATACAATAATAAAGAAGATTTGAGGCTATTGTAAAAATAATATTATAAATTGATTTGCAAATATTATAAGAGTCGAGGACCAAAAGTAAGTAAAATAAAAAGGGATAAGATCGTCAGCGATAAGACCAAAAGAAATATCTTATTTTGTCTCTAGAGAAAAGGGAGAGTTAAATAATGATGTATATGGTACAGAGAAGAAAAGAAGAAGAAGAAGAAGAAGACATGTGTATGGAACTACTAAATTTGAGTACTGATACATGTTTTTTGCAGAAGGAACTACTAAATTTGGAGTACCTAATACATATCTTCGGGGTGGTAAGGAACTGTGAAATTTGAGTATGGAACTATGATTTGCATAGAAAAGTATGGCAGTTCATGAATACTCAGAGATGGAAACTATGTGTGTGTGTATGGAAGTCTAGTTTTAGTCTAGAAAGTTTAGATACATGGTATGGAAGAACCCTTTCTTTTGTGTATGGTTTGGGTTTGGAAACTCCCAAACTCATTTCTTGTTAGGGTTGAGTTAAGAAGAGCCTCTACATATAAATGTGTGCCTCGGGGAAGGGTCTACTGTGTCAATCCAAGAAAATTCTTATGTTTGATCATATGCGCACTCGACCTTAGAACGAGTTTTAGGTCAGAACAAAGGGAATCTGGCGGAGTCCTTCTAGTAAATTGTAGCCACATCAATGAACTTGATGTTAGCTTTTTAATCTCTCAATTTAGACTCCATGCATCAGTTATGGTCTTTCGCCGCGAATCGGTCGTTTCTGTAGAGTAATGCCCAACAAAGGGATCGCTAAACGCTGGTCGCCCAACAAGGGTCGTCCAACAAAGGATCGCCAAGTGGTCGTCCAACGCTGGTCGCCCAACAAAGGGTCGCTAACGCGGTCGCTCAATAGTGGTCGCTCCAACGCGTCGCCCAACGTTGGTCGCCAAACAATGATCATCCAACAACAGTCGCCCACGCTGCTCGCCCAAGGATCGGCTAAACAAGGGTCGCCCACTGGGCATCGCCCAACAAGTGGTCGCCCAACAAAGGGTCATCAAACAAAGGGTCGCCAAAATAGTGCTCGCCACTTCAGTCACCGCCGCCCAGTCAGCTCATCAAGACGATCGCAAGATGACTCTCCAACTTCAAGGTCATATCTCCTTCTCGCTCGAACTCGATTGGGTGTTCTTGTACTCTATGGAAAGCCCATTGAGTCAAGAATACATTCATGCCCAGATAAATATTAGATGCCTGACCGAGGTGATAGATGGTAGCTGAGCTCACCCTCTCAGGTCAACTCGTCAATCCAAGTCAGCTCGTCAGATTTGCTCTGGCACGCATGACCCTCCAACTGAAGGTCATATCTCCGCCTAACCCGATTCGTGTTCTTGGACTCTATGGAGCTCCATTGAGTCAAGAATACATTCATATGCCTGAGGAGAATATTAGATTCCCTGACCGAGGTGATAGAGATGAGCTCGTCACTCAGGTCAACTCGTCAATCCAGTCGCCTCGTTTCGAATTAGTTTACATATGTCCTCCAACTTCGAATGCTGCTCATATCTCCTTCTGTCCAACTCCGACTGGTGTTCTTGGACTCTATGGAAAGCCCATTGAGTCAAGAATCCATTAATAGACAGTTTGATAATATGGGAACCTATATTAGCTCCAGAAACACGAAAATAGTAGGCACTATAAGTACCATAGTTATTCATTTTATAAATGTCATTATGAATTCATAAATAGATCGAAGTTATTAAGGCTTGGTAAGCATATTTAATTATGTATGTAATGAGATATGAAAAATGCAAAGATATGAATAAATGATTAAATATATATATATCAACAGCAGATTACCTAATGACAATAATTATTCTAGAATATGAGATATATACTGAAAGCATAAAATACACATTGATTGCTCCTGCTAGAACCCGGTGAGGGATAGATGGCATGCCTATTGTGGGAAAAAACAAGTCTCACAAAGATACAAGTTCTCGATATCGAGGTCTGTTGTCGATGACATAGATCCCGCTTGGATCACTCTGCACCCCGAAAGGGTCACCACAGCCCCTTCGGACCCTCATGGAATAGGTCACCGCCTCTCGTACAAAGGATGATACCTTCTCGGCATATTATATCAGCCGCCGGCTCCCATGTGATCAATCGCTTCTCGCATGTTGAACAGGGCCGCCGGCCCTCATGGACAACTCCGCTTTCATACGCTAACAGGCGCCTTCGCCCTCATGGATTATGCATTCTCAGATTCACTTCTAAGGTTTATGCATGAAACATAAAGAAAATGATGTATATGCAAAGGAAGTGTAGAGAATACACTATTATTATGAGAAGCATAGCACTGCTATGCGATGATAGTATACAGTTATAAGAACAAGAAGTAAAAGTACAAGATTAAGCATGAAAAGTATATGGAAGATGATAAGAAATGAAACTCGGTTATGAAAAGTATATATGGTATGAGAGAAAATGATAAGAATCAGAAATGTTATATGTGTTATATGCATTTGTATAGAAGTGAGGTGACTAATAGAAGTCATATTCTCACTAAGTGCAAAGCTTAGCACGGGTGTTCAATCGTTGTAGGTACGTAAGAGGAAATCGAGAACTGTGGGCAATCCACACGTCACCAAAGGCCACACATCAATAGGGTGCCCATCGAAGACCTTTAGGTCTATTTTGTATATGAAATTTTGTAAACCACTGTAATATTGTAAATGTCAACATTTCCATATTTGGGAGCTTGTATATATATTTTGTAATCCGCCGCTACTGCATCGTAAATACAAGTTAATTGCTTAACATTATATGAATATGTAAGTGTAAAGGCTATAAGTTTAAAAAAAGAGTGACCCTCACTTGACATCCTATCGGTCGGGCGTCATTGCAGCTTCGCCGGCTCCGGTCTAAGACTATTTCTCGAGCAGCTTATGCTCTAAAACCGAGCTACTCGCCCTGCGTTAAGGCCTTCCCGAGTCGTTGTTTTGCAAACCGAAAGCCATCGGGCCCTGAAGGCCAGCCTTCCGGTTTAAGCTCAGAACTCAACAGCCAGCCCCTAGGCACCGAGGCCTTCGAGCTGTTGCCGGCTTTCGGGCCGCAAGCTCGCAACCGAGCTACCAGCTCCCGGCGCCAGGTCGTCTCGAAATGTTAAGCTCGCAAACCGAAAGCAAATGGCCTCCCAAAGGCTGAAGCCTCCTCAGCCGTAAGCTCTACAAACTGAAGCATCGGGCTCCCTAGGCACCGAGGCCTTCTGAGCCGTGCTCGCAACCGAGCCGCGGCTCGGGGCGTTGAGGCCTTCCCCAGCCGCAGCTCGCGAACCGGCCATGCCAGCCCGGCGCCAAGACCCTCCCCGCGCAACCGAGCCACCGCCCGCGCTAAGACCTCCCCGCAATGTCGAGCCTCTGGCTGCCGAAAGCATCGCCCGGCGCAAGACCCTTACTTACAAGCTCGCGTGCTGCCATCGGGCTCGTGCTAAGACCTCTCGCGCCGTTAAGCTCGCAAACAGCTATTGGCCCGGGCGCTACATCTCTTCGCGAACCGAGCTCGGGCGCTAAGACCCTCCCGAGTTGTTAAGCCCCGCAAGCCAGCCATTGAACCCGGGCGCTAAGACCCTCCCCGCACTATTGAGCTCGCAGGCCGAGCTACCGGGCTCCGAGGCGCTCAAGACCCTCCCCGCACCGCTCGGTTTCAACCGAAAGCACAGTTCTGTGTGGCTTAAGATCCTCCCGCGCTTATCGAGCAGCCATCGACCGAGTTACTAGCCCTGGGCTACATGGCTCCTAAGCTACTTCGCCTGAGCTATTACGCCACAACCGAGCCTTCCCGAGCTACATGGCCCGTACATTCGCCTGAGTCGCGTTTCACAAACTAAGCTTCGCCCTCGAAAGCCATGGCTCGCGGGCTACTCGGGCCTTTCAGTTGTTACGCTCTGCGAACTGAGCTACCGGGCTCCTAAGCTACATGGCTCTATGGCTACTGGCTCTCTTTTGAGCTGCTACTTGCCAAACTAAGTTTCGGGCCCGAGCCATGGCTCCATGGCTACTGACCTTTGAGCCCGTTACGCCCGAAATCAGCTAGCTCCCGAGCTACATGGCTCCGCATACTTGGTCTTTGAGTCAAGCACGCCCGCAAACCGGAAGCACGTCCCAGCCACATGGCTTATGGCTACTTCTAGCCTTTTTGAGCTGCTACGCCGCGAACCGAACTTCGCCTCCTTTCGAGCTACATGGCTCCGTGTCTACTGCCTTTGAAAGGCCGTTACGCCCGCGAACCGAACTTCTCGCCTCAGCTACATGGCCCGTATTACTTGGCCTTTTCACGTTGCGCCATAACCCAGCTTCGGGGCTCCGAGTCACATGGCTCCTTGGCTACTTCTGCCTTTGAGCCGTTACACTCGCGAACTAAGCTTCGTCTTAAGTTACATGGCTCCGTACATTGGCCTTTGAAAGCTATTACGCCCGCAACCGGAAGCATCGGGCTCCAGCCACATGGCCTGGCTACTTGGCCTTTCGAGCTTATTACGCTCTCGCAAACCGAGTTTCGCCCCCGGTTACATGGATCCATGGCTACTGCTTGGCCTTTTGAGCTATTAAATCTGGCCCGAACCACAGGCTCCTAAGCTATATGGCTCCCATGGCTCTTGGCCTTTGAAAATTTATTACGCTGCGAGCTGAACACGAATCACAGGCTACATGGCTCCATGGGCACACTTGGCCTTTTGAGCATTACGCTTTGCGGCCCAGGCTCCCAGGCTCTTGAGCTACATGGCTCCATGGCTGCCAGGCTTTTGGTACATTACGCTCTGAGGCGAATACGGGCTTCCACAAAAGCTACACATGGATCCGTGGCTACTTGGCCTTTTGGCTGTTAGCGCTCTGCGGCTGGCCACGGGTTCAGTGGCTACTTGGCCTTTTTAATTGACGCGCTCTGCTGTTGACTGCGGGCTCTGAGCTACATGGCTCAGTGGCTGCATAGCCTTTTTGGTGTTACGCTCTGTAGTGACTTAGCTCTGAGCTCACGTGGCTCAGTATTACTTGGCTTTTTGTCTTCCTTCCTTAGAGGCGTGTAGATTCAATCTTGGTTATAGTCCTTGTGGAACTCACAATATTTAGTGTTGTCTCTTCTAGCGGGGTCTGACTTCATCTGGGATGGCCACCTCAAGAACCTTTCATGTTGCACTTGCGTGGGGCGCTGCGATATTAAGGTTGTCGGAGGGTGTGCTGAGTGAATCTCACATTGCTTTCTGACTCGAGTTGAGGTGGTCCTACTTGATCCACGGCGTTCCCTCGGCCCAGTCGGGGACCGCTCTCTGTTTTCTCTGCTCCTCCTTATGGATCTGTCCCTGTCTGCCTGTCTCTTGGGGCTTCGTTCTCTTTTTTTGTCGCCCCTAGTCTTTTCCTTTTGAGTAAAAGAGCTTCTTTTCTTGGACAGGAGGGCTTCTTCACCGTTGATATACTTCTCTGTTTTAGCAAGGACCTCGACTATACTTGCCTGAGGGTTCTTTGAAATAGAGAACATTAAGTCTTTCGATTGCACTCCCAGCCCTGCAATGAAAGCAGTAATGACGAACTTCTCGTCGAGAATATCCACCTTTAAGCATTTCATTATTTAAACCTTTGAACATCTGACCTCGGGCTTTCTTGAGAGCTACATTTTATGAGTCGAAGGTGATAACTTCTACCGACTTCTATCTGCGTCCGCTAGCCCGATAAGAGTGGGAGGCGAATCACGATAGAAAGATACGTGAGCGATGAGATGGAAGGCGCGAGTGCAGTGAAACGGGGACCAATCTTGGGCCCTTTAGTGTGATAGCGAAGGCTCTGCATCGTACGTGGTCTTGATATCCGTGTAGTTCCATATGATTTTTGTATGTATTGAGGTGGTCTATAGGGTCTTTTGTTCCGTTGAACGTCTCGATTTGCGGCATTCTGAACTTTGTCGGGAGGAAATCGGCTTCCCGTGGTGAATGGAAATTCGGTTTTTGTGCCAAAGCTCCGTAGGCTGGGCTCGACCCTTTACATTTACCTTCATGTGGCTGATTTCTTGCTCGTGTCCACTGAACCATTGCTCGACCCCTCTCCTCGTTGCGATCCTCTTCGGGGGGTTGGTGAGGATCATGCTCCCTGGTGTGGCTAGTCTCTCGCTTCTCCTATCCAGCCTACGAGGGAATTGAAGATGTTGCTTTCTTCTCGGGTAAACGGGGTTTTGATCTTTTTCGAACTGTCGTCTCTTGGGGGTGTAGTATTTGCCTGGTAAGTTGCTCCAACTCCTTGTGAGTGCTGGTTGATGGCCTTGGAGCGCTTCCTAAATGCAGTGTTGGCTTGCACGATCTCTGCAGCGCCTCTGGGAGGTCGGTGTCCGTCGCTGGCCCCATTCTTGCATCCTTGGAGGATTGGCGTGGCGTTGCTCCTGCTTGTGTTCCGAGTTGACACCATCAGTCGATGAGAGGTCAACTTTATTTGTAAAGGAACCGTCGTTCCCACAGATGGCGTCAAACTGATGATGCTTTTTCAACCAGAACTGGGCTGAAGCGTCCTTGAATCGTTGGGCCGGTCCATTGACTCTGTACGTTGGACTCCTCTGCAAAAACAAGAGACAAAAGGATCGTGAGGCTGCGGTAGCCTCTCGATGCCCTAAGTCGGTTCTTTCTGGGAAGAGAAGATCAAGCTAGCTTAGGGAATGAATTTTCTATCGTCGTCTGCATGCAACTCATGATGGGGTGGCACGATATTTATAATGGATGATCGTAGAAAAGCTTTTCTGGTGGATGATAATACTTTGAATAATTATGTTTCCTAGTTGGATGATGACCTTTGAATGAGTATGTTTCCTTGTTGGATGATAACCGATAGTATGTTTCCTTGTTGGAGGATGATCTGATATTTCTCCCCTTTGGATAGGAGAGATTTTCTTTCATATCGTAAACCGATTAATAAGGGATAATTGGGAAATATCTTACTTTCCCGATTGGTGGAGATTGGGTGTTTTCCCCTAATATGGATTCCTTGGGCTGCCAGCCTTTTAAAGAGATGAATTGAGCCCTTGTTTTGGGCCTATATTTGGGAGATGTCATCAAGGGCATATTGCTAGTATTGGGCCCGTTTTTAATCCCATTTTGGGCTTGCGTCTTAGGCCTACGCACCTATTATTTCAAACCCCATCACAAACAAACCTAAGCGAGAAACGTAGTCTTCTGACCCAGCGAGGAAACGAAACGATGGATTTGATGCTATTGGGATTGAATCGGCCACGAACTTCGTTGTTAGAGTTTATTTGTGCGCGGGTCGGCGAGGCTCTTAGCTGCGTGGTCGGGCTTAGAGGCTCGGCGAGTCTCATTTAGCCCCGGACAAGCCCCTTTTGCGACACCGGCCTTAAGCGGAAAGAAGAATTGAGTGGGGCCGACGGCTTGATCTTAGGAGGAGTCCCAGCTCACCGTTGAGTTGCCTAGTATCATCGGGGAGAGGTCGGAGGAGCGGCGGAAGGAGAAGAGGAGTAGAGCGGAAGGAAGAAGTAAAAGAAACCCTAAGTTATAGGACCAATTGTCATTGTTCCCATTAGCGGCATTTCACCAACTTCAAATGTCGTTGTTCCGGTTTGTGGCATATCAGGGAGAAATTTTCCATTGTCGACAAGCACTACTCCGGTTAATATTTTCGCCTACAAACTAACTTAATAAATTTTTATTTCAGATGCATTATTTCCGTCTAAAACTCGGAAGTCCTAATCGTCTCTCCTGTCGTCATTCCTTATGAACTGTTTTTCGTTACAATAAGAGGGGTGATTTTATATTATTATTGGCCTGAAATTACTCATTTTGTCCTTTTTTTTATTATAGTGTGTTTTATCGTTGATTTGTTACGACGAATAGTTGTGTTGTCGATTATTAGCTTTAGATTTTCGCTTAACAGTTCATATAACAAAGTTCGATCTGATATCAAATCCAGTTTGTGACAAATTTTAGTAAATACAGATATTTTCTATTATCAAATGTAGGCGTTGAGGATACTTTTTGCTATTAACATGATATAATAAATATTAAAAAAAATTTAAAATTGGTCATTCCATACCAATTTGTATAACTGTTTTTTAACCGTTTTCTGAAAAATCCAAAATTTTATTAGGATAAAAAGCATTAATAATTTGTAAAACCAAATAAAATAAAACCACTTTGATGTCAAAAATAAAAATAAAATAAAATAAACAATTTTAACATTAATGACTAATGTAGTAGAATTGATCTTTGCTAAGTGGAATGAGTTTTTGGATTAAAATCTTTGTTTTTGGAGAAAAAAATTACCAAATAGTTTTGCATTTATTTATTGTCGAAAATAGTGTGTTTAGGTGCGTAGTCGATAGCTTGGCAAATATCGCTATCCTGAACAGTGGCTTCACCATAGTTGAATTCAATTACCGCTATTGGCTGGTGTGGCTTCACCATTTTAAAACTTGATTGTGTTTGTCTGAGCAGTAGCATTATCGTGTTTTAAAATTCGGATGCTTTCCTTCTTCCTCCCCCATTTCTCCTATTTATCATTTGTTCTTCATCCGCTCCCTTGCCGGCGACCAATTAGGGCTTGGAAATCAAAGGATTTTTGCTCCATATTTTCTCTTCTACGACTCCATTCGATTCCACAGCAGGTAACCCTCCTACATTGCATTGTTTTTTGTTGAAAAATTCTTAAGTTGCTAGTTTTATTGGTGTGTTTTGTTGATAATGTGATGATAAATCTTTGGGTTTCGTTTCTATTTTAATGCTGTGACGATAATATTTTGTTGGTGTTGTGTGTTTTGGTAATAATGTGGTCATTAAATGTATATTTTCTGTAGAAACAAACATGAAATGCATGCTACTGTTTTATACGCTTTTAGGTCATCGTTTTTTTTAATTTCCGTGTTGTCATAAATTGTTTTTGCTTTCGAAAATTTTAATGTGATGTGCTTTGTTGATAATGTAGTGATTAAACGCGCATCTTCTTGGAGAAACAAATATAGATTACATAAGGCCTTGTTTGGTAGCCATTTTTTAGGTCACTATTTTTTTTTTTTAATTTATAGGTTGTCCTAAACTCTTTTTTGTTGAAAATTCATTAATATGGTGTGTTTTTTTGATAATGTTGTGATTAAATGTGTATTTTTCTTGAGAAACAAGCATAAACTTGTTTGGTTGCCTAGTCACTATTTTTTTAATTTGGTCATTCTAAACTGCTTTTGGTTGAAAATTTCTTAATGTGTCAGAAGTTTTGTTGATATGTGATGATTAAATATGTATTTTCAAATATGTATTCATTGATATTTTTGTAATTGAAAGTAGTCAAAACTCCTAAGTTTTCAATATTTGAAAAGTAGCTCATAATAATTACTTTAAAAATAAACTTATGTCCGTTGAATATAGTTTTAAAATTGTTTTTTGTCTCTCCTTAAACAAGGAGAACACTTTTGGTCTATTTTCTTCTTTGTTCACTTTGGTCTAATTTGGGACCAAATAAAAAATGTGAAAATTACATTTTTGATTGTTTGATAAAATTTTAAAAATATAAGAAAATATTTAGTATGATATTCATGTTTTACATTTTTCTCCAAAAAAGATGAATAAGGGTGTATTTAATATGCTCTATTTCCATACTGAAGTAGTTTGTTTATAACTCTTTAGTTTTTAAGTTCCTAAAATAATTAAAAAACATACCATTTATATTGTGTTATCTAAAGGAATATAGAATATTTTTCTTCAAGATATAGAATATTATTATCTAAAGTAAAACAACTTCATCTTCAAGATTACTATTCTTACTTTTCCTTAATTTTCCATTAGTCATAAAAAAAAATATAGCTTCTTAATTTAAGTTCAAGGCTAAAAACTATCAATATAAAATTTGTAATTACACCACATCTACAATCATTGACATCTTTTAGGCCTTGAGTTTTCTTTGACAGTTATGCACATAGCCCATGATCATTTGGTTGATATATATATATATATATATGCCAATCTTCATATTACATTATAGTATACTCTATGCATTCGAATTTGATTAACTTGTTAGCACATCTCACATTTTCACCACTTTAGCCAAATCTTTAATCTTCAACTCCGTCTCTTCACTTCAAATTTATGCATTTTTCTTTAATTATTACCCCGCGTGAACTTTCTTCATATAGCCAAATCTCTTTATTTGGGTTATTCCTACAAATGTGCGGATTGAATGTAGCATCCATAAATGTAGTGGATATGATAAAAGATAATGACATCTCATATTATTTAATTTGTTTTAATTGTTTTGTATAGTCAATTATGTTCAAGTTTCCATTATTCCTTGATATGTTATTACAATTGAAATATACTAAGGACTCAAATGTATGTCAAATATATCAAAGAAACAAAGTTGTCATCAGGTCTTTGGATGTACCAGCTTTGATCAGACGCTTAAACAATCGGGTGATGATGAGGCCAAGTATAACCATTGATGTCAAAGGTTCACCATTAATACCTCAGGTATCCCCTTGTAAGTGGAAATAAGTTCCAAATTATGGGTTGACTGTAGTGTGTACCGAATGTTGAACATGGTTAACACAATTGGCATAGAGGAAATTTAATTGTATATTGAGGTTGTTCGAGTCAAACCATAAAGTGAATCAATCCGTGAATGGGTATACGATTATCGGGTTCGAAAACAGATAATGCTGCGTGACTTGACCATAGGTCTAAGAATTGGCCTATGACCATACCGGCTGCATGTGTGAGTATATGGGAGATGATGAAGACCGCGAATATGAAGGAAGCTAATGATGAATCCATGAAGATGTTGACGATGCATCTAATGAGACTATGTTGAGCTGACACTTGTATCATCATTAGGGACTTTCAACCAAGTCGAGAACTAGCGCTGATATATGTCTCGCACACGCAGTGATCTTACACGTATCCAATAACCCAGATGCCGAGAACTAGATGAGTGATCTATTCATTATCACCGCCACCATCACCTCAATTTCAACATGTCGAAAACCCTTGCAATGTTATCGTTATCGGACTTCATGGGTGCAACATACCACCGGGTTATTCAAGAGGACTCAGCGCCCAAGTTTTTAGTTTTAAACTGACTACAAGAGGTCGCAAAGATTTACCTACAACTAAAGCAATACTTTGTTTGCCGTTGCATTCCTTGTAAAAATCGCTAATTTTATGATGCAAGAAAGTCTAAGAATGTCTCACGTCTATGAACCTTCGTGTCATGGTTATTGTGAATATACTTGTTTATCTGTTATCAACAAATAAAGGGCCTCATACTGTGTCAACCCATCTAATCGTGACCATCATTAATTGAACTCAAAATCTGTTGCTCATATCAAGGGAAATTACAGACACACCATATGTCTCGTATCTTTCTATTCAAGCAAGTGTGATGGAGAAATGAGGATAAGGAAATTTCATACAAAAGGCGCAGATTGATTAAAACATAGCACTTAGGACACTTATTTAATATTTTTCTCAATCATATACATGCAGTCACACATGAGCTACTAGAGCAAGCAAATCCTCGGATGTGTTGTAATTGGAAAACATTTGATAGTAATATGTCAAACACTGAGATATCAACTCGTGTTCGTCATTCTCAAGCCATTATTGAAGTGGTTCGAACATTGGTCGTCCCATACCGAAAGATTGAGAAATACATTTGTAGCGGAAGTATAAATGCACGCTATTGATCGGCGGCAGGTGTGATGGAAATAATTAGTTTCCATTGGCATTTGCTAATACATAAGGCAAGAATTATTGATAGTCAGATGGTTATTGCATGTATCAAAACAGAAAGTTACTCATAATGGATTGGAATTTGTGTTATATCCGATGATATCCGTGTATTATGGCGTTATCGGAGGATCCTCATCTCGTCACATCATCTACCTATCACAGGATTTGCATGCGTCATCTTGCAAAAAATTTTATTACCCGCTTCAAAGTTAAACTCTTTAAGAATTTGGTATGCATAGCAACTTTAGCGACTACACAACGCAAATTCAATAAGCATATGGCTACAATTGGGAGAATTAATTCTCAAGAAAATAATGGTTGGAAGTAATCCTCTCGAAGTTATAGCACTTTCACATGATGGAGGTCGAAGATATAGATAATGACAACCAACATGTCGGAGGTATTTAACAGTGTTCTTTAAAGGAGCCAGAATCCTTACCAATCAATGCATTATTCAATTGACATTTTTCCGCTTTAATAGTTACTTACAAGAAGGAAATAAAGCGCTAACAGACGACATCTAATGAACAAGACTTTCGCTGATGCTCAAATTATGCCCGTGTGGTTACGCTAGATTAATGGAAATTGCTCCTTTACGACATCACATACATGTATCGCATTTCATGGCAAGTCAAGGAGTGGTCGAATGCAGCGCCTCAACTTACATGACCATAAATGCACATGTGGTAAGATTCATGCGGATTTCCCATGTAGCCATCATAAGAAGATGTCAAACATCAATGTGTTGATTTTCGATTATTCAGCTCAAAGCTACTACACTATGCAACATACTAAGATACTTCAGTAAGCTGTTTTGCCCCATATTCAAAGAAGATGAGTGATCTCTTTGTGATGGTCCTACGTATCAGACTGAGTCGAGAAACATAGGCAATGGACGCCCTAAATCAACCCGCTTTCATAATGAAATGACGTTAGTGAGGAAAACTATTTATGATATGTGGGCTTGTAAACAACCGTCACAATCGTCTTGTAACAATATAAACGTCTGAAAGATGTGAAGTAAATTCCAATTTTTTTGTTTTGTAAGGCAATTTGTCTATCATGTTTGTAGTTGCTTTGTATAAGACTTATATATGAATGTGTACTTCTTGGATTATAAAAGATTTGTGTACCTTATTTAAGTAAATGAGACATCATTCTTATACGTGGTTTTTTTGTTCATTGTCTTTGTAATTAGAACTTGCATTGATGACTATGATACTATTTTTTCAATGTTTTTTGTTAATAATTATATTGTTTTCTTGTTATTTGTTATAGATATGGCGTTCAGAGGGCTTCATGATGCAGGATAGACACATGTCACACTTAGTGACATGTAGAAAGGGGAATATGTATTTTATTATCACAAACACTATTATATATTGTAACATGTAATCTATATATAATCAATTATAAAATTGGTTTCTATCAGATTCCTGTGAAGTACTCCACTTCTACAACGTATGAAAGCCTTCATCGCATGTGGAGGACGGATCTACATATTCGTCCATATTGATCATGCACAGATTCTATGGTAAGACATACCGCTGGCATCATGATCGAGTCAGCCATTTATCACTTGTCTCGCCGAGATGTCAACCCGAGACATGTTTCATTTACCCATCTGAGAGATCAACACCACATTACAAGATGTTGCTATCATCCCAGTTCAGATTCACATACCAAGAATACCAAGACATGTGAAACGATGTGTATGAGTCAGGATATGAGCTACTCTGTCACCCCACCCCTCCGATGCTCTCAAAGGATCTTCATTTCCACATTACCGCTGTTATGCTGATTAATTATCCACCCCAACACTGACGCAGACAGGTCACTCGTGAGTATGGCATAGTTTCATCTTAGAACTGATGGGATCCTTATTGTTTGTAGACAAGAAATGAATGCATGTGCGTCTGTGCTTTCTTCCACTACTACGAGATTTGACGTAGACTGGGGCTTGTAGTTGGGGTGGTACAGTCCTAGCACATACATATCGAGAGTTATGCCGAGCCAACTTGGATTGTGACGCCAGATAGCTGTCAGATTACACTGGTTACTGTGTATGTGATGATAGCATTCGACCCTGATACCCTCCCCAGATTTAGCTCGCTTCTAGTGAAGTCCCACTGTACAATCCCTAGGGAAGATAAGGTGGAACTCCACTTTAAGGAGGAAAGTAAACACATGCATTAATTTAATATCCCAATTATATATAAAAGACCCACTACATATGTAATAAGGACTCATATGAGTTCAATACTATTATCAGAGCATTCTAAGAGTATTTACGAATTTAGGGTTACAAAATGAAAGTAAATAGGTCCAAATTGTAAAACAAAGACGTATATGGGATAAAGACGGCAAATGGGCCGTTAAGTCGGGGTGTGTTGATTCTATTGGCAGGTCTGCTACGAACCTGTCCTAGACCTAGGGAACAAATTCAAAACACAATATAGATAATAAATCTCGAAGAAGATAATTTATAAGGAAAATAACACTTTCATTTTTTGAACATTTCTTCTCTCAAGACCTCACATCCACTCTTTTGTAATGTTCCCCATTTAGCAAACATTTCACAAAACCCAACTTTACCAAAGCCCAACCAATATGAAATTCATGTTCAAAAATTTAACCGACTTCATTATCAAGAACCTTATAACCTGAATATGTTTCACAACATACCATTTAGCATAAAATTATATAACCCTCATATCGTAAAAGAAAAATAATCAAGAAAATGCAACAACCATAAAGATTTAAATAACTACAGTTTACCCAGAAAACCAGCAATATACCGTACCATATATCCATAGTAAAACCTGGTTTAGGTAAACCCGACTCACGACAATCGTGGCAAATCAATAAACCGTCGGTATCCGACCACGACACCGTGGCAACCACAAACCGTCTGCAACACCGACCACCCGCACCGTGGCAAATCCACAAACCGGGTCGATAAACCGACCCTCACGACACCGTGAAATATCCAATGAGCACCAAACCGTCTGCAATCCCTACCTCACGGTCACCGTGGTATTAATATATAAGTAATATTTTCCTTACCGCAAGTACCTTCCCGACGATAACAGATATAATCATTTCACAAGATCTCAAAATCTCTTTCTTAAAACAATAAGTTTTCGAAGTGGTTTAAAACCTCAATCCACGTACCCAACATATTTAAAAATACCACAGACTCATCCAGGAACTCAGTAAAACTTCCAAACAGTTAAAAGGTTGACAAAATTCACATGAAATGATAACTTGTTTTATATGAGACCGATAATCACATTTGTATGCAAATCAACCATTTGATCAAACAAAGATACGTAAAATATTTAATCACAATAGATATATCAACATAATACCCTCAAATCATTTAAAAACATATAAACCACTCACGCACTATAGACGCCGCCCGTCTCCCGTAGGATCGCTCTCCCTGGCCGGCCGTGAGTTCGTAATATAAATAAACACCACTTAGGCTCCAATAACCGAACTAACAACATTTGATGCCCAAGGCCTTAGAATAACTTTAGAACCATGAAACCATCCAAATCGACTCCGACAGTCCACTACACAAACAGGCTCTATAGTCCTAAGACTAAAATTGGGGCCACCCTGAGTTAATTTCGAAATTGAACCTTCCAATAATTCATAAAACATCCACTAATCCAACTTCAATTTTTCCAAACTCGAATTCAATGGTACTCTTATTTCATCCAAACTTCTCAGAATTAATCCGAAACAACCTGGGGTGGAAAACTAACCAAACGACGTCCAAAATTCTATAAAACCATATCAATGGAAACTTCAAGAGACCAAAGAACTCATCATTACCATTACCTGGGTCCATTAACAGCCGCCGTGGGTGGTTTAAAAACCCGATCCAACCGTCGCCAACTTTCGTTCAGGCTATAACTTCAAACTATGAGGAATCTGCAAAAAAGGGACCATGGGAATGGTTCAGAGGGTCCAAAATGGTGGAAAGTGGAGGGGCAGGTTGGCCCCAGATGGCCTGAAACACGTAACCGGCGACCTGCCTGCTGTCGCGCCTCTCGTCGCCCGATCCAAGCGGCTGTCTGGCTGCATGCATGGTCACGGAAAATTTTTACGGCAGCCTCAGCTCGGGGTGGTCCTCCTCCTCCCTGGCCGGCCACACGCTGGTGGTGGCTCTTAATCGCTCCTACCGGCTGAAACTCAATCTACCGAAATGCACCAAAACGACTCCAGCCATGCTCACGTCAGGAGCTTTTCTAGTGGTTTTTTGAGCTCAAATGAGCAAGCGTTCAAATAGGCCCCCGGGCACGCAAAGCTATGTATATATAGGGCTTAGGGTTTTTCAAAGACCAAGACAATTTGACACTGCTGCAAACACTACCGCTTGAACTTTCACGGGGTCATGGACCTTTGATCCCCAGAAGTCTCATTTTGACGCTCAACCCGTCTATGAACTCAGACGACGGGCCTACGGCGGTGTCTTAGTCAACCCAAAATTATTCATCCTTGAAAAGTCAATTTTGGTCCACATACTGTTTGGTCACCCAGTCAAATCGTCAAACTTAGTCAAACTTGGTCAAACGCGGTTACAAAACTTGTATTATTTGTGCAATAATACAATCTACCCTTAAAGAAAAATTTCATTCCACGAAATTCAGATTGCGGTCACGGAAGAGATGAGGGTACCGGCCCTCATTTCGTCCTCCCGCTCCCAAGCTTCCGCCTCTCTTCGACTAGGTGGTTTCCCTCCAAAGGACTTTCACCAAGGATATTGTCTTCATATGGCTCCCTTCTCTCCCCCTACCCAAAATCCGGCACCCGGTTGTTTCTCATAGGATAAGTCATCCCTCGCCAATCTCCGTGTCTCCAACATGTGAGGGGTCCGATACTTCATGTAGCATGGAGATGTAGAAATCACATTATGGACTCGAGAAAGCTCCTCCCAAGAAGTCTAATCTATAGGCCAGTGGACCTATTCTCTCAACAATCTCAAAAGGCCCAATGTGGTAAAGGACTTAGCTTTCCCCGTCTCCCAGCCGCATCATCTACTTCCAAGGAGAGAGCTCCTAAAATACCTCGATCTTCAACCTCAAACTCCCAAGATCCCTTCCACGCTGTCCCGCATAGCTCTTTGCTCATTCCTAGTCGCCTCAACCTCGTGCGTATAAAACCTTGTCCATAGTCGCCGCCAGACAATCTCAGACCTTAGTAATTTCGGCCTCATATTCCAACATAAGGGAGCGACATTGTTTCCCATACAATGCCTCATAAGGTGACATCTCAATGCTTGAGTGATAGTTGTTGTTATAAGTGAACTCTGCCAAGGGTAGATATTCATTCCAATGTCCCTTGAATTGCAGTACGCATGATCTCAACATATCCTCCAAAGTTCCAATAGTCCCTCGTATTACCCATCGGGCCAGGGTGAAAAGCGTGACTAAATTCAACTCGACACCCAGCCTTCCATCAACCTCTTCCAAAACCCTCGAAGTGAATCGTGGATCTCATCGCAGATGATCGACACCGGCACCCTAAGTGCAAACTCACTATATGATTCATAAAGAGTTCGCTATTTTCCGAGGAGAAAACTTCTCACGCATCAGAAGAAAAATGCGCTACCGTGAGTCGATCAACTACTACCCAAATGCCATCATACCCTCGCAACCGTGGGAGGAAAGCTCTTGAATACAAATCCATTGTATCGCACTCCCCATTTCCATCACCGGATAGGCAATAAGTCCGTAAGGCTTTTTGTCTCTCGCTTCACTGGCTGACAGATGAAAGCACTTCGACAGTTATTACCTAAGAACTCTCTCTTTTCATCCCCGACCACCACACATTCCTTCAAATAAGACGATACATCTGGTACTAATGCAAGGTGCATAGCATAAGTTAACTAAGGGCTTCCTCCAATACTTGCCTTTTAACTCTTCAACCGGTTTAACACACAGCTCCAGGAACCAATCACCAAGGCCCCATCGCTCTAATAGAAAAAATCCGACTGCTCCCCTCCTCGACCTTCTTTCATGCTCATCAAATAGTGGATCTCTTAGTTTGCGGCTCGAGAATCTCGATCTACAAGTATCTGGCCGTGAGCCTGAAACCAGCAAAAAGTGCCCCCGAAGCATACAATCCCCAACTCGAATCGAACACCATCAATGGAAGTCATATTGTCCGCATATAAGCCAAAAGAGCTCGTGCACTTCCTACTCAAAGCATCTACCACCACATTCGCTTTTGACCTCGGATGGTAGTCAATAAGGCAAGCCATAATCCTTAAGTGGGGCCCATCCACCTCCTTTGCCTTAAGTTTAACTCCTTCCTCGGGTAAACAGATATTTGGCAGCTCTTATGGTCTGTAAACATCCGCAAGTCGCCTGCATGCAATGCTGCCTCCAAGTCTTCAACGCTAAAATTACCAGCAAAGAAGTTCCAAGTCACGGGTAGGATAATACCGTGTTTCTTCAACTGTCTGGAAGCATACGCCACAACTCTCTTATGTTGCATCAACACGCAACCTAAACTCGGGTATGAAGTATCGGGCCAGTAAACCTCGAACCCCTCGTCGTCCTCCCGGGGCAATGTCAAAACAAAATGACGTCAACTTTCCTTCAGTTGTTTGGAAGCTCCCTCACACCGTACCCACCTACCCTAACCCCTTTCTAGTCAAACAAAGGAAGTGGTCCCCGTATTTTTGAGAAATCCTTTCTATGAACCTCGCGTGAATACCGGCTAATCCTAGAGCCCTCCGACTGCCACCGATCAAGTTGTTCCCGCTTGCCACCGCTCTACCTTCTAAGGATCCACGCTACAAATGCCATCGCTAGCCATGAACCACATGTCCGAGAAAATCCCACTCTGGCCAACTAAACTCACATTTGTTGAACTTGGCATAACCGATGTCGCCTCAAAGCAAACACCAAACTCCAAATGTGTCTCATGCTCCAACTCACTCGAGTACACCAAGATATCGCCGATAAAGACAATGACAAATCGATCCAAGTATGACAAAGACCTGGTTCATCAAGTCCATGAAAGCTGCTGGGGCATTGGTGAGCCCGAAAGACATCACTAGAAACTCATAATGCCCATATCTCGTCCTGAATGCCGTCTTGGGAATGTCCGATTCCCTAATCCTTAACTGATGGTACCCTGACCTCAAGTCAATCTTGGAGAACACTTTTGCACCCTGGAGCTGGTCAAATAAATCATCAATCCGAGGCAAAGGATATTTGTTACGAATGGTGACCTTATTCAATTGTCCAGTCCACGCCAACTCCAAGTACCATCCTTCTTCTTCACAAATAACACTGGCGCTCCCCAAGGTGAAATACTGGGCCTAATAAATCCCCCATCCACCAGCTGTTGTAGCTAAGCTTTCAACTCTTTCAACTCAGTTGGTGCCATCCTATAAGGTGGTAAAGAAATGGAGTCACTCGGTGTATCAACCAATGGGAAAATCTATCTCTCGCCTCGAGGTAAACCCGAAGATGATCGTCGTGCGGAACACATCCGTAAAGTCCCAGACGCCCCCTAATCTCGCTCGCTAAGCTACGAAAGTGTCAACTACATGAGCTAGATATCCCGACAACCTTGAAGTAAACATCTAGCGTAAATGGCGTAAATCAACCTCGAAGGTGTTCGCTCCGCTCTCCATGCGAAGACTACTAACGTAGTCCCTGGCCAGGCTTCAACATCACCTCCCCGCGAAACAATCCATCAAGCATAGTTTCAGCAGCGAAGCCAATCCATCCCAAGAATCATCCAACCTCGAGATTCAATATCAATCGCCTCCATACATTCGCCTTCAATGGAAAAACCCAAGCTACCCTTACATCCGATTAGGCCATAGTGGATTCTCCCGCTGGTGTGGCAATCTCCAAACTACAACCCAAAGGAGCTGGAGTCGTCCCGACTCGTGCAATATACTCACGTGAAATAAAAGAGTGTGTAGCCCCTGGTTAATGAAAGGTACACTCTGCATCGTCACTAAGAATAGATACGGTACCTCGTCACAACGTCTGGGGTGTCTCAGGCTTCTCCCGGATCGGCTCATAGCATAAACTCGCCCAGCGTGGTCGCCTTCTCGCCCCCCTCGCCGACACGCGTAGAACAAGGTCCCCGCTCTAAAGCGAAACCACCCGAGGTTAGCCTCGTTCGTATCCTGGCCCTCCATGCCCACTAGCTCGCCGAATCGAAAGCACCCGATTCTCGGCGACCTAGTCCGTCGATCCTTCGATGAGGCGCCCCTTCTCGAATGTCCCGTCAGCTCGCACCAGCATGTACTATCCCACTACAAGATGGTCCATCATGATCTGCCGCAAACGTCACAACCGGACGAACCCCGCCCCAGCCCGTTGCACTCCGAAAAATAGCTACACGCGCACCGGCTTCACGGTCGAAATCCGTGAGCCCCGTGTGTGTCCACTCCTCCTCTCGAGCCCGCGGTCACTGCACCACGCCCGCCGCCCCCACCTGATCCGCGCCCCCAAAGTCCCAGAGTCGAAACTACCCCTGATGATCCCCGACGGGCTCCCCAAGACAATCTCATCGTATGACCGACGCCCCGGCCCGCGTATCGCGGTCCGTCTCTACCGTATGGCCGCGCCTTCACCAACGTACATGGGATGATCGGACCCTGAGAGGCTCAAAGCTATCGTCTCATTAACCCGCCGAAACCCTCTTCATTTAATTTATCCGCAACCAAATCGGGGGCGCAAAATCGATAAACTCTCGAACTCAAGGCCGTAATTAAAACCGCCATACTACCCCGAGTGAGTGTATAATCAAATTTCTTGGTTTCACAGCGTCAGTAAACTGAAAGGCAGCCTTGAACCGTGCCTCCGTGGTGTGACGTTTCCAGCCGCCCTCTCTCATGCGCTTTTACCACTTCTTCATTACTCCCGAGCAAAAACCCGCAGCCGATTCCCACTGCCCCCTCAATCTGTATTAACGTGATACCTCTCGCCCGTGGTTCTCTCAGGTTACCCAGTCAGATAGGCTACCACAGTCGTGGCGCCATCATAACCACCCGCTTCCCGCCACAGCTCAATCAACGGCATCACTAAAGAGCCCACCTTCCAAGGATCGAGCAGGCGCTCGACAAGATTTTTCATCACTAGTGCACTGAAGCCGACCGAAGCTCCGCTGACTCCACGTCACTTCCTCGGGCGCCATCCTAAGGAGAATCGCTCCTGCAATCAAAGAACATAAACGCCTCAATGATAAGGTTAGGAAGGTATAAAAACATCGGGATGAGTCGCACTGCGAATGTACAACCCTAAGGAATTCTAGAAACCAGAGCTCGATATGCAAAGCCGACAGAACTCGACTGCCGACAATTTCCCAGATTTCTCTGCTGAACCCTGCTTCAAAGTCCCGCATCAGATAATCCTCAGGAAAGATACGGAACTCCACTTCAAGGAGGGAAGTAAACACATGCATTAATTTTAATATCCAATTATATATAAGCACCCACTACATATGTAGGTAAATAATAAGGACTCATATGAGTTCAATACTAAGCTTATCGAGCATTCTAAGAGTATTTCATCACCTGTGGTTACAAATGAGCAAATAGGTCCCAACAAAACAAAGATGATAGATGGATAGAGTACGACAAATGGGCCCCCGCAAGAGCTGCATGGATTTCGCGCGAGGTGTCTTACGAACCGTCCACCAGGGAACAATTAAACAATAGTCATGAGATAATAAATCTCAAATAGTAGCATAATTTGCTGAAAACAATAATTTCTTATTTATGAATATTTCTTCTCTCAAGACTCCTACATCCACCTTGTAGACACCCCATTTGAAGAAACATTTCACAAAACCTCCAATCCTTACCAAAGCCCAACCAATATGAAATTGGGTGTTCAAAATTTGACCTAATTTCATTATCAAGAACCTTATGTAAATTAATCTGTTTCATGCAAATATACCATTTAGTATAAATTATATAACCCTCATATCGTAAAGAAAAAATAATCGTGAAAATGCAACAACTATAAATATTTAAATAACTACAACTTTTACCTTAAACCAAGAATATACCGCACTACATATCCATAGTAAACCGTCAAAACCCGACCCCACACCGCAGGCAAACTGCCAATAAACCGCTTCAACACCGACCTCACGCATCGCGGCAACCAATAAAACCGTCTGGGGTGGGTCAATCGACCTCACTACACCGCGGGCAAATCCACAAACCGTCGATAAAAACCGACCTTTACCACACCGCGGCAATATCCAATATACTAAACCGCTGTAATCCCGCCGACCACTATCGTGGTATTAATATATATAATCTTTTCCTTACTCGCAAGTACCTTTCCAACGACAGAACAGATATAATCAGATTTCGCCAAGATCCAAAATCCTTCTTAAAACAATAAGCCGTCAAGTTAAAAACCTCAATCCACGCATCACTCCAACGTATTAAAAATACCACATACTCATATCCAGAACTCAAAGAAAACTTCCAAACACCAAAAGGTCGATGTAATTCATACTTGTAAACGATAACTCGCTTTATACGGCACGATAATCACATTTGTATGCAACCAATCATTTGATCAAAAACAAAAGATATATAAAATATTTAATCACAATGGTATCAATATAATACCCTAAATCATTTAAGTAAACATATAAATCACTACGTACTCATGACGTCACCCGCTCCCGTTGCGATCGCCTCCCGCCCGACGCGAGTGCTCAGAATATAAATAAAAACACCACTTAGGCTCCAATAACTGAACCAACAACATCAGATGCCCTAAGGCCTGGGGAATAACTTTTAGAAACTCATGAAAACCATCCAAATTGACTCCGACGGTGTCCAATTACACGCTGCGCCCCACAGCTCTGCATCACAAAATTGGGGGCTTTTCACCCTGAGCTAATTTCTCAAATGAACCTTCCACAATTCATAAAAAACATCCAATTTCACTAATCATCTTCAATTTTTCCAAATCAATTAATTGGTACTCTTATTTCGGGGCCAACTTCTTGGTGAATTACCCTAAACAACCTAAAATGGAAAACTAACCAAACGAAGGTCCAAAATTTACAAACCACATCAATGGAAAGCCTGGGGTGAGACCAGAACTCATTTCGCACTCATTACCTTGGTCCAATGGGCCGTAGGTTTAAAACTCGATCCAACTGGCTTGACAACTTTGTTGTCGTAATCCTTCAAACTGGGTGAGGAATCTCGCAAAGGATCCGCTGAACAGTTCAGAGAGTCCAAAAATGGTGGAAATGAGGTATGGGTCGGCATGAGATGGCCGGAAAACACAAAAATTGGCCACCTAAGTTCGTCGGGCCGTCGCTTTGGGTCGGCCCGCATCCGGCGTCCGGATCGCGGCCGGGGCTTAAAAATTTTACCATTAGCTTCGTCGCTTCCTCCTCCTCCGGCCGGCCAAGGTACGCGATGGTGGCCGGAATCTATCCCTACTTGAAACTTCTGAACGGACCAAACGTCAAAACGACTCCGCTTTGGTGCTCAATGTGTTCGGTGAGCTTTTCTGTGCGGTTTTCGGAGCTCAAAATTAGTGTTTGGGGCTAGGTTCCTTTGGGCATGCAAAAAGCTATGTGTATATATAGGGGCTTAGGTCGCTTTCAGTAAACATCAAGATGCCTTTGACATCAAGTAAAACATCTGCCAATAACTTACCGGGGTCATAGTAATTCTTTATCCGTAAGTTTGATTTCACGCTCAACCTGCCTATGAACTCGTATCGACAGGGCCTACGAAGTGGTGTCTTGGTCAACCCAAAATTATTCATCCTTGAAAAAGTCAATCCTTGGTCCACATACTGCGTTAATAAACCTAGTCAACCGGGTCAAACTTAGTCAAACTTATCAAACGTGTTACAAACTTGTTTGTATTATTTGGTGCGGGTCATTACATGCGTTAACTTTATTTTGTGCATACATTCATATACCGCGACACATCCGTGGTTGCTTATTTTAATTTATTTTTTGTTTCAACTATGGTCTTGGGAGGAGCTTCCGGTGGGCGCGCATTTTGGGCGACCAGCGACATATCGAGAACTTTAATTGCTCTTTGCCCATGATGGCGGCCTTGATGTCGTTGATGGAGCGTAGCTGGCTTGTCGGCGGTAGTTATCGACTGAAGCGAAGCTTCATCTCTTCCACGTTGGGGTGGCAGGTGGAGGCGCGGCCGCAGTGCAACTTGTCGATGTACTCTATCTCGGGAATCGACTAGATGCCTGAACTCTTGATCAGGTAATGGTATATGTAAAAGTATATGGTTCTTATGTAATTTTATTCATATTCACATAAACATTATTGACGTCAAGTGTAAATGTGTAAGTCTTATGGCAGCCATACGTTGGAGAGTTGGTTGACCAACTACCAGATATCTGCTTATCTGATCAGGAGATCTGACGGACGATGTCACCGCTTATATGTTTTAGAACTGTTGAGTGGCATCGTCCAGAGCGAGTCTTGAGCCAATTTAGGCTACACCAGGAGATACCTTCATCATGCTCTTGTGACTGACATCTATATAGTGGATGCGTGGAATGAGTTCAAAGGTATTGGGTGGCGTATCATGCTCCATACGTTGCCTTATAGGATACGCGAGTGGACAAGATCATCAACTACGCCCCTATGAGTGGGTATTATGGACTTCCGCAATCCATATATGCGATGGTATTGTCATATTACTGACGTTTACCAGCTTGCGCCTCCATGAGGTGAATGAGGTTTCATACTACAATCAGTATTACTCAGGTTTTGGTAAGTTAGAGTACTGTGTTTCTAAAGTGTTTTTCAAATTTGAATAAATTGTTCACTATATTTATAATTGTTTGGTTGGTTCTTTTATATCTCTGTCATGGCTGACATAACTAGTCATTCACGTGGGGCTACCACCGATTTGGTGTACGACTTACATCATATTGCTAGATCAGTGTTACACCAGATCGGAGAGGAGCATTGCATCGCCGGCTACTATTAGGAGACATCTACTTCACATAGACCATCTATTAGACCTTTGGTATCATCGCTCACGGATTCGTGTACAACCCATTCGAGGTGAGGTGGGGAAGAGGAGAGTTGATCGGCGAGGTTGAGGAGTCGAGGATGGTGGGGCGGTCGTGGTCGAGATCTTTGATGGGGTTAATGTTAAACTGAGCCGACATTGCCTAGCCATACACATCTTACCATCACCAGATAACTTATTGCTTCCTCATCTTCTGGCGTCGGCGATATTTTTATCTTTATAGGACTTAAACATCATCTTCCATACCCCCACACACTTACACATATTTACCATCTCCAGTGTCGCCAGATCCAGCATCCATGGGAGTAGATATGACATTAACATCTCACCTTTTATCATCCCCACTCTGGCCTTGCTCCCATCGATGGACATAATTGACCTTGTACTTCGAGTTGGGTGCACTTAGGGTAAAATTACTTCATCCATCAACGCCGACTCACATCAAGTCTTTTTAAGATTCTTGCGAATCTTGCTCGTCGATCTTGTGTATTTTAGGCGTCGTCTGAGAAAAATATAAGAAACTTCCATCTTGTGGAATTCGTTGATATATATTGATATTTGTATCTGATTTTTATATATTTATATGATTTGGTTTATGCATGATCATAGTTTATTTGTTTACTAAATTTGTTATAATTTGGATGTTAAACTAAATACAATAGGATATATTAGATATTGCTTGTTGTGAAAATTTAAAAATAAAAACTTTACAAATATTTTTAAAATAAACATACAAATATTAATTTATCAAATAGTAAAAATTTTCGTTTCAATAATTTTTAAATAGTTGATTAAAGTTTGTCATAAAAGAATAAACAATAATAATGGTGATGGTTGTAAGAATGCGATAATGAAGTTTTAAAATAGATGACAGTTAATTGTGAAAAAAGCATTACAGAAGATGAATTAAGATTTAGTATATTTTAAAAATTGTTTGATGATGAAGACGTTGTTCTATCAGGTTCATTGTTGGATGGTGTGATTAAACTGGTGTAATTCAAAAAAATGTTTTGTCCCGGTGAGTGGAATCCTGTATCGTCAGTCGTCGTCACGGTGCAATCACCACAGACAGTTATTCGTTTGACTCATTTGATTCGCGGTTTGACCTGTCGCTATCAGTTCGTGAGTGCAATCGCGATACTTGCGCGTGAAAATAAAAAAAAATCGTCTTCATACTTTTCCATGATTCTCCTTTTTTTTTTGCGCCTTGTGATCATGCGTCGTGAATCAACGCTAAATTGGATAGTCATAGGACTCGCGCTTTCCTTCATCTCTAGATGCACGCGCTCAATTAGATAATCCACAACGTAATACCATGATAAGAGTGATGAAAAAAATAAAATATTTATTTATTACTTATAATCACTATCACATCGACTATGTTTTTATAGGCTAATTTTGGAACCCGAAGAATGGCGAGGGAATGAAAAAAAAAATGGTTTTTCTGGAAAATTTTGGATGACATGGAAAAAACATAAAGGAAAAAATTAGAATATTTTCCATACTATTTTCCCTAAAAAATAGTGAGGAAAATAGGAAAAGGTTAGAGGAAATTTCGGGGGAAGATTTATCCGAGCTGTTCCGACTCACTTCTCATTCACTCTCTTCCTCTTCTACCTCTCCAACTTTCCTGCCCGGAGAAAAGGCCTTCTTCGTGAACTAAGAGCCGCCATTCCTGCCATCCATCGGCATTTCGGTTCCTTATATCGTGAAGGAAAGCCGTAAGCGGAAGCGTGGATCTGACGATATGATTAAAGCGTCTGTTGCGTATCTGAAATTCGATATTAAATAAAGAATTACGCATGTGGGTTGGTCCAGGTGTTGGGCTTAGATCGTCGCCGTGCGTGATGATTCTGATCGGATCCTGGTATTGTGCGCGGTAAACGATCTACGCGTCCACGTCTGGTCGATGATCTGCGCGTCCGATCTTGGGATACATCGCCGGGGTGGTATGGATGTGTGTGAAATGTGATGAATCGGGCGATGGCGAATCTTAGAACATAGAGAAAAGCGAAGAATAGAAAAATTCTTTCTTTTCTCTTGTTCGTATTCTCGAAAAATGTATGAAAAAAACTTAAAGAAAATAGCCAAAGCCCGTTACATCAGGAATAAGCATTCATATAATAATTATGTTATTATAAATAACCGTTCATATAATAAATTATATTTATTATAAAACCGTTCATATAATAAATTATATTTATTATAAATTTTATAATTTATACATATATTTGAGAATACTAAATTAGGACCCAAGAGCGCGTAATTCTTAACAATCTCGGCTTGCTCTTGAAATCCCTAAACTTGAGCATAAGCCCCCGAGGCTCCATGTAACTGACTTTTTGTGTTCTATGGTTCCATTACGATGAGCTCGCCACTTTCCCACCCCGAGCTAGCACAGGATCGGCAGGTATTATTAATTAAAGATTTCGCCTATGGTGGCTTGATTATCTAATCCGATTGCCACTCCTTCTAAAAGGCTTGAGTTGAACTCAGAAATTAATAATATTGATATATATATTAATTTCCTCCATTGTAAAATATCGATAATTAATTGATTATATTTTGTCATCAATTAATTATTTAATCCTCTTGATTCTTGGTTCTCTAATGGATCAAATGCAGCGGCGGTGACTTAGGTACATCAAAATGCAGAAGCGTATCGAAGGGATATTTAAATACAATTTCCATTTTTGTTTATTTCATAATACTTGGTAATTAAACAATCACGTTCCCCGAATCATGTAGGTATTGGTAGTCAAAAATAGGCCTCACGTATTGACAATTCGAAAGGTAGATGGTATTCAGTGCACCTATTTAAAATAAACTCAGGATTGAGGAAAAATAATAATCGAATATCGGCGAGATTTAATTAAACTTTCGCGAAATTTAACTTTAAGCAAATCTTTCTTTGATCATATCAATCTCTGAACATAATCTGCCTGATATTTTATAATATGAGGCAGTTATTCGTAAAATATTGCGATCTAATAAAAATCAACTTTATTCGATAAAGCGTGATCTTATTCATTAATTATGAGAACTTATGATTATGTCTTTGTAAGGCGTATCCATATGACCATATCTTTGCATGAGTAATCTGGACTTCAATACGAAAAATACTAGTGTACAAGGTGAAATTAATACCTCATTGAAATTTTATTAACACGAGAAAAAATACAATAATTTGTTGTCTTACTTACAAAAGCTCAAATAAAAAGAAACCACTGAATCACAAATAAGTGCGTAATCTCCTAACACCCGCATAGAATCTACATGTGCACCAGCAGGCAATTAAGAGCGCTTTGTGAATGGAATTAAGCTGGGTTTTAAATACGACGCTATTTTGGTGGCTCCTTTGTCTCGCTCGATGATGTCTCGGGATCAAGTGGTACTTCCTCTCGATGTGTTTTTGTTTCTTGTGATGCCTTGGTTCTTTACGGGCGTACTGCGGCCCGGGCTGTTGTCACGATTAAGGGTGTGGGCCGACACACTTGGGTATCACCCCAGAAGATCCATAATGAACTAACCCGATACACGGCTTCATAAATTTTGCCTCGGAAAGCAGCAACATATTCAGCCTGGTGGAATCTGCGCTACACGTCTGTTTAATACTCCTCACGACCAGACGACTCCACCATATAGTGTAAACACATAACGGTAGATTTCCTTGAGTCAATATCCTTGGAAGTCCCGAGTGCAGTGAAACGATGGTTTCTAAACTCTCCCAGCAGAACTATACTAGCATATAATCTCTTGTTCTCATAGATACTTAAGTATATGCTTTCTTGCAATCCCGATTGTTCTTCCACGGGATCGAATTGATCTGGAAGCTTCTGACTCCCCTTTATGAGATATACGGCTTTGTTACATAACATGGCATACATGGGAACTCTGACCGGGGCATAAGGTATCCTACTCATCGTTCTTCTCTTTCGGGGTTTTGGTGATTCTTCGTAGAAAGATTAAATTCCGTAATACAAGGGTAAGGATCCCTTTTGGAATTTTCCATGTTAAGCGACAAAATTTTATCAATATAGAGGCTTGAGATAGTGCGACAACTTATTCTTCGGTCTCGTATAAGTTTGATTCGAAATATAGTTGGCTTCTCCCGAGTCTTTCATATCAAAAGCATTTTATCTGACCCGATCTTTACACACGACAACACTTGTTTTATCGTTTAGATTAACTAATATGTCATCGTAAGGACTAGAAAAACTACATACATTGGCAGATTCTTTTGTAAACACAAGGTTCATCGGGGCTTTTCTCAAAACCAAAAGAGTAATGGCGATCAAACGTGTTCTATGATCTGGATGCTTGTAAGTCCATAAATGGACCTTTGCAACTTGCATACCATGTGTTCTTTGCCTTTAGCTTTGAACCCTTCATGGTTGCTGCATGTAGATGTCCTCATTTAAATTGCCATTTAAAAGCTGTTTGACATCCATACGCAAATCTCGTGTCGAGACTAGCGACTCTGACTAAAAAGAATCCGGATAGATTTAAGCATGACTCTTGGCCCGAAAAGGTTAATCTATCCCCTCTTTTGGGTATAACCTTTGCCGTAATCTAGCTTTGAAGGTTTTCCCACCTTCCTCTGATCCTCTTTTTCTCTTGACAAAAATCCACTTACACCTATTGGTTTTACCCCTTTGGGTGCCTCCTCTGAGACCAGGCGGGTGGAATACATAGATTCCATTTCCACGGTCCATGGCTTTTGCCACTCTGTACATCCGCATCTTCGGTGCTTCTTTGTAGTGATGGGATCATCTTCACTTTGTCAATAGCAATAACTTGGTAGACTCGCCTAATAACAAGACATATCTCGCAGACTTCAGCCTTGCTCTATCATTCTGAAATGACTCCTTTGGTTGTGGTTCATTGTTACGAGCTACGTAAAGGTACTAGTTCCTCTTGTCGCGGCTCTTACGGATTCTGGTTCACATGTGATGGATCTTGTTTGGTTCCACACATTGCTTGTTCTATCGGGTACATTTTCCCCTCTTTGAACATGCATAGGAGATCGGTGAAGTGAGAGCAGACAGCGGTGGTTCGGTTGTTCTTGGTGAGTCGACTCCTCGAGAATATTTACTCTTGGGTTTGAAGGTGCTTATATAGTCTTCCTCCAAAAAAGTTAGCGTGAGTACTCACAATAACCTTTTATCAGAAGGGCTATAAAATAGTCCACCTCGTTCCTTTAGGGTAACTGACAAACATGCAAACCTGCAAATACGCTTGATTCGACTGTTGGATCCTTTCTTAAGACGTAATGCGGGAGGCACCCCATATTAGGATATGGCTTAAACTGAGCTGCGCCCTTTCCCATGATGCAGTAGGTGTCTTAGGAACGTTTTAGAAGGAATTAAATTGGAGAAGATACATTGCGGTTTCTATGGCATATCCCCCAGCTTGATATGGGTAGAGATGAATATTAACTGACCTAGCCCATATCTGAAGAGTTCTATTTCTTCTTTTACGCAACTCCATTTCTTCGAGGTGTTCAGTGCGTGGTTATTGAAACTATCCTCTTAGTCAAGTAAGACTTAAACTCTCCAAGATAGGTATTCACCACCTCGATTAGGACGAGCTCTTTGATGTGGGTCACAATTCTTTTACGCGCCGACTCTTTCTCGAAATTTAGTGAAAGTTTCAGACTTTTGGCGCATTAGGTAAATATATCCATATCTTGAGTAGTCATCTGTAAAGGTGACAAAATGCTCATACCCTCCTCTGGCTTGGACATTTATTGGTCAGCACACGCTGGGTATGCACCAGTTCGGTTTTGGTTGCGCGTTATCCTTTGGCTTTAAAGAGACCTTTTGGTCATTTACCTTCCAAGCAAGATTCACATCTTGGTATGAGTTCCAAAGTCTGGGGAAGTTAAGATCACTTTTGCAAACCATGAATCCCTATTAGGATTAATATGACCTAATCGCAAATGCCAAGGTGCGTTTCATTGGCTTTTCCTTTTCTTGGCTAGGTGATCATGCTTATCAACAATTTCGGTAATTAAAACATCATAGAGGACATAGGACTTAAATAATAAAGACCATCTATCAAATCAGAATCACAAATAAGCGAAGTTGAACTTCTTATTGTAATAAAGGAATTAGAATTCCCTTTGTTAAACCTTGTTGAATAAACAACTAACGAAATTAAATTCCTTACCCAAAATCAGGCTTACATATCGCTTGATGCACTAAACATAAAGTCCTATCATTATTGAAAAATAATTCTACTTGTCTAATGCTTTACTTTGGAGAACATGTTCTCCATTTCCAAGCTCAAAACCTATGTTCACATCTGACGAAGCTAGTTTGTACGGTGCTTGCAAAGGAAGTAACGGACATGGTTAGTGGCTCTGAATCAATGATCAATTTATCATTATAATTCTCCATAAACAAACTTGACCACATTTAAATTACCTATACCTTGCTTTTGCTTGTCGAGGCAATTACTTCGGTGACCCTTACATCGCGCGAAGCACTTGCCTTCCCATTCTTATATGGTGGTTTTGGTAAGCGTGCGACCGCTCTGCCCGTTCTTCTTCTTCCCACCCTTAGGTTTCCTTGGGCTTGAAAGTAGAACCCTCGGATCAATATGAACCGCGGGCTTCCGAAAGCCCTTTCGGCGCTTTCAAGTTCATGCATCGACTACGCGGAGTTAGATCCATCTTGATTCATATTATAATTAACTTTAAGCGAGAGTAAAAAAAGCGATCGGTAAAGGTTAAATATGAAATCGAATTTGGGACCTTTGCTCCATCTGCGTCGACACTTGACTTGATTGAGATGTGTTGACATCATTTTAGACAGTGATCTCGCGCTTCCCGGTCGTTCCCCGGAGTGTTCATTGCCAACCTATGCCTTTGCCTTAAAGACTTGTTGATTGTGCAAACATCTTATCGAGTGGATCATTACGCTCCGCACTCGAGATGAGATAACTGTCACTCAAATGACTAGCAACAACGGCAAAATATAGCGTGGCCGATATATTTGCCTTGTCGATTCTCATAGTCTTTCGACTTGGTGGTCTGCATTCTTCGCGGAGCTCATTGGGCTTTGGTGTGAATTTGGGGACCAAACTTAGGTTTTTCAAAATCGAGAACAATGTAAGGTTGGTTTCGAATTCCTTTATAATTATTTTCCGTGTGGAGCTTTTGACTCAAAATCATTGCAAGTGGGTTAAATAGTGCAATTTTAAAAAATACGCACCCCTAGTAATTAAAAGCATTAATATCTTATAAATAAACATAATCTTAAAATTTAGTTAATCCCAACTATTTTACGTTTATTGTAAACAATTGTTAGTTTCCATTATAAACACTTCACGTTAGGCAAGATATTTATAACAAACTAAATTTGATCATGAAATGAGTTGGTATCCTACTAGTTGGTTCCCGGAAAGATGGGGAGTCCGCAGCGGACTCTTGGAAATCCCACCTTTGAGCAGAACTTTCCTAGATAATACATAATCATTTCACTTTCTAATTGTTTCAAAACTTTGGGCACTTAATAAAAATATCATGGCACTCGTTGGGAGGGTAATAATTAAATTAAGTTTGAATATTTTTAACCATTGTTTAATTTCAAAATTATCTTTAATATCAAGTGCCGACGTTGGGCGATCAATGCTATTAAAATTTTAAAAACTTAATTGAGGTCTAATCATTAAAATCAACCGTGTTTATCAGTTGGGGCATCACACTTGATCATTTTATTATTAGACCCCACAATGGAAACCCTTAGGTTTAAAATTAATTAAATTAATTAAAACCTTAAGCATTCAATATTTTTAAGCCAATAGGGATTTTCTAAAATTATTTCAAAAAATAAAATAATTTTTCCATAATTATTAAACTAGATAATAGAATCATAATAATTATTATGCACATGTAGTGATCATTGATGCAAATTTATATGGCACCTTTGATACATGTGGCGTGTTATCGCATAAAACATGTTATAAGCATATAATTTAAACCGTTCACAAAAGCATTAATTAAATAACCTAATCCATGGTTTCTAAAAAAATTAAAATTAGGCGCGACCCTGAAATATCACCAAGAATTGCGAGGCGATTATTTTGGTTACAAGCATAAAGGCCAAAACTAAAATAAATTAAAACCACCAAAACCTAACATGTTCTAATTTGAAGGGTAGTAGGTCCCGCCGTCCACCAAATCAAAAACCGACCCGGGGGAAGAACCACCAGCACCGCGACGAGCCGGCCGTGGAGTAGCTGCCAAAGCGACTCCGCCTTGCTGGCGCCCTACGGCGCCAAAGACTATGAAGAGTGAGGACCACGGCGAAACTTCCACCGGCCCAGCGATGTAGGCGCGTGCGGCCGTTCTGAAGCGCCGCCGAATCCCGTCGACAGCGTCTCCCTCACTCCTCGAAACGTTTCACGGTGGTCACGTTCGAGATGGTGTCAGATCTTATAGAACCGAATATTGAGAGGGTTAATACTTGATTTACGGGATTTGAAATTTAAAGTACAACTATTTTTAATTGAAAAAATGTAAATAATAAATAAAGCAAGGGAAGGAAGCACGATGCATAATGAAATATCACTTTTGTTCTGAGCTAAAGTGTCTGATCAATCTCTATGGATAAAGGCAAAACCATTAAAATAATACATTAATTCATGTGAACAAAAATCGCCAAATTAACGAGATCTGTCGTGCGATCTAACATGACAAATAGAACTGGAATTATTATTATCTTTAATCGACATGAGAATTACATGCGTTATTGAATACGCGTCTGGCATGTTATAATGTTAGCGTCTTTCACGATCTGCGATTGGAAGAAGCAGCCTTGTGGAAGCATGGATCTATGATATGATTAAGCGTGCAGTGTATGCAAATTCGATATTAAATAAGGTGCGCATGTAGATTTGTAGGATCGAATTCAGTAGACTTCTAGATCGACCACCAACCATTGTCTACTGGCCGTTCGGATCTCACGAGCAAGCGTGACCGCATGACCAGCAGTCTACCGCGAGTCGATCTGGATGACAATGCGCATAGATCGATCTTCGGATCTATCCTCCGAAGTGGTATGGATGTGTGTGAAGCGCTGATGAATCGGGCGTGAAATGAATCTTAGAACACTTAGAGAAAAAAAAACAAAGAATAGAAAAAATTAACTTTTCTTTTAACATTGTATTCTAAATGTATGAAAAAAAACTTAAAGAAAAACCTTAAAACCCACATTACATCGAATAACGTTGTATAATAAATTATGTTTATTATAGCCAGATTAAATATAATAAATTATATTTATTATAAATTTATAATTTATACATATATTTGAAATATAAGTGGGGCCGAAGCGCGTAATTCTTAACACGCTGAACATTCATTCTCGCCGTGGAGTAAAGATATGAAAGTGAGACTGTGAGAATCTCTAAACCCCCACTCAGAGTTCTTACGCTCCTCTCCTCAAGCAGAAACAGGCCCTTCAGGAGCCTTCCTTATTATAAGTTTTTTACCTTAGCTTGTACTCTGGTTCCATTCTATACACTTGGTCTCTTCTTCTCCATCACTAAATCTGATTCTTTCAACAGGAGTGTGCTTTTGGCTTTGAGAATTGGTAGACCCATTCCATGTTTTGCCTTTTGGTTATTTTTCGGATTCGTCTATTCTCTTATCACTTTCTATGCAAGATTCGGTGATGAGGATGAGGAGAATGTGTTTGATGAATGCCACTGCAGAACAGTCTTCAGACACTGCCTTTTTTTTTTTTTGCAGCTTTGGAATTGCTTAGGTATTTACCATTTTTAACCTATTAATTTACTTTAGATAAAAGGACGAAGTAAATAAATAATAATAAAATTATGAAATTGTGTTTACATTTAAAAAAAAAAAAAATTATTCCCCTTATTTTTTCACTCTTCGGTATGAGAATGATTAATTTAAAGCGATATTTTAAATTATTTTGAATATTATTATATATTATTTATTGATTTTATATTTTCTCGTATCCACACCTGCCTTAAAATTAAATAAATATGAAGTGTAGATAGTAATTTTATAAAAAACAGAGATCAATACAAGGCAAGACACACATTCCTTTTAATCATGGAAAAAAAAAACCCGTGGGTTGAGTTGAATTTTCAATATAGTTAACTTACCGTATATCATGTAGTTTCCTTTCACAAAAAAACAAAAACTTACTTATAAATTTTCCTTCTATTTATCTTTAATTTTAATAATAAAACTTTTCTTTTTCTTCTCATTCAATTTTTATTAAAGAAATAATTATAGAAATAAAAATATAAAAATAAATATTAGTATTTTAAAAATATTTAAATAAATTTGTATATTATAATTTATGATAAAAAATAGTTTTCAAAATCGTATTCCAAAAAATTCTAACTCCTCAAATCTTACCTTTAATGATGTCTCATGTTGACCTAAAGGGGTTTCAATTTACATTATCTTGAAAAATAAAGTACCAACATTAATTTAATCCTTTGATATGTATTGAGCTAACTATGATAGTTGATATTCTATTTTATAAAAAATTATTTTCCTTTTATTTTTCTTCAACTTTTCAGCAATTTTTGATTCATTCTTTCATTGATGAAAATGATTTTTTGATATTCTAATTTATAAAAAAACTATTTTCTTCAATTATTTTTTAAATATTTTCTTCAAATTTATAAAAATGAATAATTTTATATATTTCGCAATATTAAAACAATTTTCCTTATTTGTCCTTGGATTTTCCATGTAACGAAAAGGGAAAACGAATCATATATTTTTCACTTGGATTTTATATGGTTAACCAAACAAGGAAAAAAGAGTCATTTTCCCTTTCATTTTTTCTCATATTTTTTCTCTTTATTTTCTTTCCTTATCATTTTATAAGTTTCAACTAAAATCATAATGGTCGAATTGACTTTAGACATAAAGTAAACTCATCTTAGACTTTTACCACGAATTCGAGATGGTATTCAAAGATATTAAGAGAATAAATATTTGAATGTATAACTTATGTAAAACCACTAATCGTAGCTCAGGTTCTTATGTTAGCCTTTTTCCTTTAGTAGATAAGGGTGATTTTTGGTCATTGACCTTAAATCACTAAATCTACTTAACTTTTATCATTTTTATTCTCAATAAAATGGTATTTCATATAGATCTAATTTTTTTGTTTTTGTAGTTTCATCCTTCGACTTATTATGGCGTATGTTTTTGTCATTTGATACAACGAGTGGCAATTTAAACAACAAAACATATTCGATTCTGTCGCTTGTCAATCATGATCGATCGGTATGTTGTATAAGCGAAATCGTATGTATTTTAGTAATAATAAAATTATCAAATATGTAGACTTTTTAAACAGTGTTATATATTAATTTGAATGTTACATCATTCTCTAAATTTTGTATGTATTACTAGTTTGAAATTTGAATCAATAAAATTATTACTATTTTCAAAAAAATAAAAAACTTATGTTTATGCATTCAAATAACAAAAAATTAAACTTCATTGCCCCGAAGATTTTTAACTCCATTACAAATGGAGATATTTCATTTCCTTAAGATAAAATCTTGAAGAGTTTGATCATCGGTTTTAGGATATTGGATCAAATCAATAAAAAAGGTTACGATATTACACTGTTTGGAATCCAAATAATAGTTTAGGGGTTTATTAATGATTTTATTGATACAAATCTTAACCTTTATCGGTTTCAAAAAATAAAAATAAAATCTTAACCTTTATCAAATGAAATGCGATGATCAAATATGACAAAATTTTCTCGAAGCATCAAAATTAATAAATATCACTCTCATAACCGGTCATGACTCACACATGATTACGAAAAATGAATAAAATGTGCTTGAGTGTAATATTTATTGATAAAATGATAATATTTGTGAAAAATAAGATGATGCATGTGATAAATAATGAAGAGTCTAATGAAATATAAACTAAGATTAGTTGTAAAAAAGACTTAAAAAGTATATTGACTTTTGGGTTTTTTTTTTTTTTCCAATTATCAATGTATGATATTCATTAAACCTAAAACATACATTCAAAACCTTGTTTTGGAGAAGATCATGAGTTGAAGCCACCTATTTGTGATTTGAATATTTATTTCCTATTTATGTATTTGAAATAATGGATTTTATTTGTATTAGTTCGTTTGTCTCTCCATGCTATGTGCGGGAATGGGACTCTGATGCAAGGTTTGATAAAATCACTTAGAAATTATTATATGTGAGTTTAAAACACATTTCACAAGTTTAGAACGAAAAATCATTAAAAAAAAAATGATGTTCATAGAAGACAATTCTACTTTGGCATCCAGGTATGAGACTTTGATGCAAGGTTTGATAAAATCACTTAAAAATTATTATATGTGAGTTTTAAACACATTTCACAAATTTAGAAAGAAAAATCATTAAGAAAAATGATGTTCATAGAAGACAATTCTACTTTCGCATGCAGGTATGAGACTCTGATGCAAGGTTTGATAAAATCACTTATAAATTATTATATGTGAGTTTTAAACACATTTCACAAGTTTAGAAAGAAAAATCATTAAGAAAAATGATGTTCGATCATAGAAGACAATTATACTTTCACATGCGGGTATGGGACTCTGATTCGAGGTTTGATAAAATCACTTATAAATTATTATATGTGAGTTTTAAACACATTTCTAAGGGATTTAGAAAGAAAATCATTAGAAAAATGATGTTAGATCATGAAGACAAATTATACTTTAATGAGAGTAATGGGACTCGATTCAAAGGTTTTGATAAAATCATATAAATTATTATATGTGAATTTTAAACACATTTCTGAGATTTAGAAGAAAAATCATTAAGAAAAATGATGTTCGATCATAGAAGACAATTATACTTTCGCATCTTGGTGTATGGGACTACGATTCGAGTTTGATAAAATCGAACATAAATTATTATATGTGAGAGTTTTAAACACATTTCACAAGTTTAGAAAGAAAATCATTAAAAATAATGATGTTCGCAGGAACAATTCTACTTCCACATGAAATTAGTTCATCACTAATATATATATATATATATATATATATATATATATATATATATATATATATATATATATATGAATGGGGAAAATGTGGTTTTTCTCCAGCCAATTTTAAATGTGAATCTGCAAAATTTAAACTTATCAACCTTTTTATTGAATACTCGTTTTTATTATTGGTGTCATGAAGTTCTTATTTTATTCTAAAGATTTTCTACACATAGATCGTACGTGCTTTTGCGTGATTATCATGTAATCTGTATGCCTATCCCACATTTTTACCACTTTACCTAGCCAAGCCTCAAGGCTACATAGATAGTGTTTTGTTGCTTCAAACATTTCGTTATTCCATTTTATGGAATAATTGCAAATATTACTATTTTTGGAAGTGTATTTGGATTGGAGGTATTTTAATAAACATTTTATAATATTTTTAGATATGACTTTTAACTAGAGTTTTATAGGTTTTTAAGACTGATTCTGTATAGATTTCGTAAAGTTTGAATATGTATGGCTTAAATACATTTTATTTTTTAAATGACTTATTTTGACAAAATTTTGTAGATATTGATACTTTTATAAAGTTTGTAAATATAATGATGACTTTTATAGATTTTTACATAATTTTGTAGATATTTATAGACTTTTACGGACTTTTATAAATATTAATAGGCTTTTATAAACTTAAATAAATGCAATAACTAATATTTTTAATTAAAATAAATAAAAGTAAAATATCGTAATTAAATAATTTTATCCAAAATAAAAAAGAAAGTACCAGCAGCTATTTAAAATGGTTTGAATAAATAAATTTTATAAGCTTATTTATTTTAGGTACTCATATAAACATTTAAAAAATAAAATTTTATATATTTATTTTTATATTTTATTTCATCTAAAATTTTCTAATCCCACTCATTTTTTTTTAATTTCCAAGATTTACAAATTCCTCCATTTTTTTTCCTTATTTAAATAGTCAAAATTCCTAATTTATCAAATTTCAAAACTTCCTAATTTCCAAAATTTATCCAATTTATAAAAATACAAAATATGTATTTAATGTGATTTAATATTAACATGTGATGTAAAAATTTATTTTATTAAAGCATCTTTATATTAACGATTAAACAAAAAAAAACAATACATATGTGATTTTATAGACAATCAAGAACTATAATTCGAATAAAAAAATCATATTTTATTTCACCACCTTGTAATATATATGAGATTTTTAAAATTAAAGTAAAATTTTAAAATCATATTAATAAAATATTATAATATGTTAGGTTAAACATTTACCTCAAAAAATTATACTATGTACACAAATAATTTTTGCCCTAATAATGATGGTCTCGAATTATACGAATAGATCATATGATAATGAATCAAAGAATAAAACGAATAACGTGATGACTGAATTAAGAAGAATAAATTTTGCCACGTAAAATAAGATAAGATGATTAGAAAACGGATATAACTTTGTCTCTCCCTCAACTGTTATTTATTCATGAACGGTGAATGAAAATCGTGGAGAACTATATATTTATATACATTTTAGCATTAGTGTGTCATTATAGTTTTGATTTTGATTTATATTTTGAATGAGACAATAAGGTGTATTTGAATAAAATTATGATTATGATTTTTCATTCTTAAAATATCATATTTGTATTTGTATGATTTTGATATATATTTTTAAAAACAATTATGATATTTTTAGTTCTTCAAATATTAGATTTGTATGTAAAACGATTAAAAAAAACCGTATGTGATTTTACTTTTTAGTTCTTAAAATACGAAGAATTAAAAAATCATATAATTTGATGAATCGTATGAGTTTTTAAAAACTATCTAACTCATAGGGTTAAACCTTTATTTCTAAAAAATTTGATTGGTTTTATTCACTCAATGAAAAAATCGTTTCAAATGTGCAAGCGGAAAAACAGAAATTTTTAAAGGTGAGTATTTATCTTTAAATACTTATAAGTAATTAAAAGGAATAATTAAAGTCTAATATTTGTGAAAGTCAGTAGCCTTTTCAATATCGGTATATTTTAAAAACTTTGTAAAGTGTGTCAAATCTGTGTGGCTTTTATAAACTTTTTAAAGTTTTAATTAAATACGTATTGATTTTATAAATTTTTAAAGTCTTAAAAGTCGTAATAAAAATCTGGCTATGGCTTTTATAAGTTATTTAAAAGTTTTAATGTTGAATATTCTGACTTATGGTCTTTAAAAATCGTAATTAATCCACGATAAGTAATTTTTATAGGCTTTTTCTCATTAATAAAATTAAATTTAAAGAATTATTGTCTAATACACTTATCATCTCTCTCGTGGTGAGAAGGGAAAAACCAAAATGGGGCACAATTATTCTAATTTTTGGGAAACAAAAATGGGCCACAAATTAGAGAGGGGGAAAACCACATTATCGTCTGTTCAATAATTGGCTTTAGTTAGCAAGTCAAAACCGTAGTTAAAAGTTAAATCATAAAATGAAATTTTCTGGTTCTTTTTATCCATATCGCAGAAATTTGCGTTCATAAAGACTGTGCCGATGCACCACCTATAAAATGACCCAAAGACTCGGAGCTCTGTTTGTTGTCTTCCGGTAGGCTGCGAGGTAGAGGGAAGAAGCTTTGCGGTAGGAACAATGATTCCTGAGCAATGGACGCCTCCTTGTGGAAGCCAGTGCACCAAGAAATACGCAGCTATGCAGATTGCATGTAAATCACCTCCATTTCCACCACTTTTCGTTTCAATTATATAGTTTAAATGCTCTGTTTCCTCTTTGATTTATTCAAATTTATTGATTCATGCTGTTCAGTTTCCGATATGTTTTTTCCCTCTTGAATATCTGAAAACGATTCCGTGTACGGTCGACGATGGTTTTCTTTCCGAATAATTCGTCTGCTGTGAAGTTTATGGCTATTTCGATATGTGTTTGGTGATTAAACCCTACTTTTCATGTGGTTTTTGATAAATTCAAGTCCGGAGTAGTTGTTTTATTGGTTTTTGATCATTTACTTGGAGGGCAAAGCTTTTCAGGTGGGCGTAGGATAGTGTTGTTTTATTTTATGCAGATTTATTGTTTAATGTGGAAGTGGATTTAAAAGGCCGGAATAGGAATATGCCGAGTTTGGGAGGTTGAAAAGAATTTATGAACAGAAAATATATAATAACATTGATTGACGTGGAAGCTGATCGAAAAGGCAGGACGGGAAGATGTTAAACTCAGGAGGTTTAAAAGAAATAAAAAATATAAAAAAGATGTAAATCATCGAATAGAGAAGAATTAGTGACTTGCTATTTCTGCAACGCCTCTCTAGCTAGAAGTACATACGAATGTTGGTCGATATCTGTGTGTGCATATATAATTAATAACCTCAACAGAGAGAAAAAGTGGTAGATGACATGCCTTTTCTTGAAATCTGACATTTCATGCTCAATTATATGTGCTTGCATTCATACACAGGTTCATACGCTAACATTCATAATGCGCGAAACTGAAAAACCAGAATAAGAAAAAGATGTTGTTAGTTTCTGTAGCTTTTTCCCCGGCAAGAAAAAAAAATCTCATGTGAAACGGTTTGAAACTTTTGATAACTCAAGTTTGTGTGAAGTTAATAAGTTTTGTAATTGTAGATTCAAAGACAACTGAGTAAGAAATTCTGATAATTGACAATTACAGCTCTGGAGCTCCCACCCAAAAATAAGAAATTGCAGTTTCTGAAGCCAGATCATCATCTTATCCCACAAGCTGAGCTTAATTTCGTCAAATTTGGAATAAACAGTAGGATGAAATATGAGGAAAAACAACTTAGGTTTTAAGCATTCCAACAGTCTAGTTTTTATATTTCTTGATAGGTAAAAAATATTATATTAAGAGATAAGTGTAGCTCAATTTGATGTTTTTAGACCAATTGACATGAAATTGCTCTACTTTGTAAAAATGAAAATTTGTTGCATTTCTTATTTTGACCTGGTTTGGTCACATATGGGTTAGGCATATATGTTTGTGACTCCTGACTCTCTTCCCTTTTTGCATTGTTTTTTGTATTTTGTGAACTTCTATATTTTAATTCCGTACAATCATATGGTTAGAATTTTATCGAAGTGATTAATTTCAAGCTGTGATTTTAAATGACATGTTTATTCAAGGACTGCCTTGTTGCTGTGTTAAGCACTTAGGCAACAGCATGGCTTTTGCTATGCTTCTCAGGATTTCATTACAAGCACAATTTGTGTAGGGGACCAACTCATTGATTTAGAATAAGTGTACTTGTGAAATATGTGCAGAAGTCTCTCCCGAATTTTTATAATACTTAGGAATTTCTTCGTTTAAGAAAGCTGGCCTCAAATAGCTTTACAGAATCATTATATATATTTTTCTCCAAAATCTAGGTTGATGCAACTCTATGTTTTGTGGATTTTTTTTCTTTTTAATACTTTTACAAATCATGCCAACAATTCCAAATTAAAGGCTATCAATTTAACAACTAAACAATCTGAATGGAATTTTCCAGGGAGAGTATTTTGCAAAAAGGGGTGCTTTGCCGATGGAGAGACATGGGAAGAATGTAAGTATTATTAGCAGTTTATCTTCCTTTGCATCTCTTTCAAACTATTTTAGATGAATTGTTTTTCTCCCATTGTTTGTCATATGGTATGAGATATCATTTTTGGTAGGACTATAGCCCTGATTTGCATATAAAGATTTATTATTGGCAGTTGGCATGTTTTTAACTTGTCCATATGTATGGGGACCAATGTGGAAGTTTCTTTTTGCATCAATGCACTGAACTTGATTAAATTTTCTAAAAAAACTAATGTTGCATTTTATACTAGGTTAGGTTATAATTCAGCTCCACTGATGATGAAATTTGGGAAAAACTGTATTGATATGCCATGACATCAAGGGAATGCCCAAAAATGAAATATGCACGGAAATGCTTAGTCTTTTGGGATTCTGAACGTGATCTGTGTGTTTGAATCTGATTCTCCATAGGACTGTTATGATTCATATTTTGCACCAAATAGTCAACCAGGTAGTTGAAAAATGCAAAGAGACACATAAATCTTGAAAAGTCCTATCATTTGTTTACTTGGAACTTGATTTTTAGGCCTAGTTGAGCTTGTAACATGGTTTGTATACATGTTATCAATAGAAATCATTAGTGTGAAGAATTACCTGTGCAGCCTTATTGTGAAGAATTTCTTAAGCAACTTTAGTGAAAGCATATAGATAATATAGTTGTTTAGAGCATCTCCAACCACACTCAACAAATTAGCTACTTAAAATATATTTAAATATTAAATTCACTATTTTAGCTAGCAACTTTTTAAAATTCTAACTCCAACCGCACTCTCTATTTTACACTAATTTCATAACTTAGATAATTTAAAAAAAGTCAAACATATATAGAGAGAATAAAAGGTAGAGAGAGAATTTAGAGAGCTCAAATGGCTATCCACATTTGGTGAGCCATTTGGGTTAACTAGGAAATAGAGAGTGGGTTGGAGAGAATTTTTTGTGTTTAACTAGCTAAAATGGCTAAAAGAGAAGAAATAGAGAGTGGGTTGGAGATGCTCTTAGGAGGCTAGTTTAGCATTTTGGATCCCTATTTATCGATTATTTTTATGCTATCATCATACTATACAAAGATTGCGGTCTCCGGTGTCATACATTTTTGAGGGATTATCCTGGCGCAGTAGCTATCTATTAACCTGAAACTCAGATTTCTGTGCTGGAGTATGAAAATAAAAAGGACTAAGAGGTATGATGATACCATGATCTAGTTGGCCTTTGAATAATGTAGTAGCAAGTGAAGACCTTAGATTCATTAAGATAATGCGCAAATTGTCTGCGCACCTCGCTAATGAGTTTTGCTTAATGAAAAGAAACCGTCTCCTTGGTGCTTCGTCATCCTAATGGTTATTTCCAAAGCTTTGTTTGGTTCAATTACTTAACAATATTTGTTGTTAAGGAACGCCATTTTAGATTTTCTAGTTGATTTCCGAGAATTTATTGGTAGTATTATTTACTTAGGCTTGGAGGAGTGCACCGAGATATGCTATAAGGACCCTGTATTCAAGGACCGAAAGCGGTGGAGTGCCCACATTGATGGATTCTCCTGGATCTCTCCTCCAGGTTTTTATCTCTTATATATTCTCTCTTCCTGTTTGTGTTGCGTGCATTTTCCGTTTAATGATTTATCTGAGTTGATCTGCTTGAAAACTTCGGTTTTTTCCCACCTGGTTTTGACAACCTTTGATCTTTTAATCTCCCCAAGTGGCTTCTAATATTTAAAGAAGTTCTAAAAAGCAAGTTGTTTTTAATCAAATAAAAATTCTTAGATTGTGTACCATGTTTATCTGTATGTTAATATACTGTAAAGCTGATTATGGGGTAAGATATTTAATTTCCTTTCAGAACACAATAAAATGGGTCTTTCAATTAGTCTGAACCAATTAATTGATTGACTTTTTGCAACATCTAAGTAAATATCTTTCTTGTGACCTGTTCATGAGAACCATAAATTATGCCAGGATGAGCGCTTATTCCTGACAATGTGAAGCAGAAATTTGTTTGTTTAAAATATGATTTGAGGAAATTTAATTCCAAGGCAAAATATTTATCAGTAAAAGGTGTTGCAGGTTTCTTAGTAGTTAAAAATTAATAATTGTTTAAGAAAAACTCATTTGACTTTCATTTTAACTGCTGCATTACACCGTTATTTTTTTCTCTGATTATTGGATAAGAAAGTTGTGTTGGCATGATGGTCATATAGATATAAATTGTTGTTAGCCTGCATTTATCTTTTTTAACATTTTTGTTATCTCAAAGTTATTTTCAAATCAAAATATCCAAAAGATGACGTTTGAACTGAATCTGCAAACTAGTAGATTCTAAAACAATGGCAATAATTATCATAATGGAAATAAGGGCCAACTACCTCACTGTTGTGGGTGAATATCGCGCTATTTTAAACTTTGAGGTTGAAGTTAATTGGTTAGAGAAAGTATGATCAATTAGTCAATCATTTGAATTATATGTTCTGCAAATAACCACTTTGTCATGTTGTAAAATATGGACTTTGGGACTTGCAAGCACAAAATATCCACTCAATGCATTATCCTTTCTCCCAAATTTCAGCATTATTTGCAGAATATTAGTTTAGCACTTGATTAAACAGAGAATGAATAGCCTGGGGTCTTAATCTCTTGCAAGTTCTGAATAGAGGAAAATTAAGCAACTTAGGAGAGAAGAGAATTTGATCAATATTTTTTCGAAATTGAATTGACACTGGTGATGCTTGGAACTGATTGTCAATTGGTTTCTATGTTGTCTTGTAGAGATGCAATTAAGTGATTTTAATTGCATTAGGAAGGACTACTTTCTTTGTTCTTAAGTGCAGCATGCAACTTTGTATCAAGAAGGCATGTTTCTCCCTAAGATACAACTTATAATGAGTTGCTCTTTTCTACATTACAAATGGGCCCTTATTAGTAATCCTTGGCTTTCTGGTGGCATATAGAATGGTTGATTGAATTGATCAGAAATCCTACTATATTTAAAATTGTATCTGAGATGCATTAGTTGGACTATCAGAACATTGTTGTAATACAACTCCAGGAAACGTAATCTAGCTTCTTTCTCTTTGGAATTTCTTACATATTTGACAAAAAATGGAAAACTTGCTTTCATACTCCAGCCTGAACTTCATAGTAATTGGATCGAGGTCAGAAAACTGCTAAGCTTCTCTGTATCGATGTAGAATCCAAATAGAGTCTGCATGAATATTTTGTACATTTACAGCTCATATTGGGAACACATGCAGTTATTTGTAGACAGCATTGGACATCATTGTAGGCTTGCTTAAGGGCTTGAGCTTCAAGTTGGATGAAAAATTGAGAACATAAACTTTCAGCTCCTACAGCTGTCCTATTCCTGCAGTTTGATAGGCTATAAAACAAATACTAGCTCATTCCAGACCCAACGAGATCTAGGAAGAAGCATCCATAATCCTCTTCAATTGGTTAGAGTGAACATAGGTGATTACTCAATGTCCATGTGAACTTCATTGATTGTCTGAGTTTTAAGTTAGGAGGGTGCATTGGTCTTTGCCTCTCAGCACTTTGTATGGCCCAGCACGAAAGTCTTTGTATTTCTTTGTTGGGGCGCTTTTGAAGTAGGTTTGAGAGAGAGAGAGAGAGAAAGAAAAACAGAGGGCCTTCCCAGGAGTGATACTTCGCAGTCTGGCCACAGCAGAACAGTTTTCTTTCTTGTACTGGCTTTTTATTAATGTATCAAAATATCTTTGAGGATGATAAGAACAGTGATAAGCATAGTGGATATGGTCTGAAAAAAAAGATAGTAAAAAATAGGCATAATCAAGTTTTAGATTTCAAGAATAAAGGCACCTCCATGTTTGAATGGCAATAACACTTTTTATGTGACAGAACTTCACCAAATGTTGTTAATTTATATTTAAACCCTACTACAATATATGCAGCGTTTTATTGATGCTATATCTTGTTAAGTATTGTGGTGGAGATTAAGGTGGTGTTTGTTTTTTGACTTAATGCTGAAAGCTATTCAGTTTTCAGCATTAAATTGTTTGTTTTTTAAAAATTTCACGACTTATTGCTGAAATTTTTAAAAAAAGTTATGAATAGAAAAAGTGAAAATATTTGACTTTTTCTATTCAGAAAAAATCATTTTCCACTAAAAAGCAGAAAAACTCGTCGATTGCCTATGAGGAGAAGAGTGTGTCTGGCCTTCTTAGGGATGACCGACCAGGAAGGGTTTTGGGGACGGGCGGCTCGAGTACGATCAGGTTCGTTTATTTTTTGATTTAAACTTGTGCTTATTTAAAATTAACGGGACAGGCGGGGATGAAGAATACAACCGTCACATTTACGTTTGATTTTTGTTTTTATTTTTTATTTTTATATTTGTTTTTTTTATTTTATTATATTACAAAATTAATATATTTCATAAAAATAAAAATTAAGAAAATTTTATAAATTATTTATTAAAAACATTCTAATTATTATTATTATTATTTATATTAAAGTGTAAAATAAAATAATAAAATTATTTTTAAAATATAATCGGACGGGGCGGGAGTAGCAATCGCAGGCGTCTCGGATTTGAAAAAATAAACTGAAACTGCTGAAGCAGATTACAATTAAATCAAACTGCTCATTAGAGCGATATGGAGCGAAAACCAGAAATAATCGATAAATTGTCATCACGCACGCTCTCCCGATATTAAAAAGCAAGCAACCCAATACTTAATGCTGACCAAGGTACTATTCGATTATTAAACTCAAAAAAAAGTTATATTGCGTTAAGTGAAAAAACAAACACCCACGCTAATCCATTGCAGCATGCTTATATTTTTTGGTAACCAGATCCATTATTTAGATGCAATGAGTTCAGTTCATTGCGTACTAATGCCTATATGCTCCTTTTCTGCACACAGGAATGCTTTAAGGCTTGTGTTTCTGGCTGTGGTTTCAAGGTCAGTTTGTGTTCAAACGAGTTAAACTTTTTCTTATATTGAGCATTGATTCTTAGAAATTTATGTTGAATTCTATGAATGTGAAAGCTATTCCATCATGACTTGCTTACAAGACTTTCCACCTGCAATTCCCTTGTTTTGCTTGAGCAGTGCTGTCTGTGCCTTTTGGTAAGAGGCGAAGAAAAAACTTATCTATACTTCATAAGAGAAAAGAAACTCACTTTTGTTTGCCTGCTACTTGTATTGCTTTATGTTTATGGTTGAATGATAATTGTGAAAGGCCTCTTTAATACTTTAATAGCCCTTGAAATGTTGCATTTCCGATTCAATGATCTATTGCTTTTTCTTTGAAGTGGAATCCATTTACATATGCTATATTCATAGTTAATGTCTAACCTTTTTTTTTTTCTGTTGGTTTAACTGTCTTCCTTGGTTTATGCTCTCTAAGTTAAAGAAACAGGGACAAGTTGTTCCCTATATCAACTGCAATAATTTTTCTTGTTGGGATATGGAAACAAAACTGCTGTTTTATTTCCAAACAAGCACTGAACAATGCCTGTGATGGCTTTCAATGTGGATCATCTCTAGACATATCTGTTTCTAAAATTTGATATGACAATCCTGCTGGCATCCTTCCTTTCCAACTACATTGAAAAGGGAGAAGAGAAGAGAAATGGTTTTTAAAAGAAGATAATCAGTAAAATTTAGATTACAATAACTCCACTTTACAATTTTACCCTGGTTTCTGCCTCATGACGAGGAGCTCATGATATCGGGTCATGTATGTTGCTGAAATGAAGGCAGTATCTGTGGTCTGAGCTTATGGCCATTGGAAAACCATCAATTTGATCCCATTACAGTTAGTGTGCAACTAAACTAACTACAATCCATTTGGATTAGATGAAAAATCATTGCTCCCAGTAGCTTAATGAATTTCCTAGTATTGTTCTCCAAGCTTTTATTGTAATAACTGTACATCTTTGTTTCATTGCAGTTTGAGGGTGAACCAAGATGAAGTTGCTAAAGTTCTACCAAACAGGTCATCTGAGCCTCTCACTGTTCAAGAACAATCATGAAATCACCATCACCACCACCATTACGACACCCATGCCAGCAGCACCCACACCAATTGATAAACCCAGTTCAACAACAACCAGAAGATGTACCTTGCACATCTGCATAGTGAGAAAGTGTCCCAGCTAAAAACATTTTGCAGGAAGATGTAATACACCAACATGCATACTGCTCAAGACCATTTAGTTTAGGCTGGCCATCTATTTTGTTGGCAGAAAAGTTTGTTCTTGTGTCCACCCTCTCGTGTCTCGGACACAGGTGTGACCTAATTATCCAGTTTTCTGGAGTTTGAAATTATGCCTTGATTATTGACCCCAATTTTTTTGCTCTATACTAGTGATGATGGCGTCGGTCTAGAAATCCTAAACAAGATACATTAAAAACCATACAGAGACTCTATTGTTCTTCATTGATGGTTATGGGAATTTACTTAGGAAATTTTGTCTATATATATATATTGCGGTTTTGGGTGTTGGCCACTTCTGCCTTGTGAGAGTCAGTCCTTGGAGATGTTTCAGTGAAAGCAATTTTGGAGTTATTTGTTTCCTTTTTTAAAAAAAAACCGTTATTGAGAACAACATCATTTTTATGTTTTTTGAAAACTATTTTTATTAACTTAATTTAGTGTTATTTGTGATGAGAACCAAATGTGTTTTTTCTGGTTTCCTTATTTTTCAAAACAAAAAACTGTTTTCAAAAATTGTAACAAAAAAGGCCCTTTGCAATTGGGTCTAAGACTCTAAGAGCATGTTTGTTTGCTGTTTTGGTAAGGAGGCCTTAAATTGCTCCTCAACCTTTCAAGTACACCATAGGCATATTACACAATTAACAAGGTAGTTACTAGTTTTAGAAGAACATGTAAGTTTACTTTATTTAAAATTTACTTTGTTTTAGAAGAACATATACAACATGAGTATATGTTCTTAACTAAATTTAAATTTTACTTTATTTTCTTTTGATTATTAAATAACTGCTAAATGTTCCTTTTTGTTTTTGGGGTTGTTTCAAAAAGAATAATTACAAATATAAGTGAATGATAAAAAATAAAAGAAAGCTAAAATATAAAAATTTCTGCTTAATATATATTTAGAAAAATTGTTCTTAAACATAAGACATGGGGAGGGGAGGGATTCGAGTCTCATTAGAGACTTTTTACTATATTGTAAAAATGATTAAGTCTTAAAAAAAATTATTAATGTTGTAAAATAAATAATTACAATATAAAAAATAAAGAAAAAAACAATATATTAGTCTTTTAAAGAGAGAGAAAAAAATAAAGATAAATGAGAAAGAGAATGAGAGGAGAGAGAAGAGAAGAAAGAAATGGGAGAAAGTTTATTTCTTTTTTCGCACTATTAAATAGATTTTGAGATGGATACAATAATATAAAAAGAAAAATTCAATGAAAATAAAATTTAAAGGATAAATTTAATATAAAAGTTTTTGGTTAAAATTTGAAGCCATTTTTGTTAAATAAGAGTTTAATAGTAACCACAAATAATAAAGTTCAAAATAATTATACCATCTATTTGATGTATATATCCTAAACAAAATTATTCGTTTGGAAAGTATTTAGGAACAAATCCACTTCATTTAACCGTATTGCCTCTCAGCACTTGATAATTACAGCCATCATATTTCTTGGGAACCCTACTATTCGAAACCCATCACAGAAGAAGACGGTAAGAAAGAGAGATTGAGAGGCGAGATTGAATGACAACAAGTGGGTGTATTAGTTGGAGATTGATAGAAGTTGACAAGAAAAAAGAAAGGAATCATGGGACAAATGCCGCAGGTGAAAATAATCGCTAGGAATTTCATGGACATGGTGGCAGCTTTGCCTGCCATGAAGCTCGACGCCCTCTACCACAATACTTTCATTTGCGAAGCCATTCTCAGGTTCTTCCTCCTACCCTTGTTTCTTATTCCTTAATTTCGTGGGCTGAGATTTTTATTTTTTATTTTTTATTTTCTGAAATTTGACATTAGTAATTTCACGATTGTTGAGGGTGATTCCTTAAATTATCAGAAAGTCCTGCTGAGCTCTCAATTCCAAATTTGAGCACTACCTTTTTATAAAATGCTACAATTTAAAGGTTTGATGATACTGATGTATTTCCAGGCCTTCTTTTTAATTATTAGGAAGTTCACTAAAGCTGCACTGTTGCGAATTGGGTAGTTATAGGTAGAAAACATTCAAATTTTGGGTGTTTCCGGTGGTAGAGATTTAGATACAAATTGATAATGTTGGTTTGTTTTTATTGCTTGAGTCTTTGCCACCTCCTGGCAAGAAGTATGTATTACAATGTTATACACATTGATGTTCCAAGTGACAGCCGAGCAATGGAAGAGTGGTGCTTTGGCAGATGGGGTTTCTAAGCATAAAGTAATAGGTGATGTGGTCAGTTAAGAGTATTTACTGAAACTTCGGACAGGTAACACGACTTTTGTTATGTGCTTAGGGTTTCGCCAATTGGTTCTGAATACCCCCTTTGATGTTAAGATTTGAAGAGAAAGAAAAGATTTTCTTTTACTTTGGACAGTTTCTCATTTGGGTTTGTAGACTGTATGGTGGTAGTATTAGGAATTCAATGAAGAAAATTTAGTTCCACCTGAATATTTGAGTAAAAAAGAACTAAAAAAATAGAGGAAAAAATACATTGTTGTGAATTTGGTCATCTTAACCACAGAGCTATTATTAATTTAATCATTGTCTTTTGTTGCCACTGAATAGAGTTCTTTCCGTCTAACTCAGCACTGCTTGCAGTATTTCTGAAGTTCTTCTCATATTGGCAGGAAAAAGAAGCCTCGTATGGAATTAAATCAACGTTTCAGACAAATCTTCAAAGCATTTAATACATGGGTAAGTTTAGATTCATTTATCTGGATTTTCTTTTTGGCAGTGATTAGTTACATACTTTTAGCTTTGGTCTGTTATGTGAAAGCAAATGAAAATTTCTTTTCAAATAGACCAATTTTCCTTTTATATAGTCAAATCATCCTTAAATCTATGGTGACTGCTTGAGCAAAGGGTGTGGCTTTCATTTAAGTCATATAGACCTAAAATGTGTCTGTTCCTTTTTGTTTGTACTGCACCATTTGCTGATGTACTTGATTTATGACATGGAAAGTTTACTCTGTCACTATTTATCAGTTAGTATTTTAGTGATTTGCATGTATATTAATGTAAATGTAATTGACCATAAATCATGGATTGTTTATTAATCTGTTTTTGATACATAAAAGTCAGCATTATGATGTTCAGTCATTTTTACCTTGAGACATAGTATTGTCCTAAAATAGAGGATTCTGAAATGGCCTTTGGATGCTTGCAGTGAGGGTTTACCAAGGGAACCAATGCCTTCAAAATGTCACTGTAAGGCTCCCAACTTGGATGATCTAGAAACATATGCCCTTGAACAATGGAGTGTGAACTTCATCTAATTATTTCTGTTCTCTCTATTAGCAGAATAGCGGTGATATTTTCCTTCTAGTTTTGATTAGCTCAATGTACTTTGAGGAAGCAACTGCTGTCTTACCTTCAGATCATGATATGCAATCTCATGACATTTTTGGGCTACTCATTTCTTTGATTTGCGAATGTGTTTCCCCAGTGTTTCTTGCTGCAACTTATAAACTCCTCTCAAACTGAAAAAGTCACAAATTTCAGCTCTTCTATGATGAAAGTTTTCCAACGTGGTCTTCTGACTCAGAGGTCCTTCTCTACATTTTGGTGCACTTGCAGGCTTAACTTTTCCTTGTTACTTTTGAGTGGTGATTCGGTATCTCATGCAGTCTTGTTTTTATGTGTGTGTACACTGTTATGCAGAGACAAGCTCCACGGTTGACTGGTGGTTTCCAATTCTTGGTATACATTTCGCAATTATCTGTGGTTTCTTATGTTTTCTTTACGATGCGTAAATTCAAGTAGATGCTATACTTGCTGCTCTTTTCCCACCTATTGATATGGTTAGTGGTTGAAAGGTGATCAACATATGATTATAATGTTATATTCCCTTTTCATTTTAATCTTTTGAATTTTTCAATCATCAAAATCATATGCCATATCAATGGGTGACAAAAATGGTGGTATAATAGGTGTTTTTAAGAAACCTACGACCCTGGTTTAGAAAACCATGGATACATGACCTCTTCCCCTAGGTCCATGTACCATGTAAGCAGAGGACTCAAACATAGGTGAGTGGGAGAATGGATTACCTGACTGTTAAGTTGACCTGAAGAGCCATACTTTTCTTTAGAAATGATTCTGATATGATCTACAGCTTATGGATACAAATGCACAACTTTGGTACATCATGAGGGAATATATCTCTAATTCTGAGGTACTCTCTCTCTCTCTATCATATATATATGTAGCAGTGGAATCTTATATTTAAAGGTATGGGAAGGTGGAATCCGATTTTCAAAGGTATGAGGGATATCTGTGTGCCCTTGTTAATGGTTTAGTGAAGAAGATTGGTATCTTGCAAAAGAACAAGAAGGAAATTGAACATCTCAAACCCAAAAGGGCTTTTAGCAACCTCAGGGTACAAATAATTTCAGTAACTATAAATGCTTTGTTGTGATTTTGTTGATAATATAATTAGGAAGTTAATTACGAGAGACACAAAAGTAACAGCATCAAAGTGGCTTTATTTCAGGACAATGCAGTCAAATTCTTGTGACACTTGCTAATATATCAAAAAAAAAAAAAATTCTTGTGAGACTTGCTAAATGGAAGCTTCAACACTATGCTCCAAACATATAACTATTTTTTTTAATAGGTATGTGAAGAGAGAAAAGAGAGAATCCCTAATTTTTATTATTTCCACGAGAGAAAGAAATGAAGTCTAGATCTCTTACATTATGTGTGGACTTTATATATATATACACACTCATAGGACCCATGTCTGTTAAGGCGATAAGAAAATCTTGTACAATATCCCTACTTGCATCTCAGTGAACATATATGTCATATGCACGACTTGTTAAATGTATTTAATTCTAGGACCTCACGAAGTTTGATGAGATGTAGCTAATTGATGTTTAGGTGTGGCCAGTGGTAATAAATCACGTGGATCTTCTCTCTAATGAAGTGACGATTGACTTCAATGTGTTTGGTCGCACCATGGAAGGCCGGATTGGATGCCATGCAAAGCGGCACGAACATCACGCGGATGAGCTTCATCGTTCATCGGCACCGAATCTCGACTCACAGGAAGGTGTCACCGATAGCCGCGGGTTCACATGTTGCCGGGGCCATGGCTCGATCTGCACCGACTATTTGAATCCCCAGCCCGCTACGTATTTGTTTCTTACTCTTCGAGGATGTTAGGTTACCGCAGTGAAACACGGTGCCGGGAGTGGGCGATCTATACGTGGGTGAGCCAGCCAAATGCGCATGCGTGTAACCAGCCTTTGGGTGTGACCTCATTCTCGTCTGACCACACTTTGGCACGGTGTACTTTTTAATATGTCGAAGAATCACCGGATTACACATCATCTGATCATTATCGCAGGTATTGTGGGGTCAAGCCTTCCTTCTTGGGAAGGAAATGTCGTAGAGTAATGGTGAATGATTCGAGTTCTGCCTACTGGGTGTCGTGAATTATCCCAGGATCTCAGAAAGACTCCCCACGTCTTTGATACAGTTTGACATTAGGATCCATAGGGTGTCAGCGGTTCTGATCTAACATCACAGGTTTCTTCCAAGATGTCATATACTTAGTTGGGAGAGAAGCTATAGAAGCCCGGATTGGTATCACCGATTCAGTGCGCAGAGTTTCCCAGTCTTTAGTTTTGAAGTGGGTGAAAGAATGTTGCTTTAGTTTTGAATACCATCATGATCCTTTATGTATGACGATGTCATCCACATAAACAACGGATAAATGCACTTACAGAAGAGTTATGATGATAAAAGCCAGATAATTACGTTATCTTTACTTGAAGCATGCCAAATTGAGCAGCGAGCCCAAAAAGCAGTAGCCGCGTGCACCGAGAGATTGTTTACACGAGCCGTATAAAAGCGACGTAACGCACACTAAGCGGACTCTACTGACGACAAAACCCGGTGGATTCTTTCGCGTTATAAATTTCTGGCGAGATACGGCGTGAAGGAAAGCGTTTTTAATATCCAGTGAAAGCGGCGAGGGGAACACATAGCGACCCGTGAATGACGACGAGGCCGGAAGCAATCTTGTATGAGGGAAAGGTGTATGAATAATCGACAAATAAGCACGGTATATCCTTTTGTAACCAAGCGGGCCTTAAGGCGATCAGCGACCATCGGGACCCGACATAGCGGCGCGAGCCAGGCAACTTGACCAGCGGAGACTTACCCGAATGGCAAAACAAGGTCCCAGTGCTTGCTAGTGGAGTGCGAAGGCGGCCATTTCATCTACCATTGCTTGTCGCCAGCCCGGATGGGAAAGTGCCTCATTGGTGTTCTTAGGAAGAACGGAGGAAATAGTACGAAACAAATCTGAGGCCAGGAGAATTAAATCGATGGTAACTCAAAAAATTGTAAAATGGGATAAAGTTGCTAGTAGAGGAATTACCACCTTCCAGAAGGAAGCGATGGGCGAGTTGATAGCAATGACGAGTAGGGGTGAAGGCGGGGGAGAGGAAGTGAGTCGACGGTATCGGTGAAGGGAAAACATCGGGGCCGGTGGCGAGCGATGATAAACACGAAGTGGGCGAAGATACATCGTCAAATCTAGAGGAGATGATAAGAGGGTAGAGCTTATTAATGGGAAGAGACTCGGAGGAGGAGAAAGGGGAGTCCTCGAAGAAGGTGACATCATCGGAGAGAAAGTATCGATGAGTCTGAGGGGAATAACAACGATAACCCTTTTGAAGTCGGGAGTAGCCTAGGAAGATGCATTTCGTGGCCTTAGCGGAAAGCTTGTCTTGTCCTGGAGTGAGAATATGAACAAAGCAAGTACAACCAAAGACACGAGGAGGAAGGAAATAAAGAGGTTGGCTAGGGAAAAGAAGGGAATAGGAATCGCGAGCAAGTGTCTGGATGAGGGCATACGATTAATCAAATAACAAGTTGGCAAACAGCGTCCCCCAAAACGAAAAGGAGCATGATAGTGGAGGGGAAAGTGCGAGTTGTTTTGATAAGATGAAGCGGTGCTACGTTCGGCTACCACCTTTTGTTGAGGAGTATGAAACGCAGAAGGCGATGAAGGATTCCATGTTGGGACATAAATGAAATAAAAGGTTCGAGAAAAATGTTCTCGGGCATTATCGCTCATTAACACGAATGAAATATCTTGAGTTAGAATTTGACATAAAATTTACGGAAAATAGAGATATAACTATTCGATTTTCATTAAAAACCTTGATACATCGAGAATAGTCATCAATGAAGTGACAAAAATGAGAAGCCTAAGTAGGCGGTCCAGGCAAGGACAGGCATGGTGTGGACAAGTTCAAGAGATGTTGCCGATTATTCAAGCTATTTGGGAGCAGACACAGTATGTTTCAGTGACAGGGACTCACACGCAAGTGACGACAAAGTGGAAAAACTGAGGGGACCATCTTCGGAACTTAGAAAGAACTAAGGTAGCCAGGCTGTTGTGGATGAGAGGGAGCTATCGGTGGCTCCTTGTTTGCCGGAGATGATTGCGGAGTGAGGTGATAGAGGCCACAAAGGCCAGTTCGATGCTGTCATGCCACACAGTGCCTCCGAATCTGCAAGGTCAAATTTATCGAGAAAAAAAAATAATGGAACAGTTAAAGATGCAGTGATTTTGCGATGGAAATAAAATTAAAGGGACACTCGGGTATAAGGGACGGAAGTGAGAGGTAGGGAAGGGAGGAGGATGAGACGAACCAATACTGCCCCCAGCTGATTTGAGAACCATTAGCTAAGGTAACTTGATGAGTAAAGTAAAGGGTAGTAGTAAAGAGAAGAAAAGATCTTTATTACGAATGTGATGCGGGCTTGCGAGGAGTCTAGAATCCGAGGTCGAAGATGTATGAGTAAGTGACGAGCGTGCAGTCTGCAGACAGCGAGAGGCAGCGAAGTGACTTGGCGCGATAGAATAGGCATCGCCACTCAGCGCGTCGATGGAATACCCGGGGATGCGGGGCTCGAGTGCAGAGGCGGTGAGAATCGAATCGAAGACTAGACCACGTGTGCGGTCTCGGGGAGGCGAGTCGTGCAGCTGATAACAAGCCGATCCGCGAGTGTGGACAGAAACACATTGCGCGATGGGTTGCAGTGAGGAATGTTGTCCTCGACCTCGGTTACCACTGCGTCCTCCCCGAAGGTTAGTATGAGGAACTAACACGGGAGAATCCTAAAAGAGTGTCAGGATGGCAGGAGATGCATTGTGGAGGAGATACGGAGCGAGCAAACACATCATCCAAGGATGGGATGATGGGCGCGAGAGTCGATCTCGGGAGGTCTCGAATCCCGGACGGAGGCGATGAGTAAGGACCATGAGAACTTGTCAACTGCGTTTGTTGAATGACGTCACTGGTAAGAGCATGATAGTGGGAACTCCTCCTTAAGAGAGAGCAATCGCCAATATAAGTGGAAATAAATCATATCTTGTTGGCGGATATTAACAATGGCAGAAACCACCTTATAAAGCGTTGGATATCATTCGTGTATGTGGCTTTACTGATTTAAAAACTTAGAACATGTCTTGTAGACCTTAGAAAGATGAAACAAAATTTTTGGATCAGCAGAAGCGCCATGTCACGTATAGTTGTGCATCTATTTTAACTACCAGTGCACCTTGTCCAACTTATAGGTATAACATCTCCGGTGTAATAAGATGATCCTCATAACCACATCCCATGAACTGATTCCTGGTGACCGGGAGAGATAATTCTCGCTACCAATCAATTTTCTGATGTGATAGTAGGAGATCGGAGATAACATAAAGTAAAAATAAATTTTTTAGTTACTTCATATCCATAGCTGGAGATTGAATCACGGGATGGATTGAAGAGCCAGGGCAAATCACGGTTGTGGGCTTGAAATCAGTGTGGGCGGGAGATGAAGAAAAGGGACGAGCCATAGAGAGAGGCAGCGGCCCGCGGAGGCGAGGCGGAGGTAAAAGGACAAAGGTGGATAAGGAGGCTCGGGGTGGGCCAGTGGGAGGGATGAAACGACAAGGCAGGCCCAGGACGACCACGTAGTGAAAGGAGTCAGATCCTTTGGAAGAGAACCACAGCGCCCCCACCCTCCCACTGCCTTGGCCGGCGCGTGAACTGACCAGCTGCAGGAGGAAGGCCGCTGGCAGCGTGTGTTCTTTCGAGATTCCGGCGGGGTTATAGGCGTGTGAATCGGCCTCGTCTCTTTCAGAAATCTGTGGTTGCGAGGCCCGGGAGAAGGCTCCCCGAGGAAAGTCTCGACGAGGCCGGTGGCGGGTGGTGCGGCGAAAGGAATCGACGGCGGAGAAAGGGACCGAATGAAACACGATCACTAAAAAAGTAAATTAGGTTTCCCCCTTTGGCTTTGATGCCATGTGAAGAGAGAAAAGAAGTCCCTAATTTTTTATTATTTCCCTGAAAATAAGTCTGTGCTACATTCATGTGAACATATATATATACACACTCATAGGACCCACAATACAGGTAAAACCAATTAAAGGAAAATATTGTACAATATCTAACAAGGTAAAAAGTAAAACATGTACGAAAAAGAGGAAATGTGAAAAGAGTGCTGAAAATACGAGGGAGTACAAACATCTAAAAATGTGACTTGGCTACTAACTTTGATGACAATTGTAACCTGAAGTTCCCATACAAAATGAAAGAACTATTTTTTGGATGAGATACAGGTGTTTTATTTTTATTTGGAACTGATTTGGAGTTTACTTGGCAACTTGGCAACTTTTAGCCTTTTGGGCTGCATCCCAACAATATACTTGGTGATTTGAAAATCTCTAGATAGCTTTCAGAATCAAAAGAAAAATAGTTCTAATTTTTAAAATAATTGGATGTCTGAAAGTTCTTTTTATTAGTATTTTATATAAGATTTGATGTTTATACCTTTTTAACACCAGGTTCTATTTATAGCAATCATAATTCCTTCTTAGTACTCAAAATATCTTATGACGTATCAATTTGATCCAAAGAACAGATGGCATTTTTATTGAAAATAACTATTGAAAATATATCATATTTGTTGAACTGCTAATTTTCTTATGAACTTAAACTTGTAAGATTTGGGCCTCTTAACACCATCCGTTATGTGCAACTTCATACCTACACATAGAGCAATGCGTAGACACATAGATGAACAATCACAATCAATTTCTTTTGGGCCTAACTCATTAAAAAAAATTCTTTTGGGCCTAATAAATTAGGAATATAAATATGCATCAGTGACCTCGCATCAAATGAAGAGGCTATGATACTATGTTAGATGGGATGTATATCTCCATGAAGGATTCAGTTTCAGAATGTATATCATGCACTGTAACACCTTCACACATGTGTAATCCCATACTTGCACATGGAGAGACACAGGCCCATAGACAAACAACCACTATTTAGTCTCACTTAAAAAAGTTTGAGGATATAAATATATGGTAGTAAGGTTTGAATACATGACCTTCCACTATTTAGTCTCACTAGGGTTTTTTTTTTTTTTTGATTGATAAGTGACCTTCCACCAGGTTTTGATACTTATGTTGAACTACTAATTTTGTAAAGAAAGCAAACTTGTGATTCAGACCTATAATGTAACAGAGCACCTTAACAACATTCATGCTGGATATAGAAATATCATAATGCTTTTATCGATTTTTCTGAAACATTAGTTTCTTGGCATCTATTGCTATTTTTTAAAAATTATTCTTTTTTTTTTTTTTTTTGTTTCTGAACTTAGTAGAGTTTTGCATTTTACTGGCTCTATATAATATTTCCTTTATCTGGACTTTCTGAATTTGGTGCAGGAGCGAGGTGTGGACCTAGCAGATTTGATTTCATTTCTGCTAGAGCTTAGTTTTCATGTTACAGGAGAGGTATTACATCTTCCTTTTAAAAATAATAATAATTTCGAACTGTTTCCCAAGCAAGCTGCATTATCAAAATTTTCCATTCCATGTATGGTTGCTGGTGAAATGTTGAGATCCTTGTTTGGTGACAATTCTTGCCTTCTGAAAGTCGAAACGTATCTTTTGATATTCTAAATGGATAGCTGGAAGAATTCTTTCATCCTTCAAAAATGTTGTTCTTTAGGGTGCCATTTTCCGCTGGTGATACTATTACGAGCTACCTCTCTTTAGAATTTTAAAATCTTCTTGCAATGAGCATTTCTATAATTATACCATGTCTCATTTGGGCATTTTTATTACTTCATGTGTAGGCATATAATATAAATACATTGACTGAGTTCCAGAGAAATACAATCAAGGACCTGGTTGACTTGGGATTGGTCAAACTTCAGCAGGTGAATACTGGCCTCCATTTTCTTATTATCAAATGTTTAAATCATCATCCTTTAACACGAAAAAGGAAAAGGAAGAAGAAGAAAAGCTAGGGATTATTCTGCTATAGTTATGATATATTTGTGTTTGTTCAGGGCAGAAAAGAGAGTTGGTTTATTCCTACTAAATTATCTACCAATCTGTCGATGAGCTTGTCAGATACATCAACAAGGAAACAGGTAACGCACAAGACAAATTATTTAATGCATTCCTGCATGGCACATGTTTTGTCAAATTGTTATATTGCATAACCATTTGGTCTGCTAACCTATTATGAATTGTTTGTCCAATTCAAATATATCCTAACATTTGACAGGACATACTACTTTGAATCAACAGTCATGGCTGAAATATATTGTGCTTCTTCCTTTGTTCAACTCGTACCTATTGATTTTTTTTTGTCATTTTTTTTTTCTTTAATGAAAAAATATTAGAGATACTATTGATGACAGCAATTATGTTGTTCTCACTTCAGGGATTTGTGGTTGTGGAAACAAACTTTAGGATGTATGCTTATTCTTCATCTAAGTTGCATTGTGAGATTTTACGCCTTTTCTCAAGGTATCACAGCACGTTGTTTGATTCTCTTTTATTTTTTTTTTATATTCCTTCTTTTCTTTGCTTGGGAGGCCACTATGACTGTGGAAGTATGGCTTGTTGATGATAATTGAGGAATCCATGAGTGTTTCTCATGAACTCGATTTTAGTCCTTTTAATCATGGTGCAAACCTTACTAAAACACAGAAAAGAACCCTACTTGATGTATATCTGATAATGTACGAATGTTTGACTACCTTTTCCCTTGATTTATTAACTTGTGTGCCTAACTGAATTCATTGGAACGATGTACAGCCTTTTCCTTTGTCTTTAGTGCCCAACTTTGACATTCATTAAAGCAATGTACACTGTTAGAAGCACTTAGATACAAGATAACATAATTTGTTTAGTGCCTGATATAGATGTTCCATTTTCCCCAGGAGCTATATGATTCATTTAAGTTTTCCTTTTTATCAAACAACAAACAAAATCTTTTTTGATTTTTGAGTTCTGTATCCACTGTTACCACTCCTTCCCATGCTTATTATCTTGTCATTTTTTCTATTAGCTGCTTGGCTTAAAAATACCTTGCTTATGTTACCTACTTGATTGTTGTTCTTGATTTCTGAAGTACATAAGTTTGTGCCCGAAATTGCAGGATTGAATATCAACTTCCCAATCTTATAGTTTGTGCAATAACAAAAGAAAGCTTGTATAATGCTTTTGAAAATGGCATTACAGCAGAGCAGGTGAATCTTTAATGCATTATAATTGTTGCCTGAACATCATATTTCAATCCAATAGAATCTTTTAACTGGGATCAAATTGACTTCAAAATTTAAAAACCTTGCAGCTTCCAGTTAATACCCGTTTTCTTTCATTCTAGTATTCTGGTCAGAAGAGATTGACTTTGCTTGAATGAGGCACCAATTCACAGGTCAAACAGAGACTGGCCCATATTTCACCTATTCTCCGTATTCAATAAATTATACTACGTATGCTTCTGTCATGGAAGAGGAAGAGAATTATAGGCTAAATTATTTGTCAATGAAAAGGAGAACCTATGGGGTTGTTTGGTTGCTGTTCTTGAGAACAGTTTTTTGTTCTCAAGAACAAAAAAAAATAGTGACACGTTTGGTAAATCTGTGAATGTTCACCGTGTTTTTTTTTTTTTGTTCTCTGTGTTTTCAGAGAACAGTTTTCATGAACAGCAACCAAGCAGGGCCTATGTATTTCATTTTTTCACACTTAATTGTTCTGTTCAAAAGTAATGCTGATTTCACTACACTCTAGCATGCTTTGGTTAATGTCTAAAGATCTTTTCTATATGCTCTACTGCCAAGCTTTGTAAAGCATCTAATATGGCTCGGGAGGCTTAAATCAATCTGTATTTTTTACCTAATCCTGTCAATAAAGGGAGCCAAATAGGTTGCAAATCACCTGTGTTTAATTCCAAAAGGAGATAAACATCTATGCCAAACTTCTGTTGTGATCCTAAATGAGGTGCTCGAACCTATAAGTGTTGTGGGGGGACACATGCATGGATGCATGTATGTATTATATGTTACTTTTGATGGAGGAATAAAAATGGTGCTTGGTTTTTTCTGTCATTTCACGTTTTTTTTTCTTAGATACATCTCTGTTGTACTTGGGGATATCATGGGAACTTTTTATTCATATGCCCAATGTGATTCATTTTCAAGAACAGTGATGGATATGTAGAAAATAAATTATATATTCAAGCCAAATACTAAAATAAAAAATCCTATATTGCATATTTTGTCTTTTAAACTTGCTACTTCTGATAGTTTTCATCTCCTTGGAAACAATGTCACTTCTTTTAAATCCCGTCATTCTGCATTGGCAGATAGTTTCTTTTCTTCAGCAAAATGCACATCCCCGTGTAGCAGAAAGAACACCAGCTGTCCCTGAAAATGTCACAGATCAGGTTTCCCATTCTTCCCTGTTCAAATCTTTGTAATAGACTCAATAGTCCCTGAAACTGCAAATCTCCAATTTATAGGACATGGTGAATATACAAAGAGGAGATCAACATCTTATTCTTCATTTAATGCTCAGAATTCACTATTATTTTACAGATTAGGCTGTGGGAGACAGATCTGAACAGGGTCGAGTCGACGCCTTCACATCTTTACGACGAATTTCCTTCTAGGGTAACAATTACACTTTTTAATTCGATAACATTCTTGTGTATTTTAATATTTTTATAATTAATCCCAAAATTTGTTTCTTCTGCTCTGCAGGAAGTCTTTGAGGCAGCTTGCGATTTTGCAAGGGAATACAGTGGGTTGTTATGGGAGGATTCAAAAAAGATGCGGCTGGTAGTGAAGGCAGAGATACATTTGCATATGCGCGAGTATCTTCGTCGTCCAAAGTAGAAGGTGGATGCATCGAAATGGCTCATCTTCCCTTTTCCCCTTCTCACAGGTGGAAAATGAAACGAGGCTACATCCACTGGGAAAAATAAAACCTGATTGGCATCTTCCTTCCCATTTTTCTGTACCAATATTTCAAGTTTTCTTGCCGGAGCTGTCAACATGCCTGAATCTTCGATCAATAAAAGGGTGTCAAAGATCCAATCTCCTGAAAATGTTGAATATTAGCTACTGTAGGTGGTTATTCTGCAGAGATGGAATGGTTTTGAGCTTTGAGGCACTTTTCTGAATTAAGATGGAAACTGTAATTCGATATTGCACGAGATGAAGGAATATTTTTATGTAGTAACAAGGAGGAGGAGGAGGGAGGAGAGGAACAGGAACGGAAAGGTTCATCATCCTGTCCTTGTAACACTAAATTGATCATGGTAATTTGTAACTTCAGTATATGGTTCCCCACTGTCAAAATTTGTTATTTTCTGTTGGCACATTCATGCAAATAGTGTTTGTTGGATTTCCAAATTTGTGTGCATTTTAGGAGCTTCCTACCCTCTTTTTGTGTTCGCAAAACTAGGAGTGTAAACCATATGCTTCCTCGCTTTTAAATTTATTCCCCATCGTGATTGAAATATATTTATTTAATTTTTATTTCATAATTTTACATTTAGTTTTCAATTTGAGAAATTGTTTGTTTGGTTTTTTTTGAAGAGAAAAATAATTTTATTGATTAGTGTGATATATTGATAGAAGCATATAAATGAATCGTTAAGAAGCTTGATATTTAGGACAATGAGTATATTAATATGGATTAGACTTAAAACATATATTTGATGATCAGTCATATATTTTGATATTGTGTGTGGTGAATATTTATGATTCTAGTTTTGTATAAACCATTGATTTTTATTTATTGTCGTTGATAGGATATATTTTACTTGTTTGAATTACTTTCACACAAATAAACACTATAACATGATAATGACAAATAACCGTCTTACTAAGATGACAATAACCACACAACAAAACAAATGAAAGTTTAGATTTTATAGAATAACCACTTTATTGAGGAAGAAAAATGATGGAAAGAAGTGTAGATATGTAGAATAACCACTTTATCCACAAAGAAAATGATGGAAAAACATGTAGAAGAGTGATTCTAGGTTAAAAATGGAAAAAAAATCATCCCTTAAAGGAAAAAGGGCTAGCACTTTAGTGAAAAAAAAAAATGATGGAAAAAGGTGTTGAAAGGTGATTTTAGACCAAAAGAATAATAAAAAAAATCACTCATTTTTCTTAAAGGAAAAAAGACTGGTAAAAAAATAATGGAGAGAAAAGGAAGTAAAGGTCTCAACTTTCCTGTTTTTTGGTTATTAAAAAACAGTAGTTTTTGACGTTTTAGAATTTTAGGTGGTTATTTGTTCTATACTTTCTTAAAACAGTTTTTTAAAATCATTATTCACAGGAAATGCGAAGGTTCGATTGGTCTAGGTCTTTGGGATTTACTATATATTTGTCGAGTCGCCGAGGCACGGCGGATGTTGCTTCAGTTAGTGCAAAATTTTTTAAGGTTTACTATTAGTTATCAATTCAAATTATAACCAGAACCATTGGTTCATCTTATCCTCGTTAAATTTGAAGTCGTGGAATTAATTTGGAAATACGTGTAAGTTGACATGAACAACACAATTAAAAAAAAAAAAAAATCATTATTAGCCGATGAGAACTTGGTGTGGTTCAATTAAATGTCTTGTTGATTGTGTATTGACAATGATTCGGGTTATTTTTACCCCAAAACCCCCCAAAAAAAATACAATAGGTGTAATCAAAGGACGAATAATTTCATAAAACAAATATATGAGCTTATATAGTAAAAATAAAAATATTGTTGCTGCCCAGGATCGAACTGGGGACCTTTAGTGTGTAAGACTAACGTGATAACCACTACACCACAGCAACCGATGCTTTACACTCACGTTTTTATTTATTTTCTCCCTACTAATCTTTGGAACTAATTCCTATTTTAGCAAGAATGGCTTCCATGATTCATTTATTATTTATTTATTTTAAACTTAATAATTTTTTAATACAATATATTAAACTGAGATTCTAGCCCTTCATTCCCCTCTCATGTCTAACCATTTTAATGTTGAA
>JAEQBH010002069.1:0-106431 GCA_016808115.1 Tetrastigma voinierianum
TGTACCCATCACATCTATTTAGAAGGAGTCTAAAAACTATTAGGCGGCCCCAATGCGAGGTTGAACCCACACACGGGAAGTAGTTCGCATTGGGGTCTTAAAATTGCTCCAAAGCTGGTATCATTTACCCCGGGTTTCGATAGCACTTGGGTGAGTCAGAACTCGAGGTGGTACCCTAAATCGGGGTGACCTACGTAAGAATGAAAGGGTGAAGAATTGTCACTGCAGGCTAACTACCGGTTGGAGGTGTGCATTGACTATAGGAGGCTCAATGAGGTAGCTGCGAAAAGACCACTTCCGTTGCCTTTTATTGGTCGGCTCGCCCAGAAGGTCTCACGGACACCGTTATTGTTTTGGATGGGTATTCGGGTTGTTCGGATAGGGTGCCACTGAAGATCGGGAAAAGACCACTTTCACTTGTCCATTTGGCGCGTATGCTTGCAGGAGGATGCGTACGATGCTTTTTTTGGCGCACCGGCCCTTTCAGAGGTGCTTAATGCTTAGTATGTTTAGTGATGGTGGAGGCGCATAATGGAGGTATACATGGATGACATCACTGTATATGGAGGCAATTTTGAAGAATGTATGACCAATCTGGAAGCTATACTGCAGAGGTGCATAGAAAAGAACTTGGTGCTTAATTGGGAGAAATGCCATTTTATGGTTAACAGGAATTTGTCTTGGGGCACATTATTTCTAGTAGGGGAATAGAAGTTGATAAAGCAAAAATTGAACTTATTTCCAAACTGCCGCCCCCAACAAGTGTAAAAATGATTAGGCAATTCCTTGGTCATGCAGGCTTCTATAGACGATTCATTAAAGACTTTTCGAAGATTGCTAAACCCCTGTACAAGCTCCTAGAGAAAGATGCCAAATTTGTTTGGGAGAGAGAATGCCAGGATAGCTTTGAAGCTGGAATCTCATTTGACTCTGCTCCGATAGATGCGAGCACCTAGCGCGGGTTACCTTTTGAAGTGATGTGTGATGCAAGTGATCTTGCTATAGGAAGCGATGCACAAACAAGGAAGATGGGAAACCTCATGTGATGCATTATACAGAAGCCAAGCCTTGAATGAAGCACAAAGGGGTATACCACTACAGAGAAGGAATTGTTGCGTGTATCTTTAGACAAATTCGAGCATACTTGGTTGATTTTGATATAGTGTTTTTACGACCATTAAAGCTTTGAAATACCTCCTAACCAAACAAAATGCAAAAGCAAGGCTCATCCGATGGGTTCTTCTACTTCAGGAGTTTAATTTGCAAATTAAAGACAAGAAGGGAGTAGAGAATGTGGTGGCAGATCATCTGTCAAGGTTAACAATAGCTCATGACACTCCATAGTCACCATCAATGATGAATTTCTGAGAATCACGATGCGGCTAGAGAAAGCTCCTGGTATGCTCACATTGCGATTTTCTCTCCACGGGAGAAACTCGACTGATTGGAAAGGACGGGATAGGAAATTGCTTCTTTAAGATCCATTCCTGTCTGGGAAGACCCTTTTTATTCAAGTGTGTGCGAGATCAAATAATCGGGAAGTGTGTGCACGAGGGGAGGAGGCAGTAGGGGTCGAATCGCTGCCATGAGGCGCTGTGGCCCGGTCGTTTCGCTTCCCGGAGACCGGCTGATGAAGGTCTTTGTAGTGGTTTTCTCTTAGCCTTCATTATTCAGGAAGCACACCAAATGTGCGTGTGTGTGATAGATGCGGGCTTCCGGGGAAAGAGTACAATCGGCGTCATATGATGCCTTTAAACCCAATTTTAGTGGTGGAATTCTTATTCGATGTGTGGGGCATCGATTTCATGGGACCTTTTCCCCATCATATGGTCATCACATACGTTTAATTTGGGAGTAGACTATGTCTCCAAATGGGTTGAAGCAATCCACAAGACCCGATGACAATAGGGTGGTAATTAAATTCTTGAAAACGATATCTTTTCTAGGTTTGAGGTGCAGCCATTATTAGTGATGGAGATTCTCATTTACGTAATAAACCATTTGAAAACCTCATAGCTTAAATATGGTGTGAAACACAGTAGCCACCCTTACCATCCTCAAACAAGTGGTCAGTAGAACTTACCGATAGGAAATCAGACCATTCTAATGAAGGTGGTAGCACCAACGGAAGAGATTGGTCTATCAAGCGCTTGATTCATTTGTGGGCCTCTGGGGATAGCTTTGAGACAATCTTGGGAATGTCCCTTATCGGTTGGTCTATGGTAAGGCATGTCACCTTCCGGTGGAAGTCAGTACAAGGCATGGTGGGCAATCGAAGTGGGCATGGACCTAAAGCTGGAGCCGGAGTCAAAGAGGTTCCTTAATCTCAATGAGTTGGAAGAAATACGGAATGATGCCTACTTGAATTCGAAGATTGCAAAGGAAAAATCAAAAAGATGGCATGATCAAATGATAATCAGGAAGAATTTTAAAGAGGGAGACCAAGTTCTTTTATACGACTCCAAACTCCATCTATTTCCAGGCAAGCTCAAGTCATGATGGACGAGTCCATTCGTCAACTGAGCATACTGATAGTTAGTGAATCTAATCAATCGGATGATAACGAGGGTGTTTAAAGTCAATGGACGGGTGAAACATGTGATGCGACAGACGGTAGTGAAGAAATTCTCTGCTTTGGATCTCACAAAGCCCTACAATCCCTACATACTTGAGGAGGCCGGTTAAAGGTAATTTTCATGCTCCACATGTCTACGGATGTTCAAATTTTGTTTTCTTTTATGGTTAAAGTTTAGGTGCCCCAAACCTCTAAAGGTAATTTGCATATCATGTTTTGTGCACTTTCACCATATTATGCTTGTTTTTGTTTTCAATTGAACAATTGAATTGCTTCAATTGAACAATTGAATTTCTTCAATTGGACAATTGAATTGCCTTTAAATGTAAAATTTGAAACCCTGTTTGTCACCTTTATGTTAGAACAAATTCCATGTTTGATATAATTTTGGTGATTGAAGTTCAGCATGTAGCAGACATTTCTCCTTAAGCTAATTCTACTTTGCACACGATTGTTTCAATAGGCTGTGAATTGGATTACCTCCTTCATTTTGCATAAGTAGGCCTTAGGCATGTTGGCAATATGATAGGTTTGTGTTACCCACATTTATGAAGACCAATGTAGTCTTCCTAAAAGGAAAAGAAAAGAAAAAGCAAAAAGAAAAAGAAAAGAAAAGAAGAAAAAGAAAAATAAAGTCGTGAAGCCTTGCCTTGAAACCCGAACACGGTCCGAGGGGTGTATGCTGAAAGCCTTTGAAGCTCGATGCCCTAAGCCTTAATTGGTTGGGAGTCATCGATTTAGTGTTCGTTACATGGTGGATAGGTAGAGTTTAACGATTTGTAGGTGCTTGATTTTTCGAAGTCATTGAATTAGGGTGAAACTGTAGAGTTTATGGTCGAGTGATCCTTTTGGCTTGATGCCACAAACGCTAATTGGTTGGGAGTCATCGATTGGACCCCCGTTACGGACTTTGGTGAACTCAAATTTTAAGCATTTACTTTACAATGTAGTTGAATAAAGAAAGAAAAGCGTAACTATCACTTATCTAGGTTGTTGGCGGCTTAAGGCCATGCCGGTGCTAGGTTGGGAGGGGAATGATTTGCGATTTATTGGCCGATCACGGTTACATAAAGAACCGCATTAGACTTTGGTGGAAATTCAGGTTGAGAATCATGGAACCAATGACCTGAAATTGTTCTTGTATGGTTTTGGCTCTTTCATGGCGGTTTTCAAACTTGGTGTCAATTTTTCAGTTTAAAGGTACTATTTATATGTATATACACCTTTTTGAATCATAAGCTTTTTGAAAATCACTGCATGCATGCCTTTATTATTTTTGCATTGCTAAGGGACTAGCAACGTTTCGGTTGGGTGGTGTGATTAGTCAGAAAAGTGCTATTTGAGCCCTATATCCTTATAGGTTTTGAGTGCTTTTTTTCTCCTTAATCGTACCCGATTATACCAATTGAAGTGTTCGGGTGTTCTTAGTATCACTTATGTCGTTTAGGGTTATTTTGGTTGTTTTTTGCGGGTTTTAGCGTACTTTGAGAGTTCAATATCGAGACCTTATGCTAAACCATGAAGATTGAACCCATTCCTTGACCATCAAACATACAAAAATCAAAGAAAGAATGAAGGCAAAGTGATAAAAGTTGGTGCAGTATTGGAGCAGTAGGCCATGCAGGTGGAATGACAATTCAGGAATTTCGCTAAGATTACTTGAAAATTTATTTGGGATTGCAAAAATTCGCAATCATAAATTTTGCAATCTAGCGGGAATTGTGAAATTTCGCTAGACTAAAAATTTCGCTAACCCTTTGTTCCTAGCGAGAAAAAATGCGAGTTTAAGCTATCACCTAAAATTTCGCTAAGCTAGCGAAATTTAGCTAGCTAGAAATTGCCGGTGCCTAAGCGAAATTCTCTCTGATTTCGCTATCACGTGCCCATTTCGCTACCCTAAGCAGAATTTTACATTTGCCTAGCGAGTACCATTACTAGCCGAAATTAAAAATGCGAGAGTGTACGCCTTGTCATCTTGTAATTAATGCAAACCGACTTCAATTTGGTGTATTACTTCCTTGTCCCTTATTTTAGCCAAATGTTAGGCTTTGTGTAGTTTCACATAATGGGTGGTCTATATAAGCCCCTTAGTTTTGTAACGATGACTAACTTGGGAGGCTTGATCTTTTGGCAAAAATTTTCAACTATGTAAATATCTTGACTTTCATTTGAGGGTTTGGTTTTCTCTCTTCTCTCTTCTTTCCCTTATTTTCTAAGTGCCAAACAACCCTCTTGAGGATGACAACTCAAGAGATGCTTAGCCTAAGCCTCTTTTCTTTGAAGAAGAGGTAGTAAGCTTGGTTGTGCAGACGATTACGAGATTTGTCCTCATGTGTTGAATCTGCAGTGCGTATTTATGGCTCTCATCTTCTCAAACTAGGGTTGAATATCATTTAATGTCATTAATTTGGCCAATACTTACCATGCTTTGGGATACGATTATTATACTTATTTGCTGCGAATGCACTCTGGTTTTAGATGGTCTTTACGAGCGAAATGATGTTGAATGTTAGGGTTTTAAGTGTTTGTAGATGCATGTTACACGTGTTGACTCAAATAGGAGTGATTCTAGGAGTTAGGTTTGCTAGCTAAACAAGGAATCAGGTTATGGCTTGGACGCTATGGGTTTGCTTGTCATAATGCGAGGATAAAACCGAGGACACTTGTTTGCCACTATGTTATCAAGTTAGTGACCTAAATCTTCAAAGTTACCTTTCACACATCACTTTCGGTCTTCTGATTTATTCGTTTTCAAACTACTCACCTTTGTTTTGAAACAAATCAAATCAAATAGAAAGCCTTACCTTTTCACACTTATCTGAAATGCTTCTGGATGAAAACCCCGTCCCGTGTTCGACCCTGACGCTATCTTTGCGTTAGCTTGACTACGGCGGTAGGAAGGCTAGGATATAAATTTTGTTGATTCGCTCTGACCTCTTGTGGCACGAATCACAACCTCCACGAGGTTTAAGTTTGTGTAGCACTTTAACTTCATCGGGTATTAGTTGGACTTCAATAGTATGAGCACAGGCTAAGAGCGGGAGCTTTAATTTAATGGTTACCAAAGCTAAGTTAGTTTCTCCATTTTGGGTACCTTATACACTCATCTCGGGACTCATTTGCAATAGTAAACGAGTCTTGTACTCGGTCCTTGTCTCACGATAAGAGCTGACCTTTGATCGAGAAATCCTAACTGCTTTGCGGTACGGTAAAGGAGCTCTCAGCCCGAGGGGCTTACGGGAATGGGGGAAGCTCAGGTATGTTTGATTAAGCGGCTTCTTCGCAGCGTATCCCATTAGCTTTCTTTGGGAATTTGGAAGAAAGTGGCATTTGTCACTAGCCACACGGATACGAGGCAGGCTGTATGGCTAACTCTTCAGGTTAGACGTTAGACCTCCTTTATGTTTGATGGCGACGGCATGTCGAGCACAGCCTTTATCTTGTCTGGGTTTGCCTCAATCCCTCGGCTGTTGACTATGAAACCTAAAAATTTTCTGGCGAATACTCCGAAGGCGCACTTGGCTAGATTCAACTTCATGTTGTATTTTCTCAAGATCTGGAACGCCTCGAACATATGAGGTATGTGGAGCGCTGCTGAAGTTGACTTTACCAGCATGTCATCTACGTACACTTCTATGGACGCTCCTATCTGCTTCTGGAACATCTTGTTCACTAATCTCTGGTAGGTGGCCCCTGCGTTCTTTAGCCCAAAGGCATTACTTTATAACAATAGGTCCCTTGGTCTGCTTGTGGAATAGGGTCTTTTCTTAGCCAGGTAAGTCAGGGATCAATGCTTATCACAGTTATAGGTACGGAAGCGTCCGGCGGCCCAAGGCACATGGCGAGGCGCAGCATCTCTGATGGGATCGATCCGTGGCAGAGGAAAACTATCCTTAGGGCATGCTCGGTTGACGTCAGTGAAGTCGACGCAGAGTCGCCACTTTCCATTTGCTTTTTTAACTAGCACGACGTTGGCCAACCACTCTGGGTACTCCACTTCTCTGATCGCCCCTGCCTGGAGGAGCTTGTCGACCTCCTCGTTGATTGCTTTCTGTCTTTCCGGGGTAAAACTCCTTCTTTTTTGCTTGACTAGTTTGAAGGACGGGCTGACGTTTAGCCTGTGAGTGATTATGGTGGGATCGATTCCTCCCATATCCACCTGTTTTCATGCGAAGACATCCCGATTCTGTCTCAAGAAATGGATAAGGTGGCCTTTGAGGTCTTCCGTAAGTTTGGAGCCGATGTAAGCGAGGTGTTCAGGGTCGTCATCCAGTAGTGCGGGCTCGGTTCTTAGGGCTCGGTCGGGCATCTACTTCGTCGCGCATGTTGAGCTCATCCAAGCTTATGTTGTCGACCGCCTTTTGTTTCACGGACACCGAGTAACATTCCCTTGCCACGCGCTGATCTCCACGAACCATCACACTCTAGCTAGCGATTGGAACTGACCGTCATGTGGTAGGAGGGGAATGGCCCTTCTTGCGTTGAGAGAAGGTGCCCTAACGGCATATTATAGGCGAGAGGGGCATCTACCACGAGAGGAATTTTCACAGTCATTGTTGCGACAGGGTCCCCCAAGTGAGCACTAGTTGTATTAGACTGACGTCCGATTACCTTCTCACAGGAGAATCCTCGTGAGTGGGTGTTAGTAGCTCTAGTTTCTCCCTTCCTATGCCCATCTTGTTGAAGGTCGAGGCGAAGATGATGTCGGCTGAGCTTCCATTGTCTACCAGGACCCGATGGACCATTTTGTTAGCCACGACTGCCTTTATCACCAGAGGGTCGTCATGGGGGTGTTGGCATCCCTCTAGATCTGAGTAAGAAAATGTTATGATTGTGTAGAGTCGAGGCAGCTTGGACACCGCTTGCACCTCCACTGCCTCTCCTGACTTGACGCTGCGTAGATGGGCCTTCCTGGCTGAACTGGATTCCCCTCCTCCTGCAAATCCTCCCGGAGATCACCCGGATTTCTCCTAAGGGATGTTGGTGTTGAGTTGCCGCCTGCCGAGGTGGTGGGGGTCATTTCTTCGGAGAGTGCGAGCTGAGCTGCGGCAGGCTTCGGGCACTATAAAGCGTCGGAGATACCGCGCCCCGAGATTAAAATTACTCTATTTCTTTCTTGAAATTTGTATGCAATCATCCGTCGTGCCCGTAGTCTGTGGAACTCGCGATTTTGGTATTATCTCTTTTGGCAGGGTCTGACCTTATCTGTGATGGCCATCTTAGAAACTGCTCATGTTGCACCTCGCGTAAGACCTATGATATTGTGTGGAGTCGGGGGATGAAGCAAGGGTGATAATTCTGTCATGGATTCGATGAGGTGGGCCCCAGACGATCCACAGGAGGTGTCTTTCGGGGATCGTTCTTCATCTTTCCTAAGGGACCTCTCCCGGTTATTTTGCCTTCTTAGGCTTCATCCTTGTTGTTTGTCAGTCTCGCCTTTATCTTTATGGGTTGATGAGCTTCCTTTTTTGGATACGAGAGCCTCTTCGCCATTAATGTATTTCTCCGCTTTAGCGAGCACCTCGGCCATGCTTTCCTGAGGATTTTTTGAAATGGAGAACATCAAATCCTTTGATTGCACTCCTAGGCCAGCAATGAATGCGGTGATAGCGAACTTCTCATCGGGCATGTCTACCTTTAGAGATTCGGCGTTAAACCTCTGGACGTAAGATCTCAGGCTTTCTTAGGAATTCTGCTTGATGGTCAGCAAATGATAACTTGGCTTCGTAGGTTACGCCGATGGGGAGTGGGAAGCGAGCGCGATAGATAACTCTACGAATGAGGTGATGGATGAGGCGAGCCTGATGCAGCCAAATAATTTGGGCCTTTTAGAGTGATAGCGAAAGCTCTGCATCGTACAGGGTCTTGATATCCATGCAACTCCATTTGATTCTTGTAAGTGTTAAGATGATTGATGGGATCTCTGGCACCATCGAAGGCTTCTATTTGTGGCATTCTAAACTTCGTCGGCAGAGGAAAGTGGAGCACCTCGGGAGTGAATGGGGACTCAGTTTGCAATACCAAGGTATCCATAGAGTCAGGAGCTCTCCCCTTTACCACTTCCTTCATGCGGCTAAGTTCCTGTTGGAGGCCTTTGAACCTCTGCTCCCATGATCGTTCTCCTGGCTGAGGGGGGTATAATTCTCGGTTCCCAGCATGCCCCCCGAGCATTGTTTCTGTGCCCTCCTCTTCAGGGACCGTACGTGGTCCGTGTCCCCTGGCTTGACTGGACTCTGCTTCCGTTTTCGCTCCACGGGGAGTGTCGTCGGGGGGCTGCCCCTCATGAGGGGTGAAGTTGTGGCCTCCCTAAGTTTGTCGCGGCTCCCGCTGACTCTGCATCTGTCTGGTGAGTTGTTCTAATTCCTTTATCATACGTTGGTTGGTGGTGTGCCTCTACCGTCCATGTGAAGTTTGGCGTTTGTTTCACCTTGCCAAGGAGGTCGGCTATCACATCTCTTGGCGAATCCACGTATCTCGGGGATTGGTGTTGCTCTTGCTTGTGTTCAGGAGTTGATACCATCGGCAATTGAGATGATCGGTTTATTTGTAAAGGCATCGTTCCCGACGGTATAGTGATGATGCTTTCAAGCGGAATAGGCGAGCGTGTTGAGATCGCTAAGCTGGACTGGAATTGTCGTAGGGCCGGTTACTGGTGATGGATGTTGCGCTCCCTACAAAAACAAGTGACAGAGGGGGTCGGCGAGGGCTTTGCGATCGTAGCTCCGTCTAAGTCGGTTTCTTTCGGTGAGAAGATAGATTGCTTAGAGGGCGAATGTGTTACGTACATTTCACCGATGGGGTGGCCTGGTATTTATAGTGTATGTTATTCCCAATTGGAGGGTAGTCAGGATTCTTTCCCATTGGATGGGATATTTTATGCCTTTATCATCATCGGATTTAATAAGGAATATTGAAGGAGTAGTTTATTGAGAATTATCCTCCTTCCTTATTGGTGAGATCCGATTTGACCAGAAGGATAAGCTGTTTATTGTGAATTATCCTATTTTTCTTGCTTATGAGATTTAGTTGGATTCATAGGATAAGATGTTATAGGGGATTATCTTTCTTCCCTTATTGACGAGATTTAGTCTTATTTGCAGGATGTGGGCCTCCCAAATTGCCCATGACCGGCCTCTGGGGCAAGCGGACTTCGTTTTGGGCTGGCTCCGAGGGCCTGAGTTTGTTTTGCTTAGCGCGTCTCTCTTCCGGTAGTGAGTGGGCCTGCGAGCCCATTTTTCAAACCCTATCAGTTTTTCTTTGTTCTTTCTTCCAACTTGAAATTTTTTCTTTCATTTTATCTTATTTCTAAAACTCATATAAAATGCAATTTGAGAGTAGGGAAGGTTCCATGAAATCAAATTACCCTTTCGTATTGAGCTTTGATTCTTGTTAATTTTCTACGAGTTGTTGGGTGTTTCGCATTACCAAACCTTAGGGCCTGTGAGTAGCATCTAGAAAGCTCTAGAGATACTTTGCTTGATCTCAAACTCCTCAATTAGCCAACTTCCATTAAACTTGATATTCTCTGAGGTGTTTTCCTTCTCCGAGAATTTGTCTTCCTATGGAAGAAGCCCCGTATTCTTATCTCCTTCATTCAACCAAAATTGTCTTGACTTTCATCTCTGGAATATTTTCACCATCAAAGCCTATTTCTTATAGTCTTCTTTTGCTATCTACCATGCCTACACCTCCATAGAAAATTCTTGTACTCTCCTACTCATCCCAAAACTTCACACAACTTAAGGCCTCCCCCTTATTAGTCTCCGCCCTTCTAAAAATCCAGATTTTTAATTTAACTTTGAGTGCCTTCAACTTCTAGGCACTCAAAACTAAGCCCTTGCTACCATTCTTTGATTAAGTCCACAAACTCACTTCCTTCAGCCACATATTTTCAAAGCGAAAAGGATAAGGGCCTCTGACCATCCCTCAGCCCCCTTCAATCGAATAGGAGAGTGATCATAAATTGGTCTTACTAGCAAGCTTTGTATGTCAAAGAGCCTATCCCACTCCTCAATGACCAGAAAATGGTCTAATCTCGCCATTCTTTTGTTGTTTAGGCCCCCTCTCCATGTGAAGCATCCTCTTTCCGAAGTGGGAGGGTTTTTAATTCAAGTCATCAATCACCTAGGAAAATCTCCTCATCACTTGGGAGGTCTCCACTTCCACTATTATTAAAGCTCATTTGGAAACCTTATTGTCATTTCAAATCCTCTAATGCACCAGGGACCACCTCATTGTCCCCTTATAGCCTATAATTCCTCTCACATCTTTTCTCGACTTCTTTTAAAACAAGGTCCATAAACCCCAATAAAAGTCAACTAAATCCCATTCTCAATATTCTTGAAAATGTAGGAGATAGTGAATTTTCCCTCTACAAGCCCATCCAGTTTGAGCACCCTGATATCCCAAAAGACTACCATCGCGCCTGAAGCCCCCAAAGCATTACTTGACTCCCTAACCGGAAATCTCCCAGTCGGGGGCTCACGTCCTCCCAATTCATATCCTTAATTTTGCTTTCTTGCCAACATACCACATCCACCCTCTGGCTTTTTAAAAAAACCTTGATGATCTTTCTCTTAACCATGTCTTTAACACCCCTTACATTCCAAGAAATTATTTTCAAATTCATTTATCATAACCTTTGAAAACGCTTGCACTCTTGACATACTCGCTTTTCCTACTTGCCCCCTTATCCTTAACAGACCACTCTAGCTTCTTCAGCTCCTTGTAAAATTTTACGGTTGCTAAACACCTCACGGTCTTACTACTTCCCTTCTTTTCTTAATTTGTCATAGGAGGTCCAACACTTCCTCCTCATAACCCTCAATCGAGAAGACTAGAAACTCACTAAACTTTGCTGAGCTTCCGTCCTTCCATTGCCTCTCTCTATCATCCTCTTGAATCGAGAATGAGTCCTCGTCCTTACCATCTTCGCCAAAATCATCTCCCTCCCCTGCAACTTCTCTTTCCCCTATTGAAACCTCTTCCTACTGGTTCCCATTTGCCACCATTATTTGTGGGGGTTGAAGAAAGGTCTCTCCTTCCCCAATCAGGTAAGGATCTAAAGCGACCCCATTCAAAACCCCACCCAGGCCGTAAGACTATTTTGTAATGTGGGTCCAGCCAAAAAGAAAATAGGGGAATAAGAAAAGGAAAAGTGGGTCTTGCCCTCCTCCCTCCATAAGGTCTCTCGAAAGTCGAGACATACCTGGGTGACATTGGGGCTATAAACATCATCTTCTCCTTCCCTCCTCCTCTTCAATCAACAGCAGTACCTAAGGGATGGCCCTTATTGGAGCCCAGGGCATTTAGCCCTAGTAGTGACAGGCCTAACTTCATTTGGGCTGAGGAAGGCCCAACTCGATGAGCTTTATCATTGCAAACCAACTCCTACTCCAAGTGAAACTCCAATTTGCCCAGCGAAACAAGCACAATAGACTCGACCCTGTCCTTGCCAAGAGATTAGTGACTCCACCTACTCTCTAACAACAATCCATAACCCACTATAAGTCTTGTTTTGGCCAAAATCCACAAAACCAGAGGCCTCCAAAGGCTTCTCTTGGTCCCCTAGACCCATTTCTCACCTGTCTAGCTTGCGAACAACGCCCCCCCTAGACTTACCCTCCTACAAGTTACAAACAAGTAAGGTAGAAAGTCATCCTATACACCTCCGTCTCCAATCATCTCCTATCAACACCAGACGTCAACCATGGAAGCGTGCTTCCCAATCCTCCTCTTGTGACACCCGCAAGGCTTGACGTGGGAGGAATCATGACCTTCCTCCTTGGATCCTTCTTTAGCAGAAGTAGTGACAGTCACTTATAATTCGGTCTTTGCCCGCGAGTGGGTGGAGTCCATAGTGTGAAAGACACACCTAAAAGCACTTAGGCATGGGTGACACCCATACGCAGAGCTGGCAAAATGGTCTTCACACTTGCGAATGTAGCTTGTAATAGGTGCGCTGTCAACCGACCATTTTCAAGTAAGTTGTCTTCTTCTCCTTCTATCGACGTCGAGGGCTACAATAGAGGTAACCCTAATTTTTTTTTTAATGAGAGAGACTAAAACAACATCGTTTTGGACCCGAAGAGACCAAAACAAAGTTGTTTTGACAAGTTCTCTAAATTTAAAAGAAAAGCATCGGAGCGGCCAAAACGACATCGTTTTGACCCTAGATACTGGATTTCATGACTCCAAGACCACTAGCCCCCCATTTTTGCCTTTTATCTAATCGAAAAATAAATAGTAGCCCTCTCAACCATTGTATCAACTGCATAAAACAAGAGAAAATGCAGAAAAACAATAAAAATAGTCAACATATTGTAGAAAAAATTTGTCAAAAAAAAAAAAACTCTTAACCTTCATAAATTTATATGTTTTTATTGATTGGATTGAAATTGAAGATGATATTTGATAATAAATTATTATTCTATTTATATATATTTGAGAAAATGTATATGCAACATAGGGTGCACCTAAGATAAAAAATTGTGTGCCTTATAAGCGTCTTGCACCTTAGGTGCACTTTATGTCTCAAGGCTCCAAGAGACCTTTATGCTTTAGTGTGACTTACGCCTTTTAAGACTGTGGGTGGGACTTCCCATGATAGTTGAACCTAAAAGCTCCATTCCCCCAACAAAATCTTAATTGAACTCGGAACCTCTTTCTTTTCCAATGAATTTCAAAACAAGCTAAAGTTTCTTCATTAGTCTATAAAAAGGCACCACAACCATCCCCTATTTTCTTGAAAATCTCACACATCCATAGATGTAAGGGCAAACCCACCACCCTCACATAGGCCTTAGTGACCAATTCCCTACTCAAATAACAACCCACCTCTGACTTTCATTTTTCTAGCAAAGAGTCTTCTTTTTCCTATGGCTAGACTCGATTAGTGTCACGAACCGTCTCAAACTGAAACAACAGTAGTCCTCAACCCATTTCTGAAACCAAGACACTCCCATCCATTTTCTAGAGTCCTAATACTCCTCTTGATAATTTCAGCACTCGATAGGGGTGTAAAATGATCCTCCCATCTACCTGCTCAACATCTTTCTACCCATCTCAAATTATGTCTTAATTCCTTGTCACCCAACTTCAACTAGAACATATTCTCCCTTCTTCTCTGGGTTTTCTTGACTCTCCATACAGGAAAAAGATTTCTCCTATGATACCCATAATTTTTTTGAGGGTAGAAAAAAATTACGCGTCGAGTTTACGTAATATAGTGGCTTGTCAAGTGTAGTTCCCACAGAGAGAAGCGTGTTGAATATTGGGTTCGGCTCGAGAGTATTATCTGGATCTCAAAGTCGAGTGAATTAAGGCTAATATGATGGGAAATTTATCTTAAACAAATTATTTACTCAATTAATGGGGACTAGGGTTTTGCCTCTCCTTGTCACATTCAATAGATTATAGCCACCATAATATTTATTCGGTATATTAGCAGTTCATATTTGGCGGGTTGATCATGCCCTCTGAGGATTTCCTCTCTCGAGGTATATTAAGCTATCTCACTAATTAAGGGTTGATCGCGTCTGCATCGACCATGTCGCCGCGCAGGCAGAGATGCCTCAGATTAACAGTGTCCACTCTGCGGGATCCTAGGGAACCTTTATATCTCGATCTTAGATTCCCGGCATAAACATGTTGATGTTGGCCAAACACCACCATATAGGTAATTAACAGAGAATAGAGCAAGTAATGGCGATCCATGGGTATCTTGAATAACACTTATTCAAAAACTAATCCCTTCAGTTAATAACGAGTATATGAAAACCCTAGAGATAAAATTAGAACATCATTATGATAATTACAATCATTTTGTTTTCAATCAATAGGAGTTCAAGAAAGAAACAATGAAATACAACGATTACACGATCTTTCCAGTCACCCTGTGTAGTTGTCTTCGTCTTAGATCTCGTGCTCTGCCCCCTTCGTTCTCATTGTTTTTTATTTTTTTATCTATATTAAAGAAAACTCGTTGATTGAATCGAAGCGGCGTTGAGGCGTCGCAGCGTCGCTGGTTGGAATGCCATAAGCGTTGGGCGATACCGCGTCATACTATCTCAGTCAGTCGTCCAGACGTTGGGACGTCTCGGCGATGAGCGTGGCGACATTGAGGTTGGTTTCTCGATCTCCCGTCTTCACATGCCACCTGACCTCGAGTCTTTGCCTTTTCACTGAAATGCATAAAAAGCCAAGTATCATATATACGACGATAAGCGCACTTATTACTATATGAAATGAACCGAAAACGTGATCAAAAGTAGGTATATGATGAGTGTTTTGGGCACTTATCAGACCCCCAAACTTAATAACGCTGTCCCAAGCGAATACGAGACTCATAACAATATTACGCATGAAAATTGACACACCAAAACGCTTACGACATTAGTGTGATATATACGATGCCAACACGGAGAGTCAAAATGAACCAAATCTACAATCCGAGCCTTTATCGTCTAAAATCGAGGGATCCTTAAAGTTGTGCAACTTTCTAAGGAACTTTGCTAAGCAGTCGAGATTAATTAAACGGCTGGCCCAGCGTTTTCAGTGACCGCTCCCCGAACTTGAAGTACACTCGCCCGTTCGAAAGATTCCAACCACAAAGGATAAAGAACACACGTTTGTTACAAATCTCTTGAGCATGTGGAACACTAGTGCCTATGAGTTTTAGCTTAGTGTCCCTATAGCGGGGATTCATTGGTGACTCCCCACCAGTTGGTTAAGGGCATCGGCCATTTAGTTCCCCTCGAACTTCACCCCGAACACTCAACCAAACCTACAGGCCTTAGAATGTGGAAAAGGTCCATCTTCTGTCCCATGTAGCAGGCAGTGAAGTCAATGGCTCCGACCCGGTTAACAGGGGCATTAGGCTTTTACAGAAGGCCTCGGTTGTGCCCGGGATTAGATTAGGCAGTCCCGGCTTATTACAATTCACACATCTTTTTCTTTTTCTTTTTTTGTCTTTTTCTTTGTATCGGGGCTACTGTAGCGATCCTCTTTTCAAAGGTGTCCCATCACTTAGTGTTTAGAAACCCTCTGGCGCGAAGTATTCCTTGACGGAGTGAGACCACTGTATCTACTGATCTCACATATGTGTGTGTGCGATAGACTACTTGGGAAATGGCTTCTTGAAACACCCAGGGGGTGACTAAACTAAATCGCACCAACCTATCTAGCATATTATTCCAGATCATGGGACAACCTAAGGGTCCCTTTTCATTCTTTGCTCGATCTTTTTGAAAATTTTTACTCAATTAACCTCCCATTAAGCGGTGGCATCCACTCACACCACAATACCTAAATAGCCTAAACATGCCGAGTGCAGAAGAGACTGAAGACAAGACAAAGACACATGCAACCTAGCCTAAAAATAACCAAAACACAGAAAAACCAACTAAAACAAGAAAAACCAACTCTAAAAAAAAAAAAAAATCAATGAGCACTCACACTAGCCCAAACAAAGTGGACAATGTCCTTAATGTCGATAAGCATAGTGATGGTGGAGTGAGCTCTCCATAGTCGATCACTCCGGAGTCCCTTTGCGGTGGTGGTGGAGGTGGCATGTGAAAGGCGAGGAGCTAGGCAAGCTGCTCTTGGATTGACTACTAGTTGCTGAGAATGGTTGCTTGGTTGTGCATGACTATTCTCATGTCGACCCTGAGTGAGTCCAGCAATGTCTGGGCGTGGTGACTGGTGCTCCCCCAAGGTCTCATCCTAGTACGCATTAGATCGGAATTTGTCAAGTCACATGCACGATCCTCCAGTGTAGTGGAAGGACTGACCGGGTCCTCCTCCTGGGATGGCTGTGGTAGTGAGGGTTAGGTGGATGACTACCCGGCCTCGCCTTTGGCACTGAGATCGAGCCACAGACGCGTGGCATGCTTTAAGTCATCCTCATTTGAGGGTTCATTGCCCGAATCGTACACCTCCTCTAGTCTTGGGACACCCGGTTTGTCTTTCTTAACTATGATACCCTTGATCGAGTGTATCCAAGCCTCGTTGTCCTCTAAGGGCACCCCGGCTTGCTTCCATTAACCGTAGATAAGGAAGGGGGTGCGCAAGATTCATCATTGCATCCTTGTTATAGAGGATTGCATCCTCTACAACACGCCTTGCATTAAAAGGGATGTCCTAAATGATGGCATAGTTGAGCAGGGCCCTCTTAGCCGTCACTTCGCACACATTAGTCGTCGGGATGAGACACGATGTGATGAAGTGATGCCATACCTTAGGAATGTAGGCCAAGTGTTTGGCCTTGAAGTGCGCTACGTGCCCTTCATTGTTCAGTTTCCACTCGCTCTATCCATTAGTCAACATCCTAAGGACTTCGGGATAGTTGGGGTTCTCATAAAGCCTATCATAAGCCTCGGAGGTAACTAGCTCAAGGTTATAGTATCGATTGATAGACTTCGTGCTAAAGCCTACAAAAATCCCACGCACCCGAACCCTTTTAAACCGCATTAGGCGTAAATTATCATAGAACTCTCATACCACACTTTTGGCGGCCGGTCTCGGAGGTTGGCACAGTGCCCTCCATCCCTTATTCGCAATGGTTTTGCAAAAGAAATCATCGGGGTGGTGAAACCCCTTCTCCTTGATGAAGGACCTATTCTTTGAGATGAGGCCGAATTTCTTGGCCGCACTCTCATTGACAAATTTCTCCTGATCGTAATCATGAGAGGGCTCTTCATTTACCCGGTTTCTTTTCGAGCTTAGTTTCTGCTTTTTGCTCAACATTGGGCACTTGATAGGGTCGGGTTTGGATGGTCGTCTAGGCTTTGATCACACTCTATTCGGCCTCCCAGGCCTTCTAACACCCAGTGTGATGAGCTCAACAAACATGCCAAATAAAACCACACAAAACTCACTTAGGCAAAATATCGAACACCTAGTGCACACACTGTTAGATGACGTTCTTGATTCTATCTTGTGACTTCTTTGATCCTGCTTCCTCCTAAGTCCCTTCTCTAACACAAAGAAGCCCGAACGGGAATAAAAATCAAATCTATACAACTAACCCGAAAACCGGACTATGGAGGATGTCCAAATGAAGGTAAAATACTAAGGGTTTTGGATTTAGAGACGTGATTAGGAGCCTTGGAAGGTGCTAAGATCGATTATGATAAAGGTTGGAGTGAGGTTTAGCTTGGGTACACACTGCAAAAGCGGAAAGCACGATTAGGGTTTCTCAAGGTTTGAATGTGAGAATATGAACATTCCTATTCATAAAAAGCGAGGCAAGCGTCTGGCGTTTAGGCCAACTTATTTGCGACGTTCTGAGTTGCTCAAATTTGAGTTGCCAATTCCCAACGTCGCGACATTACAAAGGAGAAAACTCAACTTTTTGAAAAACAAATTTCTAAGCTTAAGAGTACTCACCTTTTTAGGTTCCACTCCTTGCCTAACTTAGAAGCCGATTGCCCAGCTACCTCTCTATCCCGGCCCAGCCGATCTCGGGGCTGAGAACATAACGGCTTCGCATAAGTTATGGTCTCAGAAAATTTTCATCTCTAAAATAAGCAAACATGTTCAAAGCTAAACGCTAATGAATGAAAAACTTGAAAATGCTTGGGTTGCATCCCAAGTAACACTGTTTAATGTCGTTAGCTTGACTTCCCTGAATCTCAATGTTCCCGACACTATGGAACTGCACAAACTCCTTACGGCACTATTTTCGGTGTGCTCAGATTTATGGGCTGCTTACTTGCATGAAACTCGCCCCCAAAGTATGGCTTCAATCGTTGTGCTTTAACTTTAAAGCTCCCTTTCTCTAGGTGCATAATTTCCACTCCTCCATATGGAAAAACCTGAGTCACAGTAAATGGTCCCGACCACCTCGACTTTAATTTCCTTGGGAAGAGCTTGAGTCGGGAGTTAAATAGGAGGACCCGTTGACCCGGCTCAAACTCTTTCCTTACAATATGCTTATCTTGCCAAGCTTTCGTCTTTTCTTTATATATCTTCGCGTTTTCGTATGCCTTATTGTGGAACTCTTCTAATTCATTGTTTGCGGTGTACGTTTCTCGCCCGACCATCTTCTTGCATCCATATTGACTCGAGTTACCTAGTATGCTCTATGTTCCAATTCCACAAGCAAGCGGCACGCTTTCCCAAACACTAGCCTGGATGGTGACATTCCCAATGGTGTCTTGAATGTTGTTCTATATGCCCAGAGCACATCATCTATCTTTTTCGCCCAATCTTTCTTCGATTTATTAACCGTTTTCTCTAAGATAGATTTGATTTCTCTGTCTGACACTTCTGCTTGGTCATTAGTCTGTGGGTGGTATGCAAGTGTGCTCCGATGCCGAACACCATATTTTCTCAACAAGTTTGTTACAGAAATGTGTTCCTCCATCTATGATCCAAACGCCCGATCGAGGTTTCGAGCCAGGGTGAATATATGTGCGAGAAAGCTTGCTACCACTCTAGCATCATTAGTTCGAGTAGGCATGGCCTCCACCCATTTGGAAACGTAATCTACGGCTAGGAGAATGTATAGGTTGCTTAAAGATGAAGCAAAGGGACCCATAAAATCCATCCCCCATATATCAAACGGCTTTAACTCCTAAAATGGGTTGCAAAGCGGCTCATCTCGTTTTGATATGCTCTCTATTCTTTGGCATTTTTCACATGTGGACACAAACTAGTGCGCATCCTTTAATAAGGTGGGCCAATAGAATCCCGATTGAAGTACCTTTGCAGCTGTTCTATTTCCCCCAAAGTGCCCCCCACATGCTAGAGTGTGGCAGTGATTTAGTATACTTTCCATTTCCTCCTCTGGGACACATCTTTTTATCACCTGGTTGGTACAATGCTTATATAGAATGGCTCCTCCTAGTAGCAATGTTTCAATTGTGCAAAAAATTTCTTCTTCTGTTGATAACTAAACTCTAGTGGGAGCACTCTTGCCACCAAGTAGTTCACTAAATCCTCAAACCAAGGTACCGGTTCTTTGTCTTCAATCACCAAGAGCTGTTCATCAAGGAAATCATCATTGATATGAATTTCTTTACTCGACCCTTCCAATCGTGTAAGATGGTCGACTACTAGATTTTCAGTCTGATGCGTGTCCCAATATGGGTACTAATCAACAAAATTTTATAACCTAATACCTCATACTAGAGTAGCATAACTACTATAGTATAGTGGTTCTAGGATCGTCCATAAAGATGGGTTTTCTTCGTGGAAATGACTTACAGTGAGGCTTAAATTGGTGATTTCATTTTGGTTATTGGGGTTGTGATAAAAAGAGTTGGTTTTGATGGTTAAAACTGAAAATAAAATGGATAAAAATATGGAAAGAAGTCCCTTGAAGTATCAGGACACTAGGATTAGGTTCCTTAGGCAAATGAGGGGTTTTCCGGGTATTTTCCTTGCATTGGGGAGATAACATATAGTTTTATCTCCCAAACCAATTCTTCATTTAGCTATAAAAACTTACCCTCATTAAATATCCTTGAAAATGGCATTCATTGCCCATTAATGGTCTCAGTCAGTAAAAAAACATGTCTCCTTGACTCACCTTCCAATGGCTCATAAGTGATAACTAACAAACATCACTAGATCTAGCATTAAATATCAATAGGCCCTGAAACACCAAATATCAACCATTCAAGGTGAATCGAAGGATGAAACCTAGAGTTGAAGGAAAGAACATTAACAACAGTGAATACCTACTTTGAAAACATGAAAACCCTTGGTTTGCCACATATTACTTTGTCCAGTGTCCTTCTACTTCAAGGAGGAAGGAGATTTAGCCACTCATCCTTTGAGAAATCATCCTTAGATGGTGTTTGGATAGTGAGAAAAAGAGAAAGAAAATGAGGTAAAATGAGAGAAAACAGGAGCTTCTCAAACAAGCTTCCCAAAAACAACTTTGATAAATCAAAAACTGTCTACAAAGTCTTCATTGGGGTATTATATACCACCAAATTCAATACAATTTACCAAAATGTACAAATCAAAACACTATTACATGTTATTACATGGGGAGAAATTGGGAAGAAATCAAAATGAGCTCAAAAAATCAAAGGTTGCAGGAAAGTTCGCAGGGAGTTTCGTAGGGGTTGAGAAATTTTGCAACCCTTGCGAAATTGGCAAGGTTGCTACTACATCTTCTGCTTTTGCTTTTGCCTTCTTCTATGCCTTTTAGCTTTTAACTACAACAGGGTTCTTCATGCTTTGAGCTCAATTCCCTATCTTCAATATATATAGCCTTTGAAAACAACAAAACTTGCCACAAATTTTGATTACTAGCCTTGCTAGGTCCTTAACATGTCAACTAGGTCAATTAGGTGGATTACTACACAAAAAGTGCTCAAAACATGGAGTGTTAAGGTTATAAAACAACACTATTTGGGTAGTAATCACTCCCCCACATGATCGACACATTGCTAGTCCCTTCGCGTGATGAATGAAGAATAAAGCAATCAAAGCAAGATGAACTATATATATCCACAAAAAAATAGTTTCCAAATTCAATAATGGTGATAAAGACTGACCTTAAAAGCAAAGTCATCAAAATCACATGATGACTATCTAAAAGTATGTGCTATGAAAATTAGTATCAAAAATTTCAGCTACAGAACCAACCTAAAACCTTCCACAAAAACCTAAGTGTTAACTTGATTAGTTTTCAAAAATAGTCTGTCAAACTATCCTCTCAACCTAGCTCTTTTCTACACCTAGCGGTAACTTGACCTCGATAGGCCGGAGCCTCATTTTATTTCCATGACCTTTTTTTATCATTTTGTGAGGGTGCAATGCTAAGAATTGTCAATTCACAATTGTCCATGCAGGGTCCACGATGACTCTGACAGTAAGGTTTAGGGCATCGATTATAAGGATTTTCAACCATAACTCTTGATTTTTGGACTTTTTGGTAAGTTCGACACTCGGCACCTACAGGTGCTAAACTCCACCTATTCACCCATGTAACGAGCAACAAAGTCGATGACTCCCAACCAATTGGCTTAGGGCACCGGGCTTTAAAGACTTTCATCATATATCCCTCGAACCGTGCTCGGGTTTCAAGGTAAGTGTCACAATTTTCTTTTTTTTTTTTTTTTTTGAGATACATTGGTCTTTTTAGACTCATTGGTCTTTTAGGGATCCCGACCTATTAAAGGTGAATTGAGAAGTACTAGGCGAATTTTGTAAGGCTTGAGCAAGAGAGCGATTTTTTAAACATAATTGAAAACTAATGTACACGGTGTGAGAGGTTAGTTCAAAGTGGAAGAAGTAAGGTTAAGAGACAAGAAGAGTTTCAACATTCATCGACTTTTATAAGCATAACACCACTCCAAATCAAAGTATTGAAACCCAGAGAACTGTTCTCCATTTGTGGTGAGAATTACAAAAAACAATTGTAGGAAAACTAAGCAAACATGTATCAAACTATTCAAAAACTATTTGAACCAAAAGAAGTTTGCTAAATGAGCAAATAAGCACTTCCTTCCTTAACTCACTGACGAGTCGGCATTGTCCTCGATGGTTATGGAATGGAAATTTAAGGGAGGAAGCGATACCTCCTTGGTGAAATGTAGACGGTGTTGGAGAGGAGGAACCACATGAAACAGGAAAAAAAAGAGATGAAAAGTGTTAAAAATAAGCAAAATAGGTATTTTACTAGAATTTAAAACTACAAAGATAAACCAATCACAGTTCATAAAATACCCAAAATATGAACAGCACAAAATATGATCATGCTACAAGCATGGAAAACAAAAAGATAAAAATAGTAGCTCTCAAGCATACAGGAGGCGGTGGCGGTAGTTAGAGGATCATTAAATTTGGTGAAATTTCACTCACGTATTTGAAACAAAATGGCTAAGAAATATGCATATGGATGGATGAGGACTTCTCGGGCTTTCAAGAGACCTTATTTACTCCATTTGACTGATGATCAAGTTATGACTCTTGGTAGTTGAAGGAAAATAGAAGAGGAGGTTAAGTGACTGATTTGGATAATTTTGAAAATTACATCTTTATGTAATTTCATAAAGTGTTATTTCTAGATATATCTAGATTACACTCTCTAATCTTTCCAACAAGACGAGATCACCTAAATCGGGTTCGGATGAAAAGTTATGGCAAAAAAACTAGGGCTGTGAAAATTTCTAGGGGGGTTACGAGCGAAAATACTGCGAAATTTCGCAACCTATGTGAAAATTTGGTGAAATTCTGCAGTCGCAACCCTTGCAAAAATGGCAGGCTTTGCAATTTTTTCTATTTGGACCTGCACAGCTTTCCCTGCTTTAGAAAAACAACCAAACCCTGCAAGAAAAATGAACACAAAAATTCCAAATAAGAATAGGAAAAGGAAATATGAGCTAAAATTAAGATCAAATAAGAGAGAAAATTTAAGGAAAATTTGAATAATGTAAAATAATATAAAAATACAAAAAAAAATGAGATGGACTCTACAGTCTCAGGGGAGACTGAGTCTACCCAATCCCAATTTTTCAAGCATTTTAAGGCTCAAGGAGGGTGAGCTCCTCCTTCTTTGGTCCCAAGGGGGACTACGTATGAGGCTTGAGTGGTGTCCATTCACTTTCAAAAATTTGGTTTTTCATTTTGAACTAAGGAGTTCCACTGCTCCATTTGGATATACTTGATGAATGGTAGAGGACCAATCCACCTCGGCCAGATTTTCCCAAAAGATGAAGCTTGGAATCATAGAGCATGACTTTATCTCCTTGTTGGAAATTTTTCCGAGCCACCATCTGATCATGCCTTTTCTTTGATCTTTCTTTAGAAATTTTAGAATTTAGGTGAGCATCGTTCCTTAGCTCCTCTGACTTCTAGAGCATGATGTTCTCCACAATAGTGTCAATCGAGGCTGCTTCCTCTAAAAGCCTTCTTCTTCTGGATGAACATGCTTTCTATTTAAATGAAAGATGTTGAGCTCCATTGTCATGTTGCCGAAGGTGAGTTGCATGACCCCATTCCTATAGTTGATGATTGCATTTGATGTAGCCAAGAATGGTCTCCCGAGTAAGATAGGCACATAATTGGCTCTTGTTGCCACTGGCTCGGTATTGAGAACAACAAAGTCCATTGGATAATAAAAATTATCACCTTCGCAGCATCACAAATATGCCTTTAAAGATTTTCACGGATCTATCTGCCAAAGATAAGGTGATGGTGGTAGGCTTCAACTCTCCCAATCCCAATTGCTTATAGACTGAGTAAGGTAACAAGTTTACACTGCTCCCAAATCCAACAATGCTTTTTCTACACAAGTCCCTCCAATTTTTACTAAAATGGTAGGACACCCCGGATCTTTGTACTTCACTGGAGTCTTGCACTATATGATGGAACCCACCTGCTCTGTCAAAAGGTTTTCTTAATCACATTCAGTCCTCTCTTTACAGTGCACAAGTCTTTTAGAAATTTAGCATATGTTGGGACTTGCTTGATCATATCTAGAAGAGGAATATTGACTTTCACTTGCCTCAGCACTTCAAAAATCTCGGATGAGTTGTACACTCCCTTTTTACCTCTGAGTGCTTGAGGAAATGGTGGAGGCATACTCTTTTTCATCATGTCTTCTTTAATCACTATCATCTGCAGCTCCTCATCTTCTCCTTCTTTGGTTTCGTCAAACAGCTTAGGCATTGGCTGCTCGACTCTCCTACCACTTCTCAAGGTGATAACTGCTTTCACCTCATCAATCTTAGGAGTAGGTTCACTGGCATTGGCTATCTGCTGGGTTTGTGAAGGAAATTTCCCTTTTTCTTGCACTTGGTGCTGATTGGTGAGCCTTGAGATGGAGTACTTCAAGTTGTCTATTTTATGAGCAATGTCATTTTGGAGTCCATCTATTCTTTTGTTCAGAGTGCTTTCCACAATATCAATTCTTTGATTCAACTGAGCATTGATTGCTTTTTGCTCTTCCACAAAATCACCTACCACTTTGCTCAAGTTTAGGATGGCTTGCTCAACTGGAGAAGTTGAATGTGGTTGAGGTCATTGCGAAGTTGAAGCATACTGTGGTGGAGCAAGGGGTGCATATTGTGGAGGTTTTGGCTTCCAGGAGAGATTTGGGTGATTTCTCCAACTAGGGTTGTAAGTGTTGCCATATGGTGCATTAGTTGATGGTTTGAATTGACTAACAACATTTGCTTGATCCATAAACATCTCCCTCATTGATGGAATAGTTGGACATTGTTCTCCCAGATGCTCAGTGGATTGACAAATAAAACATGGCTTATTGGTATAGGAATCGATCCTTGCCACACCTCATCACGAGTTTCTCATTTCAGTTCTTCCGACAGCTACAGCTAAGGTTGAAACTTTGGCCTTCATGTATACGTCCTCCGGAAGAGAATACATGGCACCCCTTGTACTGGATTGAGGTCTCATTCTTTCCATCTCCCTTGGGTTAGGCTCATCCCAACCTTTTGATACTTCAGCTACATAACTCAGGAAATTTAAAGCTTCCTCTAGATATTTGCTCATGAAGTCTCCTCCACACATAGTCTCTAGTGGTTGCTTCATGGCAAGAGAAATTCCATCATAAAAATAGCTGACCAACAGCCAAGTGTCAAACCCATGGTGAGGACAAGCATTGATTGCTTCCATATATCTCCCAGCATGCATAGAATTTTTCATTTTCAATGGCTCAAAAGTTGGAAATCTGCCTCTTCAAGCTGTTTGTTCTATGAGTGGGGAAGAATTTCTTAAAAAACTCAACATGCATTTCAGTCTAGTTTCAAATGCTCCTTGGCCTTAGGGAGTTGAGCCAAATTTTTGCTTTATCCTTCAATGTGAAAGGAAAAAGCTTAAGCCTCATTAAATCCACAGTGGCAGTCTCCTCCTTGAAGGTGTTGCAAACCTCTTCAAACTCCCTTATGTATGAATAAGGGTTCTCACTCTCCATGCCATGAAAAGTGGGAAGGAGTGGCATAATGTGAGGTCTAATGACCATCTACTCAGTTGGAGGCACTATGCAGGAGGGTGCACTCATCCGAGGAGGGTGTATGTGGTCCCTCATGGATCTAAATGCATTAGGATTCCTTTCTACTCCTTGTTGACTCTGCTGTTCTTTAGGTGGAGGTTCCATTAGGTTTAAATTTAGGCTCAATTTAGAATCTGATTCCTGTGGAATACTAACTTTGACTAATCTGCCTTCTGAATTTCTAATCCATTGGAACATAAACTCCTACAAGAAAAACAGGACAACACCAAAGAGAAAAAAAAAACAATTCTACAAAAAGGGTTACAGGTTAGCTAAAAAAATTAAGCAATGAAATGAAATTAAGTAAACTAACAGTAAATTGCTAGAAAAAAAATGATAGGAGAAAATTTTCACTAGGCATGATGAGGATCCAGTATTCGAGTACATTGTATCATTGCACTATGGCACCATCCCATCTTGATATTATTTGATTCATGTCCCAACATGGGTACTAATCAACAAAATTTATAACCTAATACCTCATACTAGCGTAGCATAGCTACTATAGTATAGTGGTTCTAGGATCGTCCATAGAGATGGGTTTTCTTCGTGGAAATGACTTACAATGAGGCTTAAACTGGTGATTTCATTTTGGATATTGGGGTTATTAAAAGAGTTGGCTGATGGTTAAAACTGAAAATAAAATGGATAAAAATATGGAAAGAAGTCCCTTGAAGTATCAGGACACTAGGATTAGGTTCCTTAGGCAAATGAGGGTTTTTCCGGGTATTTTCCTCGCATTGGGGAGGATAACATATAGTTATCTCCCAAACCGATTCTTCATTTAGATACAAAAACTTACCCTCATTAAATATCCTTGAAAAAGGCATTCACTGCCCATTAATGGTCTCAGTCAGTAAAAAAACATGTCTCCTTCCAATGGCTCATAAGTGATAACTAACGAACATCACTGGATCTAGCATTAAGTATCTCGATAGACACAGCTTACCAAATATCAACCATTCAAGGTGAATCGAAGGGATCAAAACCTAGAGTTGAAGGAAATAACATTAATAACAATGAATACTTGCTTTGAAAACGTGAAAACCCTTGATTTTCCATAGGTTACTTTGCCCAGTGTCCCTTTACTTCAAGGAGGGAGGAGATTTAGCCACTCATCCTTTGAAATCATCTCGAGAGGGTGTTTGGTTAGTGAGAAAAAGAGAAACAAAAAATGAGGAAAATGAGAGAAAACAGGAGCTTCTCAAACAAGCTTCCCAAAAACAACTTTGATAAATCAAAAACTATCTACAAAGTCTTCATTAGGATATTATATACCACCAAATTCAATACAATTTACCAAAATATACAAATCAAAACACTATTACTGTGACACCCCAAATCCTGAGGATCGGTTGTGACCCAATCAGCAGTGAAGAAGACTCGTGGGTCGGTAATGACACCACACCATAGTGTGTGATGCCTCAAATCACAGGAAGTCAAATTTTTAGAGCCAATTTTTTTTTGCCCTGAAGTGAAACTCTCTGCAGCCGCCTTGAGATTTTTGTTCACCTCGCGTATTGCCAATCCTTGCTTGATGTGCCTGTGTGTGAGCTGGTGTGATCGTGCACTGGAAGAATTTTCCATTTTGCACAGAAAGTTGGGTTGCTCATAAAGTGCACAGGTTGTATGAATTGCGGTGGTCTGAAACTACTACATTTATGGAGTAAAAGGAGGCTGTGGAGATAAAAAAATATGGTGTGTTGAGGAGGAAATTTTTTTTTTAGGTTTTACAGTGTGTAAAACTGGAAAAAATAAATAAAATAAATTTTAATAAATTTATTTGTTTATACTGGAAAATGAAAAAAAAAATTGGCGGTTTTCCAGTAGTTGGAAAGAGAAAAAAAAAAAAAGGTGTAGGCGGCCCGAGTGAAGGCTGCGCCCGACCACGCAGTCACGTCACAGTGCACTTGGTCACGATCACGGTGCACTTGGTCGCGATCTACGATTGCGCTGTGCGTGACTGCGAGCGCCTTGGCGGCGCATGGGCCGGAACTCACGGTAAGGACTTCCTGATCGGCGAGCGGGGCGATATGTTATTTGTCGATAGCTTGGGCAAATGGGGCGAGATTGCCCTAGAGAGACGGAGGTCTCGTAGTGCTGCCGGTGGCATCTGAGAAACAGTGGATATGCAGGGTACGTTTCTACTCTTGCACTTGTTGACTAGAGTAGCATTTAAATTGGATGCATCATATTCATTCATTAACACATCTTGTGTGATAGATTTGGACTTAGAGGTTGAGGCCTTTAGAGAAGCCATGTGTGGATGTTCTTCCCTAGGATGTAGGGTGAGAGTTGACCGAATAGGTCGGAATTGTGAGTTAGAGATCTCTGAGATTCTGCTCATGGTGGACCCCCAAGGGGGATCACATTGAGTCGGGTGTGGGTGCACGGTGACATCTCGTCGAGTCGGGTGTGGGTGCATGGTATGGTCATTCCAATGAAGACTCATAGTTCAAATCAGGAAATGAAGAGTAATTAATGTGTGTGGGGCAAAGCAAGAAGGGGGTCGTTAATCCCCTCAGGTGAAAAAGCCTGGAGTTAGGGTGAAGGAGACCCGCGGTAGTATCCGAAAGGTCCTGTGTGGGTGTAAGAGACCCGGGGAGATATCCCGAATTTACGTGGAGTGTAGAGGGCAGGGAGATGTCCCAAATTTACGTGTGGGTGTAAGAGACCCGAGGGCTATCCCGGGCTATTCTGTGTGGGTGTAGAGACTCGGGAACAAATTTACGTATTGGAGTGTAAGAGACCAGGGAGCTATCCGAATTTATCTGGGTGTAGAGACCCAGGAAGATATCCAGACCGTGTGGGTGTAGAGACCCTGAGTGACGCTGACTGGCGAAAGTGTCGAGTAGAGGGGGTCATTTTTTTTCTTCACGTATAAACTTTAAAGCTAGTTCATTCATATCTTGTAATTAAACATTTAGCTTGTATTATATTCTGTGCGACAGATTACAAAATATATATACAAGCTTATATATGAAAATGTTCAACATTTACAATATTTATTGGTTACAAGAATTTCATATACAAAATATACCTAAAGGTCTTCGGTGAGCACTGATGATCGTGGCCTTTATTTCTTGCGATGTAGGCTTGTCCCAGGTCCTGCAGTTTCCTCTACGTACCTACATGGATTGAACACCCGTGCTAAGCTTTACGCTCAGTGGGAATTAATTCACATGGATGACCTCAACTAAGGGTCACCACACTTCTATACAAATGCATATAACACATATAACATTTACAGATTCTTATCATTTCTCCCTTATATATATATATATATATATATATATATATATATATATATATATATATATATATATATATATATATATATATATATATATATATACATTTCATAACCAGTTTCATTTCTTATCATCTTCCATATCCTTTTCATGTCATCTTGTACTTTACTTCTTGTTCTTGAAACTATATACTATCATCGCATAGCAGTGCTATGCTTCTCATATCATGTCATATATTCTCTCCATTTCATTTGCATATACCTGTCATTTTCTTTTATGTTTCATGTCTGCATAAACCTTAAAGTGGATCTGAGGAAACTATAAAGAACCCGAGGCGCTGTACTCACTGTATAAAACAGTGGTCTATAAAAAGAACGAAGGCGGCCCCCATTTATCATTATGCGAGACAATGACCATCTATAAGGTCCCGAAGAAGCGGTGACCCTTCCGGGCCACCCGTGATCCAAACAGGATCTATTTCATCGACCCAAACGGGGCCTCGATATCATAACTTGTATGTTGTAGACTTGTTTTTCCCTAAAAGGCATGCCCATCTATCCCTCTACCAGGTTCTAAGCAGACAATCAATGTGTATTTTATGTTCAGTATATATCTCATATTCGAATAATTGTGTCATTCGGTAATCATATATGATATATATATATATATATATATATATATATACAATCATTTCTCTTCATATCTCATTATATGCATACATAACTATATACCATGTATGCTTATGAGCTATTTATGAATTCATAATAGGCATTCATAATATGAATAACTATGGTTACCTGCAGGGCCTACTGTTTTTCACAGGTTCTGGAACCATATGAGTTCCAATTTTATCAATCTATCTATGAATGGATTCTTGACTCAATGGGCTTTCCATAGAGTCCAAGAACACCCAAATCGGAGTTCGAACAAAGGAGTTATGACCTTCCGAAGTTGGAGGTCATACGTAGTCAAATCCTGAACTGGCCGAGCTGACCTGACCTCGGTAAGCTCGGTCTAACACCTCGTTCTGACATCTAATATCCTCATCAGGTATATGAATGTATTCTTGACTCAATGGGCTTTCCATAGAGTCCAAGAACACCCAAATCGGAGTTCGAACGAAGGAGTTATGACCTTTCGAAGTTGGAGGTCATACGTAGGCAAATCCTGAACTGGCCGAGCTGACCTGACCTAAGTGAGCTCGGTCTAACACCTCGGTCTGACATCTAATACCCTCATCAGGTATATGAATGTATTCTTGACTCAATGGTCTTTCCATAGAGTCCAAGAACACCCGAATCGGAGTTTGAACGAAGGAGTTATGACCTTCCGAAATTGGAGGTCATACGTAGTCATCAGAACCGTGACATTGTCGTGAGCTGACCTTACTGAGCGCTCTGCCATGGCTGAAGCTAACCTCTGGCTGGGCTGACCTCATTTATTGACACCAGTGGCGGCGCCTACGGGATGAGGTGCGGTGACTGCGGGATGAGGTCTGGCGCCTAACGGGATGAGTGCCGGCCTCTGAGGATGTGCTGCGGGACCTCTGCTGGGATGAGGAATCTGCGACCTCTGCCGGGATGAGGTGCGGACCTCTACAGGATGAGGTCTGCTGACCTCTGCAGGATGAGGTCTGCAGACCTCTACAGGATGAGGTCTACATGCTGACCTCTCGCCCATTACACTGTTCAAAGTAAAAAGACCATAACTTGGTCTACAGAGGTTCAAATTGAGAAATTCAAAATCCTAACATCAAGTTCACTGATGTGGCTACAATTTACCAGAAGGAAATACTGCCAAATTCCCTTTCTTTCTGTCCCAAAAACCCATTCTAAGGTCCAGCTACTGCATATGATCAAAAATAGGGAAATTTCCTTGGTTCAACTTGCAACTAAACCCTTCCCAAAACATTACTATAGGAGCCTTAGAACTTTTCTCAACTCAACCCTAACAAGAAATGAGTTTGAGAGCTTCCAAACCCAAACCATACACGAGAAAAGGGTTCCGAACCATGTATCTAACCTTTCTAGACCAAAGCTACACAAATCCGTACTATTATACAAAAATCGACACTTTTCCACTCTACTGAACAACAAGTCCCATACAACCCCGAGGCATGTATCCATACAAAAAACACTAGACTTCCATACACAGTGATCTTCTTTTCCCCTTCTTCTTCTTCTCTTCCTCTTCTTCTTTTCTTCTTCTTTCTTCTTCCCGAGTTTTGCTCTCTCTTTCTCCCAGGAGCAAAAATGAGATAGTTATCTTAGTCTTATCCTTATTTGATCTTATCCTTTTATTTCACTTTGGTCACTTAACTCTTCCTAATGTTGCAAATCAATTTATGATATTTTACAATAGCCTCAAATCTTCTTTATTATTTTAATTTCACTTATGCATATTCCTACTTTTGGTTTTATCTTTATTTTATTCAGAAAAAATATACTGTTACTTTTATTATACGCTAAACATGTTATAAAACCGTTAGGGTATAACTTGGGGTGTTACACACAGGGAGCTATCCCGAATTTCTGTGTGGGTATAAGAGACCCGGGGAGCTATCTTGAATTTCTGTGTGGATGTAAGAGACCCGGGGAGATATCCCGAATTTCTGTGTGGGTGTAAGAGACCCGTGGAGTTATCTGAAATTTTTGTGTGGGTGTAAGAGACCCGCGGAGTTGTCTGAAATTTCTATGTGGGTGTAAGAGACCCGTGGAGATATCCGAAATTTCTATGTGGGTGTAAGAGACCCGTGGAGATATTCAAAATTTCTGTGTGGATGTAAGAGGCTCGCAGTGTAGGCCGAAAAGTTCTATTGCCCAAGAGAGAAAACACACGGTCATGTTATCACGAAGACTTAGAGTTGAGTGATAGGAGTCGGGAGTGACTCGAGATGAAAACATATGGTCAGAGTTATCGTGAGTGCAGAGTTGAGTGATAGGAGTCGGGAGTGACTCGAGATGAAAACACACGGTCATGGTTATCACATAGACTTAGAGTTGAGTGATAGGAGTCGGGAGTGACTCGAGATTTGGATACCCATTGGAAATTTCATTGGGTGTTGGTGAGCCGGCAAGGGCTCGGTATATGGATGTCATTCATGACATGGATTAGGTTGACGGTCCATTGGATTGTCAGTGATTGTGACCTTGGGAAGGTCAGTGTTTACACAGCGGGGATTAGTGTAGGGTTACATATGCACATGGTTGGATCTGCGTATGTGTGGAATTCGAGATGAAATTCTTTAAGGGAGAATCTTGAAACCACAGAAAATCAATTTTACGAAAAAGAGGGCAAAATGGTCATTCGGTAAAAATCCAAAATTTTTCTAGATCTCGGATGGCTGAACCGTCGTTGGTCGTCTCGCGAAATCTAGCTATCACGTCGAATTCGACCGGTCGAGAGACCGGTCGGAGAATTTCACGTTTTCGAGGCTGAGTGTCGAAGTGCCGCATTAAAAGCAGGTTTTGAAGATATGTGATGTGACAAAAGTCACCTACTACATGTACCCATGTGACACATGTTGCATGAATGGAGAGAGGATGAGATGGATGGCTGAGATTGTGCCAAGTGTCAAAAATAAAGAAAATGGACACATTGGGAATTATTGGAAATGTAAATGAGAATAAGACAAAATGCAAATAGTGATCTTCTTCTCAAAATGAAAGGAGACCAAAACATGCGGTGGCTGGAATTTTGGGCAATAGGTTGATTTTTGAGGTTTTAGAGAGAGGGAGCTCCTTCTCTCTAGATTTCTGGCCGTTCGGACCGTTGGTTCTCGACGGAAGGCGAAGCAAGTCGATACGAGGTGAGGGACTACTTGGCGTGGACAGGTTGGTGGAGTTCAACAGCTCCGAGAGGTAGGGATCTTTCCTACTTGTGTTATTATTTTGGTTGAGGCCATATGAATGGTTAGGGATATTACGGAGCTTGATTTAGCGAGTATTTTCGGATCTGAAACCTTTGGTCCAGTGGAAAATCCTATTGTGTGGCCGTGAGCAGTGCCACCGACCAGGGTTTCATTGTTCAAATGAATGGACAATGTGATTTTTATGTGGTTTGGGTGATTCGAAATGAATTGCTTGATTTGTTGAATTGGCAGTGAGCTAATTTTGGTGTTATTGTTGTAATTTGAATAACATGATTTATGTGAGTTAATTATGTTAGTATATACATGTTTTATATATTAGCATGAGTTGTTGGGATTGGCATGTATGTAAATTTTGTTAATATATGTGTAAATGATATATTGGCATGTGTGGCTTGGAAATGGCATAATGTGTTTCATATGCACCAGGGTAACCTAGAAAATTAGGTTTGAGTGCACGGCATGAAAGAAAATAAAAAGGATGTTTTTTACTCGCGTTGGCTTAGGCATGCGTGAGGGAGTCAGTGAGGACTCGAGACACGGGATTGGGTATGTAGACATTCGAGTAGGATCGTGTATTTCTTGAGTGTGTGTTTTATGTTAAATCATTGCGTAATGCGTTTAGGTGGGGAGTAACCCGCATGTAAGAAATTATCACTGCGGGCATTGCTCACCTGTCGAGGATCACTATTTCGGTACACATGGAGTGTACGGGACGAGCTCACTAGAGAGACGTTTAGAAAGAAAGCGATTGTGGCTTTGGTATTTTCATTCTGTATAACATGTATTAAAATTGTAAATCTTAATATATGTTTGAAATAAGAGTGATGTTTCAACTCTTGAACTATTGGTATATAGTTGATGTATTTTGTGAGTATTAAGGCAGGGGCCTAAGTGGCCATTATTTTACTCGCATGTGAACCCTGTGTGGTCATTGTAAATTATTGGGACAGGTTTTGTACCTTGGGTAGAGCTCCCCGTAAAAAGGAGATTCTGCCCGATTTTCGTAAGTGGTGTTGGGTTACCCGACATCCTGAGTATTTAGCGAGTTGACGGAGTTATCAAGCGGACCCCGGTTTTGGGCGTCACGGCTAAGAGGATCTTTATCGCCTTGGGGGCCCGCCACGTGCTTCTCACGCGCGGTCAGCGCGCGCTGGAGTCTCGCTTGCTATCGCGACCATGAATTTCCTGTCGCGACCCACTATTGAAGATCTCTGTCGCGACAAAGAACCAGAAATGAGTAGTAGCCCATTCTTTCTCTTTTCTCTGCACTTCCAATTTTCTTTCCTAGATTTCATCGAATACTACTGTTTCTGTACAATTTGTACTAACAGTATAGTGTCCGGGAAAATATCCACACCATACTAAATGATGCGAAACTAAGTTTTATTCGCAAGCTTATTATTTACATAGCAAAACTAGACATTAAGTCCAAAATAGTACAAAATATAGGAACTGACCACAACCCGGCCTTTTTCCCAATAATCCTCAGATATGCTCACCTCCGGACGTACCTCCAGTCATGAAATATGTTTACCCACGACGGGGTGAGCAACGCCCAGTAGAGAAGTTTTCCTACAAGGGCTACTCCCTACCTAAAATACACATGCAATGACATACATAAACATCCAATCATATTCCTATATGGAATATTCATGATATGCATGAGATGTGACTCTTCATGCCCACAACCCGAGTCCCAACCGACTCCCTCACACTTAGAATTCCAAGTGTGAGCAGTCATTAGTGTTTCACCCAATGACTTAACCCATTGGACCAACCTCCAATACTCATCTGAATTTTATAAAATCCCGTGTGTTTATTTATGGGCTACGTATTTTTGGGTTCTCACCGTAGGAACGTCGCACGCCTTCTCAACATTTTTACGGTCTTTCACTGACGGTGATCATGTCTAACCACGTGTAGATTTGGGTCTTTCGCTACGGAGGATACGACTTGCTACGCTAACCTGCGCATATCTTTTTTTTTTTTTTTTTTATACCACAGTGAGTCTCAATTTGGGCTGATCCGTTTGAGCTAACCACACATTCACCAAGAATGGTGAATTAACCATCACTATGCACCTCGCTTTCGACTCGGCGCGATGTCACGCCGTGCATATGAAATGCAGTATGCCACATATATTACATTCATTATTTCCATTCATCATGTCAACACATCAAACGAGCATGCATCGACATAGTATTTCATTATCAACAATAACACGCAAAAGTCCCTTAAATTGGGACTTCAATCCAACGAGGCACCACCCGGCCTCAACATTCAAAATACGCAACAAAACAAAAAATAAATAAATTTTTTTTCTAGAACTGGTCCTCTGTTGCGACAGAGTGTCTCACTTGTGACGGATAACTCTGGCCAGCGACGGCCTTGTCATGTTCCCAAGTCACGCCGATCGGCGCGCTCGTTGTCTTGTTAGCATTGCGACTTCAGTGTCGCGGGCTTGATCATGCGTGCAGTCGGGAGTGTCGCCTTACGGGCTGTACTTGGATTATGCACTGGGATTCTCGACCGTTTGTCGAGACGAGAAGAAAAAAATCAATTTTCTGATTTTGGGTATGATTCGGTCGAACATTTCTACCATCGATCCCAAATTTTAGGGCGAACAACGAGGGCCATTCACAGCCCGGGAGCCTAAAACCTTCATTATATGGCTTTTAAGCTACGAATAAAAGCAGAGTAGGAAAAATCCCCTACCTCTCAAAGCTTGGCAAAAATCCCATATTTTGGTCTCTATGCGAAGCCCTCATCACGTGGACAAACTTTGCCTCTTGATCCGACGAAAGCCGACGATCCGATCATCGTCAAATCCAAAAAGAAGGTGGAGCTTCTCTCTCCTCCTTCTTCTTCTCTTTCTTTTCCCTCTAATTTGCTCTCCCCCACCGAACTTTGGTCTAACTTGGTCAAGTGGGATGTCCTCTTTGCCACATGTCACTCCCTCATTGGTTCACTCTTCCTAACCTTATCTTCTTATCCACTCATTTGGATTTCCTCCCTATCAATTCATGACACATGGCCATCCTTGGACTTTTGTTTGACTTATCTCTCCATTTGACATATGGCTTAATTGTGAGCCATCTAACTTAAGTGTCATGTATGCTAGCCCTGGTGCCTCGAAAAGCGTGAAATTCTTCTTTGTCGAGGGAGATTCGACATGGTAGCTAGATTTCACGAGACGGTCCCAACAATGAAGTCGTTTTTCATTCGAGGATCTAGAAAATTCAGGTTTTAAACTAAGAATTACCATTTACCATTTGGAAAAATTGAATTTTTCTCGAGTTTTACAATTACATACTATTACATGGGGAGAAATTGGGAAGAAATAAAAAAGAACTCAAAAAGTCAAAGGTTGTAGGAAAGTTCGCAGGGGTTGCAAAATTGGCAAGGTTGCTACTGCATCTTCTGCTTCTGCTTTTGCCTTATTCTATGCTCTTTAGCTTTTAACTGCAACAGGTTTCTTCATGCTTTGAGTTCAATTCCCTATCTTCAATATATATAGCCTTTGAAAGCAACAAAACTTGCCACAAAATTTGATTGGTAGCCATGCTAGGTCCTTAACATGTCAACTGGGTCAATTAGGCGAATTACTACACAAAGAGTGCTCAAAACATAGAGTGTTAAGGGTATAAAATAACACTATTTGGGTAGTAATCACAGTCCCTTTCTTATCTTTAATTTCCAAGTCAAACTCTTGTAGTAGTAACACCCACCTTATCAGTCTCTGTTTCGCGTCCTTCTTAGTCATCAGGTACTTTATGGGCGTGGTGGGTGTGCACTATTACACATTATCAATCAATGCGGTGAACATCGAACACAAACACAATAACCCATAGTTCTTTTTCAGTTGTTGCATAATTTAGTTGCGCATCATTCAACGTCCGGCTCGCATAATAGATAACCTGAAATGTTCTTTCCCTTTTTCCCCAATACTACCTACTGCGTAGTCGCTCGCATCACACATTAGTTCAAAAGTGAGATTCCAGTTCGGTGCTACTCTGATAGGTGTTGATACCATTTCTCTTTCAAAAAACATGAGCGGCTTTTGGATCTTTGATCCATCAAATCAAAAATGCTCCAGCCAGACAAACGAGATTTAATAGGGGCTTGGCTATTGTGGAGAAATCCTTTATGAATCTCTTGTAGAATCCCACATGACCCAGAAAGCTCCTTTTTCCTTTCACTGAGGATGGCGGTGGTAGTTTCTCTATTGTCTCAACCTTGGCTTTATCTACCTCTATTCCTCTTTCTCAGATCCGATGCCCAATTACAATGCCTTCATTCACCATGAAGTGGCCCTTTTCCCAATTCAGCACAAGGTTAGTTTCCTCACATCTTATTAGTGCCTGTCTCAGATTCTCAAGACGATTGTCAAAGGACTTCCACAGCACGAGAAATCATCCATGAATACCTTAATGGTTTTCTCGACCGTAATACGAGAATATAGCCATCATGCAGCGGCGAAATGTGCGGTGCGTTACATAGTCTAAGCGACATTAAGCTAAGCGAGCATACCCATCACGGGCACATGAATTTTGTTTTCTCACTTAGTCCTCCGTTGATATAATGTCTGGTTATAAGCTTGAATACCCATCGAAACAATAATACTCGCCCTTGCGGCCCGGTCCTTGCTCTGATCTAAGAACATAAGTGGGAAATGATCCTTTATGGGTGCCTTATTTAATTTATGGTAGTCTATCACGAGCTCTCACTCACCTTTATTCGAGGAAAGAGCGGTGCATTATTCCGATCCTTATCGCGGTTTCCTCCTTTTTGGAACAACCTGTCTTTGGGGCTTACCCACAAACTATACGAGATCTGTTAGATCACTCCTACATCCTAACCACTTCAATACCTCTTTAAACCACTTCCTTCATTTGTCGAGGTTAAGGAGTCTATCTAAGCTTCCACTTTGAAGGTTTGTGCCCCATCACTCTAATAGGATCTGAATTGCATACACACACATGGAGGGCGGATCCTTGAATCAGTTAGAGACCATCCGATAGCATCCTTGTAGTCACAATTGCCTCCTCAAAAGCTTCTCTTCTTCCACGCCGTCGGAGATGAGTGATGGTCTTGGAAGAGTGAGTTCCCTAGATAAGCATACCTCAAGTGACTAGGTAGTGGCTTTTGCTCCAGCTGCGGTGGTCGTTAAATCGAAGGCATTGAAGTTTGAGTGTTCTCTCCCAACGGCTCATAATACTTCCTTCTATTCGGCTTGAAGGAGTCCATCCACTTCACATACTCTTTGGCCTCTTCACTTAGTTCCTCCTTGGCACATTATGCAAGGCTGGCCTCCGAAGGTCAGTCAAACCACTTTGGCTAGACACTATAGCCTCTATCATAAAACATGCATCGCTCTCTGCTGGATGCCTCACAGCATTAAATACACTGAATCTGACCTCATCGTCCTGCACTCTTAATTTCAGTTCTCCCTTTTGCACATCAATCATAGCCCTACCAGTCACTAGAAATGGTCTACCTAGTATAATGGGTATCTCTTTATTTTCTTCCATGTCCAACACTATGAAATCAATTGGGAAGATAAACTTGTCTACCTTTACCAGCACATCTTCTATCACTCCCCGAGGATGTTCAATGATCTATCCCCCAGCTGCAGGGTAACCGTCGTGGGTCTAGCTTCACCTAACCCCAACCATCTGAAAATGGATAAAGGTATGAGTTTAATACTGGCTCCCAAGTCACATAGGGCTCTTTCAAAGATCGAGTTCCCTATCTTACATGGGATTGTGAAAATTTGCCTAGATCCTTCGGCCTGGCAATTTCTCACAGTATAGCCTTGCACTCTCGATAAGATTCACTATCTCAAAGTCTGATAACCTGTTTTTTTCTTGATAGTATAACTTTCATAAATTTGACATAGTTGGGCATCTGTTCTAATGCATCTGCAAACGGAATGTTGAGATGCAGTTTCTTAAACACTTCCATGAATTTGGTAAATTGCTTATCCAGTTTGTTTTTCTTCAAACGCTGGGGATATGGGACTGGTGCAGAGGATTCATCTATAACTGCCTGATTCTCAGTCTCCTTCATTTCCTCTGCTCTCTTTATCGATTTCTCCTCTTGGGGCTACTCCCCTTGCATCTGATCTTCCGGGCTGAACTGGTCTATTACCTCAGTTTCAACTTCTCTTACTACTAGTGGTTGCCCCGATATAGCTAGCTCATTACCACTTCTTAAGGTGATAGACTTAACATGTTCCTTACCTTCACCTCTATCTCTAAATTGCTTGGCAAAGAACCTTGCTGCCTCTTAAACAATAGATTGGCCATTTGGCCCATTTTAACGTATCGGGTTTCTCAATTCTTATTTGTAGTTTATTTCGGTTGGGTTTGACTAATTCTTCATATTCGCCTTTGTTTCATTCATAAAGGCTGTATAGGAAGTAAGCATTTGAGCTAATGCTTCTTCCAAATCCATTTTTTTCTTTGCTGGCTGTTTGTTCACTTGGGGAGGTGGCATACTATTCTGATTGTTCCTCCATCCATAGTTCGACTATTACGATTATTCGCCGTATGGCCACTGATTACAGTTCGATGGGTGTTACCCCATACTGACCTTGGTTCTGGTTCTGATTTTAGTTCTGACCCTGATTAAATCTTGACACATGCGAGCACAGCTCACGTCATCGGCCCAGTAGCGTTACGTGATCTTATGCTACCCTCCACATGACTCACGTATCTCCTGGATTAACTTTGAATAGCATTCGACACCTTCTTGCCTTTATGTAATTGTTTGGTGAGTTGTGCAACATGATTTACCAAATTGCACAAGACCTCCATGTTTTCTCCTCCCACTGCCTTCCTCGGTATCATCCTCTCCTTAGGCCATGGGTTACTATTAGTAGTCATGTCCTCTAGGATTCCATATGCTTGATTTGTAGTCTTCTTCGTCAACGCACCTCCTGCTGAGGCATCTATAACTGTTCTGGTATAATCACTCAGACCATTGTAAAAGGTATGGACTTGCATCCATCTAGTCAGCCTGTGATTTAGACACCTCCTTAACAGTTCATGAAATCTCTCCCAGGCTTCAGCTAAGTTCTCCTCTTCCAACTATCTAAATGTGTTAATCTCTTGCACCAACTGTGCGATCTTAGAGGGCGGAAAGAACTTGGTCAGGAATTTCTGTACCAAATCATTCCATGAGGTAATGGAATCTGGTGGTTGGCTCGTCAACCTTTGTTTAGCTCTATCACCCAATGAGAGCGAGAACAATCTCAATCTTAACGCTTCTTCTGTCACTCCATTGTATTTGACTATGTCGCATACTTCAATGAAGTTTGTCAAATGCATGTTCAAGTTCTCACTTGGCAGACCATGGAAAGGAATGTTCTAAAGCATTTGCAGTGTTACTATTTTCAGCTCAAAATTGTTCGCTTGAATAGGTGGTCTTCGAATAGCAGACTGAACCATCGTAGGTGATAAAGTGAACTCCTCTAGCAACATAAACGGATCATCTAGCTGTATAAACGGCCTGGGAGCATAGTTCCTACCATTATTCCCATTTTGTCCCCCTTGCGACTCGTTTTGCTCTTGGCCCTGATCTTGCTTTTCCTGATTCTACATGACTGTTAGATTCCTTTGGTGTGCTTCTCTTTGTTCTCTGCTGCATAGTGGTGTGTAGGTTCTCTGCGGCTCGGGATCGAAGCGGGAGTAGTTGAAGCTTGACCTGTCTTATACACACATTAACAACTACTACAATCACGCACAAACATAGAGACCAAATTACAAGAACATTACTTAACCAAAATAGAATAAAAATATATATATATTTCGAATATCTAACTAAGCTGTATTGTTAATATCAACGAAACTTCTCCGCGGCGCAGCTTGATGGGTTCGGAATAGGTTATGTAAAATTGGTGTGAACATGTAGGCCCGTACGCGCAAGTATACGCAACGAGTTTACGTAATATAATGGCTTGTCAAGTGTCATTCCCACAAGGAGAAGTGTGTGGAATATCGGATTTGGCTCTAGAGTATATCTAGATCTCAAAGTCGAGTGAATTACGGCTAATATGATGGGAAATTTATCCTAAACAAATTATTTACTCAATTAATGGGGACTAGGGTTTTGCCTCTCCTTGTCACATTCAATGGATTATAACCTACATAAAATTTATTATTCAATATATTAACGGATTCACGATGGCAGGTTGATCGTGCCTATGAGATATCCTCTCTTGAGGTATATTCGCCTATCTCACTAGTGTGGTTGATCGCATCTCTGCATCAACCCTTAACTCCGATATGCTTAAATGGTTAAACCCTAATCGCCACACCTGGAACCGAGAGATCTCTACTCTCCGATTGACCAAGTGTCACTCTACCCGGATCCCAGGAACCTTTATCTCTCGATCTCAGATTCCCGACATAAACATGTTGATGTTGGCCAAACACCACCATATAGGTAATTAACAGAGCATAGAGCAAGTGATGACCGATCCATAGATATATTGAAGAACACTAAATCAAAAACTAATCCATACTAGTGTAACAAGAGTATATGAGCCCTAGAGATAAAACTAGAACATCATTATGATAATTACAATCATTTTTTCAATCGATAGGAGTTCGAGAAAGAAAATACGAAATACAACGATTGCACGATCTCCGGTCACCTGTGTAGTGCGTCTTACGTCTTGGGTCTGGTAACTCTACCCTCGTTCTCATACGTTTTCTTTTTTTATATCAAAGAAAGCGCTCGTTGATTGAATCCCGACGTGTCGCGACATTGGTGGATGTAAGTTTGCACATCATGCGATCTCAGCGTCGTGGCGTTGAGGCTGGAATTCTCAATCTCCTTCTTCACATCACACAACCTCCAAGTGCCTTTTTCACCTGGAAATGCACAAAAAGTCGATGTCGGATATCACAGTGATAGTGCCATATTATTACTAGATGAAATGAGCAGAAAGCGTGATCATGCGGGTATGTGTTGGTGTTTGGGCACTCATCATCTGCATAGCCTTTTTCTCCTATTGGTAGAGACAGCCAAGAAGCTCGTCGTCAGGCCTAGGGTTTGAGTAGTGATTTTAAGAGAATCTCAGAAGGCCTAAGACTGTGATCGAGAGCAGGGTTGAAGGGAATTCGAGAAGGTAAGACTTTATTTAGTTAATTTATGTATTTAGTTTCTAAATCCGACAATTTATTTATTTTCATTGATTTGGATGAGACATATTAAGAAACATGATTTAAGCTGAATTTGAATAGATTTTATATATTTTTTAGTTCATTAGAAGATTCCGAATAGTTTAGATGGATCGTTTTTCTTATTTGAAATTTCAAAATAAATCTCGATTTTATTTATTTAGGTTTTAGAACAAAAGATTTAGAGAGTCGTGATTGTAAGTTTGTTCTTTAATGAAAATGTAAATATCTAAGATTAAAAAAAAAAAGTTTGGAAATTGTGTATAAGGTTGACCTTTGAAGAGAAGAGAAAAGAAACAAGATCGTTGATTGAAAATGCCAGAAAGAAATAAATAAAAATAAGTCTTTAAAGGTAAAGCCATGATTGAGATGTTTAATAAACAAAAACAAGTTTTTTCAAGGCTTTTGAGTACACCTTTGAGGTAAGGGATATTTAATACAGCATTTACAAAAAAAAATATTTTATATGTTTTCAACGTAAGATTATCTATATAGTTTTTTCGAAAAATATATTTATTTTCCTTTTATATAATTTGAATGAGGAAAAGTTTGATTTGTTTTATTCCTTTGATTGTACATGTTTTAAATAGGGATTTTGCATGAAAGTATTTTGAGATTCGTTTTGTTTATGAAAGAAAATGTGGAGATATGATGTTTTGTGATTTGAATTTTTGAATGAAATATTTTACTCTTGTTAGTTCAGTCATATCAACGGTAATAATAGTTGACACTATTTGTCAATGGGAATAATAGTTTATCTTTACATTCTTTGGTGACAAATGTAATTGATTTGAACCCCAACCTCTAGGGATTTCGGTTAAAGGTTCACTACAAGAAAAATGGTTTTTATTGACATATTAGTCATTATAAGCTATATAATAAAATTGAAAACAATAACACATATGATCATTTTGAAAGTTACCTTGACATATGTTTAATTTGGGGAAATCAATCAATTAGAGGCTATGATTCATTTTACCAAGATAACTAAACATTTACTTCAAAAGTCAAGGTAAAAAAATTATTAGCTATCAACATTAATCTCTAATATATATAATAAATGGCCAATTAACTTTCCTTATTTTATTTTCTCAAAAATCCAATTTTTATGGAATCTTTCACTTCAAAACATGGTTCAAAGTCCTAATTTTGGCCATTGACTCGGGAAGTCCCAAGGCAGATAAGTATCAATATCTCGATGTGAATGACAAATAAAATATATTCAATTCAGAATTTAAAATTTTTTAAAGTGCCTTTAAAATTATCACAAAAATCAAATAATCACATGAATTAAAAATATATATAAAAAATCATTTCTATATTGATTAAAGAATATTGAAATAGATTTAAACAAATTTTATTTCATCTCATGCCAAATATTAAATAAAACAATAAATAAAATTAGATACATAATATATTTTATTTAATATTTTATTTAAATACGCCTAATCATACTTGAAAATATAAATATAATTTTTTTATCAAATATATTTTAAAGAAAACCATTTAAACAAATTTATTTGTTTAGATAATTCAATTTCAAAAAAGAAAATTAAATATATTTATAAAAAAAAATTTCAATACACCCCCCTCTCCCCCAAAAAACTCATACCCACTGTTTCTATCTTTCTCTCTCTACTCCTCTCCCACAAAACCCGCTCTTCAACTTGTACAACTTTCTTTCTTTACAGTTTCTCTTTCTTTCTCTAGTAACCCTCTTTCTCTCTCTCTCTCTTTATTTACTTCTCGGAAAACAAAATACGAGCTTTCATTCAACCCGGGTGTCAGCCATATTCGAGGCGGAGACACGACTCTCTTCAAAACCCTAGCGCTGGTAAAATCTCTCTGTATAAAGGTTCAAGTAAATTCTGTTGGTTCCATTTTTCTTCCAATTGAATTTGTTTCCTTTGGTTTCCGTATAAAATTCGAGTAATCAAAAATGTTCAGAAGTTTAGGCATCCATTAATGTATTAACTAGCATGCATGTGCCCAAAAAAAACATAACCATTTCACATTTGGGCGTAAAATATGATTAGTCTTTCATTCAAGTTTGAATGAAGCTGATGTAGTTGACATTCATAATGAAATGAACTTTTTTTTCAAGCAATTAGAGTTTTAATATCAAGAACTTGACTGACATTTTCCATTTTTTTTGTTATAATTTCATAATACAAGCATTTGGGAAGCAGAGTTATAATCATATTTATCTTTCTGGGGGCTAGTTCCAAAATCTGAAACCAGAATGTAACGAGAAAACTCGTCTTCAAGGGCTACTAGAGAGAAAAATTAAATAAATAAAAGGTGAGTTAAAGTAAGGCTGTTAAATTAATATGAAGACAATTGAGATTCATGGTCTAATACTGCAGGGTCTTCACAGTATGACTTCTTTTAGATTCCTAGTTCTTTCCCATTACAGCTTTTCTTCTCCTATTCCCAATTGGTAATATCATAAAACAAGCCTTGAGCACCTCAATCTTGAATATAACAGTTTTCATGGTAAGCTTCCAAATAATATTGGAAACCTCACTTCTATCTCATACTTTGACCTATCATACAATGCTCTTGAAGGAGACATACTGAAATCTCTAGGAAATCTTTGTGTTTTCCAACTTCTGAAGTTATCATCTGATAAGCCTGGAAAAAGTTTAGAGCTTTTAGTGTTGAGAGGAAATAAACTTTTAGGGTGTCTTTGGTGTTAGCAATTATGTGCTCTTGGGTCCCACTTAGTGATACCAGATATATGTATAAATTATAAATTTATATCGAAAATATAATTTATTATATGAACGGTTTTTATAATAAATATAATTTATTATGAGCGGTTATTTATAATAAATATAATTTATTATATGAGCAGTTATTTATAATAAATATAATTTATTATATGAGCAGATTATTACGTGATGTAATGGGTTTTAAGGTTTTCTCTTTGAGTTTTTCATAAATTTTTGAGAATCTGAGTCAAAGAAAAAGAAAGAATTTTCTATTCTTTGGTTTTTTTCTCTAAGTGTTCTAAGATTCGATTCTACGTCGATTCATTGTGCTCCCACACACATCCATACCACCCACCCGAGGATAGTCTGGAAGATCGGGCCAGTGCAATTGTGATACGTAGATTGGGCCGGTGTAGATCGTTGGTTCGCGTCTTTATTCTTGTAGATCGGCGATTATGGAGTGCTTTGGTTGGTGGCTGATCTAGAAGTCACAGTTGACGGATACGCAAATCTATAGGTAATTTTATTTAATATTGGTGTTTAGATACGATTGCATGTTTAATCATATTGCTAGATCATGCTTCATTGTGTGTTTTTCCTTGATTGGTATCGGAGCATGCTATGATTAGATATGTGTATCTAGGTATTCAATAATGCATGTAATTTTGATGTTGATTTAGTATATGGCACCTAGGTTCTATTTGTTGTTGGATCGCATGATTAGATACATTGAATTTTATGATTTTTGTTCATGAATGGATGTATTATTTTAATGGTTTGCCTAGATCCATGGTAGGTGCAATTGTATTAATTTTTTGGGTTTGTATGGGGAGGCTGGTCATAAGATCAATTTCCTTCTGGTTTATTTATTATTTACATTTTTAATTAAAAATAGTTGTAATTTTAAATTTCAAATCCTGTAATCTATTTCCCTTCATTATTTGGAAAGCCAGGAGAAGATCTGGACACCATCTCGAGCGTGACCACCGTGAAGCGTTAGAGGAGGAGGAGCGCGTCGGACGGGATCGGCGGTGCTAGAAGCGTCGTCGCGCGCCCTACGCCGGTGGAAGTTTAACGCGTGAACCGCCAGCTCGTGATAGTCTTTGGGCGCGTGGGCGCGTGCGGAGTCGTTTTAAGCGGCTACTCCGGCGGGCGGCTCGTCTCGTCTGATGGTGGTTCTTCCCTGGGCCGGTTTTTGATTTGGTGAATGGCGGGACCTACACCCTTCAAATTAGAACATATTAGGGTTTTAGGGTTTTAATTTATTTAGTTTGGGCCTTTATGCCTTTGTAAACTAAAATAATTGGGCTGAAGAACCTTAGAATGTTGTAATAGGCCCAATTTTAATTTTTAGGAAAACCATGGATTAGGGTTATTTTAATTAATGCTTTTGTGAATGGTTTAAATTATATGCTTATAACATGTTTTATGTGATAACATGCCATATAGAATAGGTGGTGCCATATAAATTTGCATCAATGATAATTACATGTGCATAATAATTATTATGATTCTATTATCTAGTTTAATAATTATTATGGAAAAATTATTTTATTTTTTTTGAAATAATTTTAGAAAATCCCTATTATTTAAAATATTGAATGGTGAAGGTTTTAATTAATTTAATTAATTTTAAACCTAAGGGCTCCATTATTGGAGTCTAATAATAAAATGATCATGTGATGCTAGCAGATAAACATGGTTGGATTTTATTGGATTAGACCTCAATTAAGTTTCAAAATTTTAATAAGATTGATCGACCCCAACGTCGGCAATCTTGGATATTAAAGATAATTTTGTTAAAACAATGGTTAAAAACATTCCAAACTTAATTTAATTATTACCCTCTGACAGGCTATGATATTTTTATTAAGTGCCCGAAAGTTTTGGAAACAATTAGAGTGAAATGATTATGTATTATCTAGGAAAGTTACGTCTAAGAAGGTGGGATTTAAGTAGTCGCATGACTCCCCATATTTCCTAGGAACCAACTTAGTAGGATACTAATCATTTCATGATCAAATTTAGTTTGTTATAAATATCTTGCCCAACGTAAGTGTTTATAATGGAAACCAAATAATTGTTTACAATAAACAGAAAATAGTTTTTGGGATTAACTAATTTTTAAGATTATGTTTATTGTAAGATATTACGTTTTAATACTAGTGTGTATTTTTTCAGAAAATGGCATCATTTAACCCCTTTTACGTGATTTTGAGTCAAAAGCCTATGGATGGAAATAATTATAGTGAATGGAAAACCAACACGTACATTGTTACGGATTTTGAAAAGCGAAGTTGTCCTAACCACACCAAAGCCCAATGGCCAGCAGCAAATGCATCTGACCAAGTCAGAAAAGACTATGAAGCTGGAGATGAGGCAAATATGTCGATTCATTCTTGTATTGCTTGCAGTGTTGCTAGTCATTTTGAAGGACGAGATATCTCATCTCGAGAGTGGGCGAAATAGTCGGACTCTCGATAAGATATTTGCACAATCAACAAGTTCTTTTTAAGGCGATTTTAACGATTAGGGCATAATGAACAACTAGAATGGCGGGAAGTGTGAGGATCATTGTCTGAAAATGATGTCACATCTCAGTCAAGGCGAAGTGTTGGGGATGAAGATGGAAGCAGGTCCCAAATTGATTTCATATTTGAATCCCTACGATCGTTTACTCAGTTTAAGTTAATTATAATATGAACAAGATGGATCTAACTCCCTACGAGAGTTGATGCATGTGAACTTGAGAAAGTGCCGAAGGGCTTTTCGGAAAGTCGAGCGGTGTTCATATGACTGAGGTTCTACTTTCAAGCTGAGAAACCTAAGGGTGGAAAAAAGAATAAGAACTTGAAGAATTAGGGTACCGATTACCAAAACCACCGCTATGAAGAAGCTAGAAGCGAAGTGCTTCCAAGTGCGGACGGAAGTCCATGAGTGAAATTGCCTCAGTTGCCAAAAAGCAAGGTATGGGTAATTTAAATGTGGTTGAAGCTTGTTTGAGTGGAGGGTATAATGATAAATGGATCATTGATTGCGAGGAGCCACTAACCATGTCACATTTATAACTGCGTGGATTCGAGACAAACTAGCTTGTGGTGGAGCGAACAGAGGTTTTTGAGGCTTCAGAATGGAGGGAACATGTGTCTCAGTTAAAGCATTAGAGACGAAGTAGAATTATTTCAATAATGATAGGACTTTATGTTTAGTAAGGCTGTTTATATGTCATAGGATTTTAAAAGGAATTTAATTTACATTAGTTGTTTATTTGAACAAGGTTTAACATTGGAATTTAATTCGCTGTGCAATAAGTTCGACTTAGGTTATTTGTACCGGTGATTTGATAGATGGTCTTTTTATTATTTAAGTCCTATGTCTATGATGTTTTAATTACGAAATTGTTGATAAGCATGATCACCTAGCCAAGAAAGGAAAGTTTCAAATCGAGCATTGCCTTTGGCATTTGCGATTGAGTCATATTAATCTAATAAGTTCATGGTTTGAAGTAAAAAGTGGGGATCTTAACTTCCACTGAGCTTTGAACCTATACCGAGTATGTGAATCTTGTTTGGAAGGTAAAATGATAAAAAGGCCCTTTAAAGCCAAAGGATGTCGCGCAGCCAAACCCATTTGGAATTGGTGCATACGTGTGTGCGGACCCGATAAATGTCCAAGCCGGAGGAGGGGGTATGACATTTTGTCACCTTTACAGGATAGTTACTCGAGATATGGATATATTTACCTAATGCGTAAAGTACGAGAAACTTTCACTAAATTTCGAGTATAAAATTTGAAATGAAAAGCAATTGGAATCCATATCAAAGGCTTCGGTCGACCGAGGTGGTGAATACCTATCTGGAGAGTTTAAAGTCTTACTTGACTTCGAGGATAGTTTCACAACTATCGGCACACAGGAACACCCGACAAAATGGAGTTGCGAGAAGAAGAAATAGAACTCTTCGAGGATATGGTGAGGTCAATGCTTAGTTTCATCTCTACCTATATCGTTTTGAGGATATGCCATAAGAAGCTGCAATGTAATATTACGAATTTAGTTCCTTAAAAACGGTTCCTAAGACACCTGAAATTATGGAAAGGCGCAGCTTTAGTTTAAGCATATCCCAGAATATAGGTGCTCCTGCACATGTCTTAAGAAGGATCCAAATAAGTTGGAATCGCGTCTGAAGGTTTGCATGTTTGTTGGCTACCCTAAAGGAGCGAGAGGTGGACTATTTTATAGTCCTTCGGATAAAAGGTTGTGTGAGTACTCACGCAGCTTTTGGAGAAGACTATATAAGCAATTTCAAACCAGTAAAATAATTCTTGAGGAGCTTGACTCGGCTCAAGAACAAAAGTGAACCACCCCGGTGTCTTGGCCTCTAATACCAGCGATTCCTATGCATGTTCAAAGAGGGGAAAATGTACGGTGAACAAGCACGGGTGGAACCGGTGGAACAAGTCCAATACATGTGGAACGAGGAGACAGAGAAGAGCGGTCTGAGAGGAACTAGTACCTTTACAGGCTCAGAACAATGAACCACAACCCGATTAGACTTCGTCGTGAAGAGTGATAGAGTAAGGCGGGCACAAGCAGAGATATGTCTTGCTAGCGAGTCTTACCAAGTTATTGCTATTGGCGGTGAAGATGATCCATCAATTACAAAGCTAGCGGAAGATGTGGATGTACAGGGTGGCAAGCCGTAGACAGTGAAATGGAATCTATGTATTCCAATTCGATCTCAGTCTCTTGTAGAGGCACCCAAAGGGGTAAAACCAATGAGGTGTAAGTGGATTTACAAGAGAAAAAGAGGATCGAGATGGGAAGGAGTGGAAACCTTCAAAGCTAGATTAATTGTGAGCTATACCCAGAGGGGATAGATTATGAAGAAACCTTTTATGATGGCCATGCTTCAATCTATCAGATTCTTTTAGGCGTAATTTGCTAGTCTCGTTACGAGATTTGGCGGATGGATGTCAAACTTGACCTTTTGATGGCAATTTAAATGAGGACATCTGCATGCGGCAACCCGAGGGGAAGAGGGTTCAAGCGAAGCGAAAGACACGTGGTATGCGAGTTGAGTCCGTTGCCGGACTTAGCGGCATCGGATCATGGAACATCGGGTTTAGTCGAGGCCATTACTTCTTTTGGTTTTTGAGAGAAAGCCTGATGAACCTTGTGTTTACAAAGAATCCAAGCACGAGGAAGGTAGTTTTCTAGTCCTTTCGTGGATGACATATTGTTAATCGGAAACGACAAACAAGTGTTGTCAGGTGTAAAAGATTGGTTGCATAAACAGTTTGATATGAAAGACTTGGGAGATGCCAACTATATTCTTGGAATCAAACTTATACGAGACCGGAAGAATAAGTTGTTGGCACTATCTCAAGCCTCTTATATTGATAAAATTCTTGTCAGGTTTAACATGGAAAATTCCAAAAGGGGATCCTTACCCTTTAGACATGGAATTCATCTTTCTAAAGGCAATCTTAAAAACTCTGCGGCGAAAGAGCGTATGAGTAGGATACCTTTTGCTTCGGCAGTAGGTAGTCTCATGTATGCCATGTTATGTACCAGGCCAGATATCTGTTATGCAGTGGGAGTTGTAAGCCGGTATCAATCTGATCCCGGTGAAGAACACTGGATTGCAGTAAAGCATATACTTAAGTATCTAAGGAGAACAAGAGATTATATGCTAGTATATTCCAATGGGAGTTTAGAAACCATTGGTTTCACAGACTCAGACTTCCAAGGGGATATTGACTCAAGGAAATCTACCTCTGGTTATGTGTTTAACATATGGTGGAAATTTGTCATTGGAGGAGTATTAAGCAGGGCGTGTGTAGCGAATTCCACCACGGCTGATATATTAACAACACGAGGCGGCTAAGAATTTGTGTGGGTGAAGAAGTTCATTATGGATCTTCGGTGATACCCGGTGCAGGTCGACCCATTACCCTTTCTTGTGACAGGTGGGACCGTAGCACAGTCGAAGAACAAGGTATCCACGAAGAAACAAAACACGTTGAGAGGAAGTACCACTTGATCAGAGACATCAGTGAGCGAGGAGACCACGATTAGTTGTTACCAAAATAGCGTCAGAGGAAAACCTAGCGGACCCATTCACAAAGGCTCTACCTGTTCAAGTTTTTGAAAGACATGTAGATTCTATGGGTGTTAGGAGATTACCAGACTTATTTTAGGACTAGTGGGAGTTTTTTTTTATTTGAGCTTTTGTAGCAAGACAAATAAAATTATTGTATTTTTCTGTGTTAATAAAATTTCAATGAGGTATTAATTTCACCTTGTGCACACTAGTATTTTTCGTATTGAGTCTGAATTAATTATGCGAGTATATGGTCGCATGGATACGTCCATGGAGAGGAACATGATCATAAGTTCTCATAATTAATGAATACAAGATCACCAGTTATTGAATAAAGTTGGGCTGCTTTATTTGAAACGCGATATTTTATGAAATAATGCATCTTGGTTATTATAAAATATTGGTGCAGATTATGTTTGCATTGATAGGATCAAAGAAAGATTTGATTAAAGTTAAATTTCTGTGAAAGGAATTAAATCTCAAGTGATATTTGATTATTATTTTTTCTCTCAATCCTGAGTTTATTTTAAATAGGTAATTGAATAATTATCGGTCTTTGAATTGTCAATATGTGGGAGCCTATTTTGGCCAATACTAGATGATTTAAGGAGCGTGATTGTTAATTACCGATATTTATGAAATAAAAAAATAGAAGTGTATGAAATATCCACTCTTGATATGTTTCGGTACTTGGATGTAATGAAGTCAACGGCCGAGTGCATTTGATCCATTAGAGAAAGCGTTAAATCAAGAGATTAAAATAATTAATTGACAGAAAATATAATCGATTAATTATCGATATTATTACAAATGGAGGGAAATAATATATATATCAATATTATTAATTTTGGAGTTGACTGCGGGCCTTTGGTGGAATTGTACTTGGATTAGATAGTGCTTTTCAATTATAAGGAGCCTTAATTAATAATAGCGGATTGGATGCACATTGCTTCGAGAATGCGGAGCTCGTATAGGTAATGGGCATAGAGCATGAGGATTGGAGATTCGTGGTTTTGGGGAGCTTTATCTTCCCGAGTTTGTCTTCGAAGCAGTAGAGGGAGATTATTAGCAATTATATGTCTTAGGTCTGAAATGATACCGAATATATGTATAAATTATAAATTTATAATAAATATAATTTATTATATGAAACGGTTTTTATAATAAATATAATTTATTACATATGAGCAGTTATTATAATAAATATAATTTATTATATGAGCTTGATTATTATAATAAATATAATTTATTATATGAGCAGTTATTAAGCGATGTAATGGGTTTAGGGTTTTCTGCTGGTTTTTTATACGTTTTTTGAGAATACGAGGAAACGAGAGAAAAGAAAGAGAATTTTTTACATTAACGGTTTCTCTAAGTGTTCTAAGATTAGTTCTGCGTGGTCGTTGTCTTGTGCTTTGTCCATCTGCCGAGGATGAATGCGGAAGAGATCCCGGACGGTCTGGTCTTTGTCACGTAGATTGAATGGTGTAATGAATCGAATTCGGTTTGCGCGTCTTTATTCTTTACGTAGATCGGCGGTGTAGATTCTTTGGATTGTGGTGGGTGATCTCGGAGTCTGGACAGAGCAGGTTTGCTCACCTGCCAAATGCCGTAGGTAATTTTATTTAATATTGAATTTTAGATACGGGTTGCGTGTTTTAATGCGTATTGCTAGATCCATGCTTATTGTAATGTTTTCCGCCATTTGATTGCATTGAGATGAGAGATGGGAATGAATAATCCTTTTTCATTCTTATTTCTCATGGAATTGAATCAATAATTTGATTTCATTCTTAGTGTTTGGATTAGTTTAGGAATCTTACATGGGAATGATCATTTATTTCTATTCCACTATTTGGTAATACTAGGAATTGAAATGAAAAAGAATAAATTGACAATAATATTCTACTACATGATTTTAAATAATCGTTATTTCATTTTAATTATTCTCTATTGTTTTCATTTTTAAAGAATTTTTTAAAAATAATTATAGTCATATGATTAAATTAAAATATTAGAAATTAAATTAATTTTTTAAAAATATAAATAATTTTAATTAGTTTTTAAACTGAGTATTAAACGTCTTAGTTTTTTATGCTTAACGGTTTTATAAAAATGTTTTATCAAGATTATAAATTTAATGATAAAATAAAATGTTAATGTACTTTCTCACAAAAAAAAAAGTGTGTATAAAAAAAATTCAAAACACATCCAAGACAACTTTTTGTATTTTCAATCACATAGCTTTCATAAAATGTTTTAAATTACTAATTGGAATTATAGCGCCAGATGAACAAAAGGTTAGAGGTAAAATAGTAATTTTAAGTTTTTATGCTTTAAGGAGAATGGTGAATAGTTGTCAAAAAAATAGGGAGAATAGAATCGCTTTTATGCTCAAAATCCGAATCACAGTCGAGAAGTATAATTTGATTCCCCTTTGAATTGGTTTCATTTAAATTTACTCTTTGCTTTAAATTTTACATCCAAACATGGGAATGGACTGAAAGGGTAATGACATTCCCATTCCACCTCTCCATTCCCAAACACACCCTTGGGTTCTTTTCCAGCTCTTGGAGAATGTAGAAGTTTAGAAATTTTAAACTTATGGAATGAATTGGCTTTCAGGTCAATTTCCTATGAACTTGGCCAATTAAAAAGTTTTTCTTCAAGAAATAAGTTTGTTGATTTCATTATGGTCATGACAATACTAATACCTTGTAAGACCCGAGAAATTCCAATTTCTGGAAAAATGGCAAAATCATAATTTCGGTCCACGAGGTAGCAATTTCGATTAAAATCGAATTTATTCTCTAATAGTCCGGATAATGACGGATTTGCTGCATAGGTTGGAATCTTATCACGAAATATAGTTAGCACGTCGAATTTCGTCGAATTCCGAGACAGTCGGAGTTGACACGTTTTCGGCATTGTTGTTCGGGTCTTAAATAAAAGCATGATTTTTCGATCTGACGAAAGTCACATATAACACGTACTCATGTGCCATAAGTGGCGTAGGTAAATGATGAAAATGGAAGGCGAGACCGGTGTCGAAATGTAGCGGAAAGAATGACAAAATGGTCGTTTTGGAAAATGATTAAGTGGGGAGAAAAGACAAAACACTCAATAAGTGTTTGTCTCCGAGAGCAAAATAAAACGTGAATTGAAAGAGGAAAAACTTACAGTGAGTTGCAGAAATGGCATTTGGAGAGAGAATGTTAGACTTCTCTCTAAGTTTGCAGATCTCAGGCGAGTGACGATCGTCGGGACAAGAAGAGGAAGATTTGCTCTGTAGGAGAAGGGCCGCGTGGGAGCCCGGTTAGGGAGTTTAAGGTCAGCTGAGAGGTAGGGTTTCTCCCTGCTTTAGGTTTTTATTCTTCGTTTAAGTCGCTGTGAGCGTTTAGCGGAGTTGAATGAAGCGAAATTGAGGGGCCATTTGATCGGTCCCGAATCTTGGAGACCGATGTTGTTGTAAATTTTTAGCCCAAAGAAAATGGGTGGCGTGACCGGTGTGTGCATTGTGTAGTTGGTTTCCCAGGTTGTTAATTAGTGTAATTGTGAAATAAATCATGTATTAGTTTGTTTGGTAGGAAGTGGCGCCGTGAGGTGGGTTCTAAAGTGAGTAGATGATGAATAGTTTTGGGAATAGTAGCAGGTTTATGGCTAAAGATGGCGTGTTCCACCAATAAATTTTGTGAATTAATGTGTTTAATTAAAGTAATTCAAGTAAGGAAAATTGCTTTGTCATTTGATCATTATGTGCGAAATTTAATTTTGATGTGATACGAAATACGAAATTCATACTTGTGATTGTGTGTTAATTTTATGTGAATATATCACGTAATTTTTATATATTTAGTATATTCATAGGCCCCATGTAGTTAAAGCATCATGCATTCCATATCTGCTCGGGACACCTGGGACGATAGAAGTGAGTGCATGAGATAAGTCTAGAAAATGGTTTCGGAGGGTTGTCCCAAAATGATAATTATCGGAGGGTAGTCCATTACCCAAGTATCGTAGGTGGAACGGCGATTGATATACGTGGTAGTCCATCAAATAATATCAATCGTCGAAGGCAATGAGATGAAATATATATCACATTAGGAGGGTTGTCCCGCTTGAAATAAACATAATGAATTACTCGCGCAGGCTTAGGCGAGTGTGGGAAGTGTTCGGTGAGGACTCGAGTGCGAGGATGGTCGGGTTAGGCGTTCGAGTAGGATCGTGCGTTTGGCGGATATTGTGTTTCTTTGGAGCGTGCGTATGTCTTGGGTGGAGTAGCCCGCCCAGGGTGATTAAATCTTGGCGTTGCTCGCCTGTGAGGATACTGTTTTCACAGTACGGGAGGCTTTGCGAGGAGACGGCTCGATCTGGGGCGGGTTTTAGAAGAGAGGCTAGAAATGTTGCTTTGATGGTTCTACATGTATTAGAATTGTTTTAATTTTAATATATGTTGTATAAAAATAAAGTAATTGAGCTACGGAAGCTATTGGATATAGTTGGATATATATATATATTGATGAGTAGACTGTAATGGAGCGGCGGTATTTGTACTCATGATATTGATGTTTACGAGACCAGTTATATAGTTTGTATTTTGGGTGGATTCACCAAATACGAAAGAAGGGAGACTGCTGTTTGGAATTTTAAGTGAAAAATGTCAGGATTTTACATTCCACAGGTATTTTGCGAGGTTGGCCGGAATTGGTCAGTGGTGCGAGGTTTCGGGGCGTCGCGGGCAGTATCGAGCGCAGGTATCACGAATCTTATGGAGCTCGGGTTTGGGTATCATCCACGACTTGGTTGGTTTGATGTAAGTTAGGTATGAGATTACCTAGGAAATCATGGAATGACAGGGCCATTTGCGTACATGTGTTTGGTGTGTTTTGTGTGGTTGATGAATTGTGTGTGAAGAATATCGCTAACATGAATGAATGTTTATAACATGGAGTGTTAATCGTAATTTGAGAGTGATGTATTAACTTAGTGATTAGCACATTGATGTGTTCAAAGAATTTTTTTGGAGTTTTACAATGAGTAAAGCGGAAAAAGGAAATAAGTAAATAAATTATAATAAATTTATTTGGTTTAATGGAAAATAAAATAAAATTTTAATAAAATTCTAAGAAGTTGAACACTAGGTTTAGTGTTGGATCAAAGAGGTTTGGGAGATTTTGAATAAAATGTCCAAGTTAAAGGAAAAAAAAAAAATGAGGTGAAGAAAATAATTTTCTAAGGTTTTACAATCAATGTGTAAAACTAAAGAAAATTGATTAAATAAATTTTATAAATTTATTTTGATGTGCAAGAAAATGAAAAAAATATAAGGTATATATATATATTTTTTACATATCCTTCCAATCATTTGGAAATGAAAAAAAGTGAAAGAAAATGGTTTCAAAAGATTTTACGGGTATAAAAACTAAAGAAAGAAATAAATTTTTATAAGTTTATTTTGGTGTCTTGGAGAATGAAAAAAATTAATCAAATAATAAACTTTACTAAAATTATTTGATGTAAATGAAGAATAATAAAGAAAAAAAAATATATATATATATATATATATATATATATATATATATATATATATATATATATATATATATATATATATATATGAAACAAATTTTGTCTCCAGTAAACGAGAAAAGGTGAAAAAAAAAAACATGAATCTGTTTTAGGTGTTCAATAGCAGTAAATTTGGGAAAAAAACGAAAAAATTTAAATATTTAATAAAGAATAAAATCAAATCAAATAAAATTAAACGAGAATTTACAAAAAATAAAATTTTGAATGAAATTTTTGTTGATAAAAATGTTTTAATTGTATAATTGATTGTGCTGCGTGCACTTTTATAAATCACGAGGACAGAGAAGTAATAGTATATCTTGATTTATGTGTATGAATAGTGTCTTGAAATTGTGTTTGCTTCTTATGAGATGTTAGCATTGAGAGTCGCTTGTCATTGAGCGTATAGATGGCTAGTCGAGGGACGAGGGACGTAGAGGGCGTCAAGAGGTGCTGGTCGGCCCTGCAGGTGTTTGATCAACGGACTTTGTTGAGGCTGTGGGTATTGCGGCTAGCATAGCGCGGGGCTGGTGCGACGGTGGTCGGGGAGGTCATAACCTCCAGTTTAGGGGCGCATCCTCCAGGCAGCATTCACGGGAGGAGATCAGGTGGGGGCAGACCATTGTAGTTCATCTGATTGAGAAGGTGTTAGAAGTTATGGGACCTCGACCTTTACCCGGGATAAGAGGCCCATTTGTGTTCAAGGCTAAAGAGTGAGGCCAAATATGGTGGAAATAGGCAAGGACCTCTAGAGATAGAGGAGCCTTAGTATGTGAGTTCTCTCCTAGGGTTAGAGGCGAGAGATAGGTATGATATCATCGCGGTTGCGAGTTGGAGATCTAGGGACTCTACTTTTCGCGGTGGACCTAAGGATCATGGACATGTCGAGTTCGATGTCATCACAGGAATGGATTGGGCGACGACTACGGGCTGGGCTCCGATTGTGAGCGTAGGAGATTCTGCTTCCTGACCCTCCTACCTTGGGACGGTACTCGTGTGACTATTTCGGGAATGACATGACATTTTTCCCAGACGGAGTATACGAGTCCAGTGTGTCGGGGAGGCAGTTGCGCGGGTTGGCCCCAGCAAGCCTTACCACAGAAGGACGAGGTGAGACCGGACTTGGTCCACCCTCTCGAGTATTTGCGGTAAATGTGGATGTTTTTCTGATGAGCTACGGACTACCTCATAGGATGTGCGAACTTGGTATTGAAGTTACACCACGGTACATCACCCACATCCTCTATGACTCGCGCCAAGATGGCGTTGGTTTGAAAGTTCACGGGGGCACGAGTCCAGTCTGGGAGCTATTGGACCGAGGTTCATTAGGTAGCACTTCACCATGGGGCGCTCAACCATTGCATTGCATTGATTGCAGACCGAGTTGAACGGAGTTCACGATCAAGAATCGGTATCCATTGCAGAGGATTGGCAAATTTGGCCCGATAGGTTAAGAGGAGCGCGAGTCTACTCGAATGAACCATGCTTGGTTACCATCGGTGAGGTTAGGGAGACGGATATCCACAAGGCGGCGTTTAGGGCGGCGTTATGGGCACTTTGAGTTTATGGTGATGCCCTTTGGATTGGCGAATACCCGTGACATTCATGGATCTCATCGTAGGGTATTCGACCTATCTGAATCGATTTATGTCGTAGTGCCGTGGATGACATTTTGATACACTCCCGGTGGTGGGAGCATGGGTATCACTTGAGGATTGTGTTCTGATTGTTGAGAGACCATGTTTGTCGCTAAGTTCGATAGTCGCGGATTTTGAAGCTGCGGGGTGAATTTTGGGACACGTGGTGTCGGCATCGGTGATGTCGATTAACTCGAGAAGGTTGAGTAGTGATGAGTTGGGAGAGGCAGAATGTCAATCTTCGAGATCGTAGTTTCTTGGGATTAGTGGAGTGCGGGAGATCGAGAATGGGATTTGAAGTTGTCCGTTCGAGTGGGGATCGTGGGATTTAAGCTCGGGACATGGACTCCATGGTTGGGACTGGCCGACCATAGAGAGAGAGATCGAGGATACTTTCAGCGTTTCGGGATGTGGGGTAGCGAAGGGAGGGATCGGCCTTCGCCCGGATTCGGGAAAGCGAGGGCTTACGCTTCACACGAGTTTGAGACCGGGGGCCGGGATTGGGCATGTGGTGGGATTGCCCCCCGGTGGCGGGGATCCCGATTACTTTGGGGCGGTGCGATCCCGATTAGGCGTAAACGAGGAGAGTATCACGAGTTCATTCCTCCAGCGCCCAAATGCGGGTTAGAGGAACCGGAGTTTGATTCGGGGTGCTATCTGAGAGCACTCCCGAGCCTGAGATATGCGGAGGGCGGAGTGTGGGTCGAAGTCGGGGACATATCAAGTTGCGCGACCAGGCGTGGTGGACCTTAGGACATATTGGTTGTTGATGTCGAGGGCTTGACATGGATGGGTTAAGCGACCATCGGGTTGTCGATGTAGTGGGACCTTAGCCAGGGTTGTCATGCCGACAACGGCCGCTAGTTTGGAGACTTTAGAGGTTAGACCTTTGAAGCTGGGGAATAGATGTTCTTCCATTTAGGATGTAGGGTGAGAGTTGACCTAATGGAGGTCGAGATTATGAGTGAGAGATCTTTGAGATTACGCTCGTGGTGGACCCGGGATTGGGTGTCCACGATTGTATGGCGTGATTGCACGTTCGTGTGCACGTGCTGTCGCGTCGAGTCGGGTGTGCGTGATCTGATCATTCACCGCTCTTGGTGGGTGTGGGTTGAGTTTTGTCTTTAGGGCTACGTCCAGTGAAGACTCATAGTTCGATTCGATAAATGAAGAATAATTAAAGTGTGTTAGGCGAGAAAGCGATAAGAGTAGTTAATCCCCTAAGGTGAGAATCTGGGGATTAGGGTGTAGGGCAGGGAGATATCGGAATTTACGTGTGAGATGTAAGAGGCTGAGTGCAGACATGTTAATGGGACAAACCTGCTGTCAAGTATCACCGACTCAGTCGCTCCATGCCTTTCAGCCATAATATAAATGAATATGCATCATGCGCTCGCCTCGCTCTCTCACCGCTCCGGTGTGAGATCGCCGGTTGCGGCAGCTACGCTCTAAAGAAAACGCTCCTTACTTGCCGCCAAAGCCTTAACCAGAGCCACGACCTTAGCCAAACCTCCGCCCCAGCCAAAACCACCGCCCCACAGCACCATACGTCTGGAGTCGTAAGGGTAGAGGATCGATTGCCGCGGTGGAATTCGCCTCTGACAATGGTTGTCGGGCGGGTGTACGGATGGTAAGTATGAGGCGATTGTATGGGAGGCCGAAGTGAATCGGATTATGTTGGTTGGGTGGGAGGGTTCCGTCACGGATCCCGATATGATTGGGGGCACCTGAAGGTGAGCTTGATCTGACGACATCTTCTCCGCGGCTCGAGGCCGACGGAAAGGCTATCTGCGGTGTCACGGCGTGACCAGAGTTGAGGTTGCAGGGATCCGCGTTTCTTGAAGGTGATGCACAAGAGATGGAGTGGTCGGGTTTGGTAAGCGAGGAAGTTATCGCGGGGTTTATTGGGCCTTTCGAGATACTTTCGAGAGGATAGGCGGGTGTTCGCGTCTTAGGTTGGCTTCTGTGACATGATAGGTGTCACGAGGTATTTCAAGTCTCCGTGCTCGGGAGAGTATACTCCGGATCTGGCTCGTGGTGGATTTAGGGACATATTGAGGTTGGCTTGATGGGACCTTCGGGGAGGGACCGGTGTGCATTTGGATAGTCGTGATCGGGTTCACGACCTTAAGACTTTGAGAAATTTAGTGAGGAGTCTTATGGCGACCTTATGGAGTGGAGGATCGACGTGGGAGGCTGGCGAGGGACGCGATGCGGTACTATCCTTACTGTTTCCCAGGGATGAAGGTACGTGGTTTAGTCGTTTAAAAGGTAAATATTTGCATTTACATCACGTAGTAGAGTGCGGTGCGTATGCGTGAGTGATTATCGATTGTCAATTTTAAGGCAGAAATTCCTTTTAAGGAGGAGAATGTGGGCAGAAATTCGATTTACGGAAAATGGCGAAATGGTAATTTCGATTACAGTGTAATTTCGGTTAAAAATCAGGAATTTTTCTACAGATCTCGGATGATGAAATGGTTACAGTTGGAATCATTATCGCGAAATACGGATTAGCCGCGTCGAATTTACAGCCAATTTCCAGGAGCCAGTGAAGTTGACAGCCACGTTTTTCGAGCATCGCGGTTAGTGCGTTAAGCGATTTCGGCGAAGCGAAAGTCATATAACAACGTAATCATGCTGCCGCCAAGTGGCGAGTGAAGTATGAAAATGGAAGGCGAATAGTGTCGAATGTCATTTTGGGAAAATGAGTTAAAAGTGGGGAAAAGGAACCGAAACACTTTCAGTAGTGTTTGTACGCCATAGTCAAAGGAAGCCCGAAAAAAAACGTTAATTGAAAGAGGAAAAACTTCACAGGTGAGTTCGCGAAATGGCGTTTGGAGAGAGAAGGTTAGACTTCTCTCTAAGTTTCGGCAGTCCGTTGGCGGTCGTCGGAATGAAGGGAAGGTGCTCTGGGGAGAGGGCTTGGCGTGGAGTGTCGGTTGGGGAGTTTCGTCGAAGCGCGAGAGGTGGGGTTTCTCCCTGCTTGGGTTTTTATTCTTATTTTAAGTCTTTGTGAATGTTTGAGAGTTGAATGAGGCGAAGTGAGGGTCGTTTGTCCCGGTCAAAAATCTTGGAGCCGGAATTGTTGTTGTAAATTTTGAACCAAAATGGGTAAGGCGTGTGATGTATTACCTTTGTGTAGACTGTTTAAGGTTGTTAGTGTGTAATTTTTTGAAATAAATCATGTATTGGTTTGTTTGAGGCCATAAATGACATGAAATTCGGGTTCACAAAGTGAACAACTGATAGGTGATTTTCAGGAATATTGGCAGGGTTTCACTATTCCCGAGAATGGTGTTCACAAAATAAATTTTGTGAATTAATGTGTTTAGTCGAAGTAATTCAAGTAAATTCTTGTGTTTGACATCGTTAAGCCGATGTGAGCTAATTTTGATGTTATGAAATGCGAGAAATTGCATAACATGATTATTAATGATTTAATTTTATGTGAATATATCGTGTTATATATTTCTGCGTGTGTTATAGGCTTGTAATGGAATTAACATCATTGCGTTATATACCTTTGGGACCGCAGGATGATAGGAGTGAGTCGTGAGGATGAGTCTAGAAAATGGTTTCGGTTTATCCCAAAAATGATAATTATCGAGAGGGGTAGTGATGCAAAAAAGTATGTGTCGTCGGAGGCGGCTTGGTGATATACATCGGAGGATAGTCAGCTAAATAATATCAATCGTCGGAGGCAGTGATTGATATATATATATATATATACATCGGAGGGGTTGTCCACAAATAAACACTAGTAATTCTCAGCATACCTGGGCCCAGGGCGAAGAGTGTGAGGAGTCGAGTGAGGACTCGAGTGCGAGATGGTCGGTTAGACATTGAGTAGGATCGTACGTTTCTGACTTGAATGTGTGTTTCTTTGGAGCGTGTATGTCTTGCGACTTGGGTGGAGGAGTAGCCAGCAGGGTGATTCATTTGCGAGACGTTAAGCTCATTACTGTCGAGGGATACTATTTTTACAAGTACGGGGGCGTGGGGGAGCGGCTCGATCCTAGGGCGGGTTTAGAAGAATAAAAATCGTGACTTTTGATGGATTCTACGTGTATTAGAATTGTTTAATTTTAATATATGTTGTATAAAATAAAAACAATTTATTTCTGAAAACTATTGGATATAGTTGGATATATATATATATATTGATGAGTAGTGTTGTATTAAGGCCCCAGCGGTATTTGTACTCATGATATTGATGTTTAGGACGGGGTTATATACGAGGTTTTGTATTTGGGTAGGGCTCACGTCTGAAAGGAACTCTGCTTTGATTTTTCGTAGTGTCGGGTTACAGACATTCTGAAGTGTCCGTAGTTAGCAATTTGGTCGATGGATCCCACGGGTTTAGGGCGTCACATACCTCTTCCTTGAGCAAGTATTTTGGTGTTTTCGACCGCCTCTTTGGAACGATTATCTCCTCTCTTTTTTAGTATATTTGCTTTCTCTGATATCTTTAGTCTTGTTTGTGCATTTAATTTTTTTGTTTTGTCGATACCTTTCACTTTTGTAACGGTGAATCCTTACACTTCATGTAAGTGTCTTTCTTTTTTCTTTCTTTTCGAGGTATTGTTGCTATTAGTTTGCTTGGTTTTGTTAGGTTAACACTATCACATGGCAGCCGGAGGCAACAGGTTAGTTCAACCTTTTATTTAAAAGGAAAGGATAAAATTCTTTCAGCGAAGATCTTATTTTTTGGTTATTACGCTTGGTGTATCAGCAAATCAATTTATTCTTGTCTATTAACCTAAGACAATCAAAAAAGAGTACTGAAAGGGGAAGGAAAAGAAAACAAAAAAATTACGAAAAAAATTAGTCTTAGGTCTTCATGTTCAACGATTAGAAGAGTAGTGAAGTTATTAGCTTCCTTTTCCTTTTGATTTTTGTATTTATTTTAGAGTATTGTTGTTGTTATTTGCTTGGTTTTTTGTTAGGTTAACTATCACATAATAACATAAACAACTATTATTTAGAAGGAAATGATAAAATTCTTTCAGCAAACATCTTATTTTGTGTTTACTACACTTGGAGTATTAGCAAATCAACTTATTCTTGTCTATTAATCGGAGACAACTTGAGAGTAATTGTGGAAGAAGAAAATACAAGATAAAGGGCATGGGTGGTGCTTCAATTGGAAGGAAAATTTTCATGATCACACCCACACCCACCCACACACACAAAGATATATATATATATATATATACTGGTGGGTTTTCTTGGCCTTCTCTTCTGGCTCTCCTTTTGTTCTCCAGCTGGCCTTCTTGAGTTGGGAGCTCCTCTTTTTTTATCAATATATTTCTATTTCTTGCATTCATATATATATATATATATATATATATATATATATATATATATATATATATATATATATATATATATATATATATATAACATATATATATATATATATACTCTATCTCAAATAAAATTAAAATTAAGGTGAAAACTAACAATTAAAATATGACTTGGCTGTAGAAAAGTCTATTGAAAGAAATAGAAATGAGGAAATTCATGAGAATAGCTGAATTTTTACTAAAGAGTAAACATGTTTATATTTGTTCACTCAAGCTTTTTTCAATTAAGTAGATGTGTAGATTTTATTTTTTTTTTAATGAGTAAAAGCATAAATATTCAACAAAAGAGCACCCAAAGTGGCCTACAGGCATACAGTGGTATACAAGAAGGTCCCACCAAGGGGATAAAGGAAGAGAAAAAAGATGGGCAAAACAAAAACCCACCAGACTATACCAAGCCGGCGCTCATTACATGGCCAAGTCCAAAAAAACCAACCAAGGATCTAGGCCTTTCAACAATATATACATTTGACCAAGACCATAGATTACAAATAAGGGAGGTTTTCATCCTTTGAGTTGAGAAGTCTTTGTTTTCAAAAGCGATATAGATCCTTTCATGTCAAATGAATGGAAAATGCCAAAGGAATTTATCATCAAGCTTTTTACTCTTCTTCCCCACAAAGAGCCTCCCGAGAGAGGATGGTTTTTCTCTAACGAGACAATGAATACCCATTTACATGACAATAGCTAAGAGGGGTTGATCACTCTACGGTCTATGAGCAATTAACAAATGATCAAGCGAGTCTCACCATTTTCTCCACGGAGAAAGCATATGTTTGCTAAAGGCCCTTCCACTTCTTCTTTAAGTTTAATAAAGGAGTTTAAAACTTTGTACCCAGAGAACTTAGAAACAAAAACCGGCTTTCATAGGAACCACAAATAAGTAGATGTGTAGATATTGAGTTGCACATTGTTGTGTTGGTTAAATTATTAAAATAGAAGTATTTCATTTCGAGGAGAGTTAATAGAAAATAATTGATGAAAATATTTTTCTTTGATTATTTAAAACAAATTTAAAACATTTTAACATAAGTGTTAATAAATTTCAATCAATAAAAAAGCATTAAAGAACTAGATGACACTTAGGTGACGAGGTCAAAGCTAAAGTAAAGTGGAGTTGTGTGTGTGTTACATTGTTCCCATAATATTGTATATTTATTTTATTTAAGACTTGTTTTGTTTCTCTCTAAAAATTAGTCTTTAATTAGCAATATATATATATATATATATATATATATATATATATATATATATATATATATATATATATACTACAAGAAAAAGCCCGCTTTATTGGCAAAAAATCTGCAGATGCGGGTAATCAGATTCCAAAGCTGCATTTGTTTCTTAACTCCTAGTCTTGGTTTTTAGGAAAAAAAAGCAAATAGGAATTATATAAATTTGGGTAGGAAGATTTTCAAGTTGTAATGAAGTAACACGGGGTTCATATAGATAGCAGTAGAGAGGTAGGTGACAAAGAAGAGATTGACTGGAACCGAGTTGGTTATGATGTTTGTTCGTGGCTGGATCTGCTGGAGGAGATTTCCATTGAATTAAAGAACTTGATTATCAATATTTTCCTTTTAATTCTCAATAGTTTCTCATTTGTCTTAATCACCCCTAAGTTGTGCTCTGTTTATTCATTTCTTATGTGACAAAGTCTTGGCTTTTAATGTTTAGGAAGACTTAGAGTCACCACCTTTATATTTCTTGCATATGGGTTCTCCAAATGAAGTCATATAAATCATGTCAAGCAACTTTTTATTCTTGAAACTAGGTAATTGGATTTGTTGATATGAATCTGGGAAATTTCTATGTGGATTGGAGTTTGTAACATTTTTCCTAAAATGATTCGGGACGAAGATCTTATTTAAACCTTTTGGTAGCCAAAACATGTTGAGATACTCTCTAGGCAGCCATTTGGGAAACAGTTTGTCTAAAATTAGAAAGAAGATTGGTGTATGAGGGGAAATATTTACGAAGCAATTAGATTTAAATGTCAGCGTTTCCCACCAAAAGAAAGTTGCAAAGCTAGGAAAAATGCACAAAAGATATATGAAAATTTTGCTTGGAGTGCACTAAGCTCTTATTTTCAACGTCTTGCCTCTTTTTATTAATGATTTGACCCAATTTTCTTTATGTTTCAACGTTGCCTTCTTTAGCTTTGGATTCTTCTTTCCTTGTTACCTCTTGAAAGTTTAGTTATATATTTATCGGTTCTCATTTTTATCCGATTTCATCATTATCTTTGGCATGTATTTTATTCTTGAGTTATTTTTCTCGATACTTTCAGTTGGACTTTTGTTTTTGTTTGTAAAGTAATGTTACACATTCTTCCTTATGTTCTATTTTCTCATGATCTAAGCTAGTAGAAAAAATGTTGATTAGCTTTGAATGATATATTAGGTGTTTTTAATTGTACATTTTGAATTGTGGATATTCTGGTGTTAAAGAAAGATGAAGCGTGGAATTCTTTCCTTTGTTGCATACATGAAGTACCTTACCATAGTTAAGGAGAGATTATGAAATCCCATAGCTCACATTATTTTCCCATTTCTTCGAATTAGTGTAATTAGTCAAGCATCAAAATACCTATGTAAAACGAAAAATCGAATTTTTAAAAAAATGTAACCAGTAGAATTGGATGACAAAATGGAATTCACCATTAGATTGAATCTGGTAAGTGATTAACCAAACAGAATTTGTCGGTAAGAGATAGTGGTTTTTCGTTTTTAGGGGTGATGGATGTCAGTAGTAGCTCAGTCACAGAGATTGTTTACAAAAATTTCGAAAGTTGGGACGTGCGGGTTAAGGAATTTATTAGGATATAACTTGAACTTGAATGGAGACAAAATAAATCGCTTCGGGACAAAATCAGACCCGAGCAAGGGTGGACACGTGGCGCGACATGGGCCACACATCGACCAAACTTAAGTTGGGTAAAGAAGGAATTGGGGGCAAAAATGGCCCATTTTCACGGTTTTGAGCGTGAGAAAGATGAGAAGAGAAAATGAGGCGAGAGAGGCTTCCTCCCCGAGATCTACGGGGATTAGTTGGTCGGTTTTTATTAATTTCAGAAGCGAAGTTTATCACATCGGCCCGAGAGTGCGCATGGTAACTGAAAAAGGTTTCATGAAGATCCAGAGGGAGATTTGAAATTGAGTTTTCGGGTTTAGGAGGCTTCCCAGGTGTATCATGCTCTGAGGTGGGGATTCTTCTCACCCTTGGCTTACTTTGCATCTTTGGGCGAGGGGAAAAGAGGGTTTTTGTTTAAGGCACATTTGGCGAAGAGAAATGGGTTTTTGGGTTCTTCTGGAAGTGATTCTTCGTTTTGGGTGAACCTCGGTCGCCTAGGTAAAGGGTAAATCTTTTCCCATGGGAGATTTGGTGCTACGCGCTGGCGAGAGGGGAAGGCTCACTGGGTGTGAGCATGCTTGCCTAGGAGACCGGCGCTGCTCGCAGGCGAACCCGGGACGGGTGAGATGGGGATACGAGGGTACGCCTGGAGTGAGGGCGTTGCTCGTCTAGGCGAACCACTCCACCTAGGCGAAGGTAGGCTACGCCTAGGCAAGCCTATGACTATTTGAGGCCTACATTTGTGGCTTGTTTTTGGTCGATCTCATGGCCCGGTTTGTGATTGTTGTGGCTTGCTTCTTGGGCCATGGTGTGACTTGTTTTAGCGTGTCATTGCTTGATTAAGAGTGACATGTTTTGATGTCGATATGTGTGTTTAATATGTTGACATGTGATGGAGTTTATTGTCTCAAGTGGCCGCGGCATGGCTTGATTGTGAGTGTGCCGCGCGGCAATGTAGTGACTGTTGGGAAGCCAAATATGGGTACTCGACATATTTTGGCTGATGTGATGAATTGTTGTATTGCAATGGCGAACTCACGTAGGCTACAACACGGCCAATATTATTATCATTGCTTTTCATAGAATGACATGTTAAATGTGAATGTTGATATATGCTTGCATGATATATTGACATGAATGAAATAATGTATAGAAGTCATATGCAGGTGATGTGATTGTCCGTGGCACCGGTAAGTGGTGTGCATTATGTTGTCCATGTAGCATTCATTGTGCATGTGACATGATATAACATGCAATGGAATCTTATTGCGTATACACGAAGGGACATCGCGTTAAATGGGTGTGAGTGGTGCATGGATGGTTGTCGACACTGCGTTTGGTGGGCATTTGATTAAGGTGACTCAGTTAAATGGAGACTGACGTCTAATGAAGTCACACGGTTGAATAAAATGGTAAAATGTGTCACACCAGGCCCAGCTTAGGCGCGGGCGAAGGAGTGCTAAAACTATATTTGGGATTCTTTACTTACTTTTGAGACGCATTGAGTCGAGTCTCTTATAAATTGAATCAAATCACCATACTCCCCAAAGATCTAATAAAACTACCACCGTGATGGAGTTCTGATGTCACCACATACGATCCTGAGTCAGTTTATATCAATATCTAAAAAAGCGTATTTACATTTGCCCATATAATCGAGGCGCATAACCTACGATGATGAACTCTCTTACTAGTGTGTTAACTGACAGTGTATGCGAGAAGATCGCGGACGTCCTCATACTGTACCTACACGGGATTAAAAACGTCTTAAAACTGCAGCTTAGTGAAACATATAACATACTTTACACACGTGCATTAATACTCTTTACGGTAAACGCCTCATGATAACGAGATATCTGATGCACTTGAGATATCGTAATGTTTCATGAATTCATATAACACGATATCTGCAATACTTGTATATCAGACTGCCATATTAAGATCTCCGAGTAGTGAATTCTGAGCTTATACTTGTATAGCGTACTTATTTAGATCTCCAGTAGGAGTTCTGAGCTTTATACTTATCTTTTACAGTAGACCTATACTTACAATTCCAGGATCTCAGAGTAGGAGTTACGGGCTTATACTTGTACGGGTACCATAGGTCTTACGGGAGCTTATACTTATACGAGAGTGCAGAGTAGGAGTACTATAAATCTTGCCCTTGTCTGAAGTACCCTTAAGGTACTTTCGAATGAGCTTGATGTACGTTGCTTTCCTCTTATTCGTTATTTAAAGGACACTTATCCTTATAATTGTTTGACTACAGACCGGTAATAAGAAATGAGTAGGGCCAGCGGCGGTAAGTACCGAAGAGTCACTGATGCAATCTTGAGGTGTCATAGTACAAAGCAAAGTCTGCAGAAATACGATAGAAGCGTCGCACTAATCGGAGAGTACCAGAAAGTACTAAATGTCTTAGAAGCACTAATCGAAATCTTAGGAAATCTTAAAATGTATTCGATTGTCAGAGGAAATGCCCAGAAGTACTAAATATGCCGAAGCATTATCAGAGAGTGTCTTCGTACTAATCGGATCTTAGAAATTGCTATGCGTGCTTCCCTTACCTTTCAGTGCCATGTGGTCAATATGTCACGGTCTTAACCGAGTCCTGATTATATGTGTTAGAGGCTTTATCGCATATGGAAGGCATCGAGTTGCCAACTTAAGCCCATGCAAGGTGAGGGTACAGTCTAATTTTCTTTCCTTTTACCTTACAAACATGAAGGACCCTTTCATACATATAGGGTCCTTATTAGTCTAATATACAAACCATGTGAGAATATGAATAGCGAAAACAAAACAAAACCCACGGAATTTTTCGTGTTGTGAACAATAGCTCTGTTGTGACGTAACCTTTATTTTCTGACGTAGCCGCCGCCGTGGCGTAAGCGTCGCTATGTTCGCGTACGAGGTGGCCATCTTGCATGACGTGGTGCGCATGCGGCTTAGTATCGCCTAACTGCCGTGGGGTCCCAGCCCATGCCAGTAGTGAGACTCAAGAAATACTTGATTTTGCTCATTTTGTCACTTTTCCCAGAAAACCAACAAAATCAAAAAGAAAGCTTCGTATGTCTGCGGTAAAACATCTCCCAGTGGGTTTCTTGACAGTAATCTGTTCTTAGAGATTAATTAGAAGGGTGTTTCCGAGCTGACTAGATTACTTGTAAGTTGAAGTTAACTTCTAACACACCCAAACATGTCCATACACCATAAACCAAGAGTCACAATTCCTTACTCGAAGGGAGGATTCCATATTCATGTCATCTGGCCCAGGGTTTTCTGACCCGACTTTCAAGAAATACAGGGTTAGGATGAATTCACAACTAAACCACTAGAAATGGAACCCATAATAATAAGCACAAAACGCTTCCGTACAAGTTCCATACAAAAACATAGCCATTCATACAACAATTCCATACTGAATGGTTTTAAGCCACAAATACCTAGGTTCCTTCTACAGTTCCATACCATGCTCTTTTTTTTTTCCCTCTTCTTTTTTCCTTTCCCTTGGCACCTGTTCCTCCTCTCTTCTTCTTCGTTTTGCTCTCCCAATGAGGGAATGGCTTGGCCCTTATCCGTTTGATCTCTCCATTTTCATTTTATTACACTTTGGATTCTCCCCGATTTCTTTCTATTTTTCTGACACCTCTGCATTTCACGAAATAGCCATCTTCTTATCTTATATCTTTTTTATATCTGTTTTGACCAATTCCACTTTTGGCCTTACTTTTAGGTTTTGAGGTACTCTCCACCCTTAGCAAAATAATAATTGAAAAAATTCAAATTATACCTACAAAATACCCTACAAAAACTATGCGACTGAGATTATAACAACTGAAGGGGTGTTACGATGTACTATTACGGTGTGCATGAAGGGATAGATACCCCCTCGAGATGAAAGACCGAGTCAATTATGAACAGGAGCCTGAAGTCCCAAATGGTGAAGGCGTAAAAGTGCTCATCTGGAGTTTGCGAGCCTACGAGTCTTGACACGAAATTTCACTACCTGGTAGCGTGATTTTGAATATAAAATTATCATTGTGATGTACCATATAAAAAGCTTTTGGATTGTAACGAATGAAATTTGTTTTGAAAATGATCATTGGATATCTCATCCGGCCGCGGTTTCATCACCACCGTGCCGCGAGTGGGCGATCTAGATCCTCGTGCTATGTTAATCTCTTATGTGGCGCCAGCGAGATCCATCGCCAGTTATCTTTAGTTGAATGTTTGATGATTGAATGCGCCACTAACAGGTGACGATAGCTCTGTGAGTCGTTTGCTCTCTCTTCCGTGGCACCTTACCCTTGATGACACCCCCGAGTTAAAGGTGCGGGGCTTGCAGGTGGGCGATGCCTCAGACGAGGCCGTGATTGTGAAGAAGGCCGACAGCCATGGCGTATGATGATGTTTTGTAAGTGCTTGGGACAAACTAGTTCTAGCAGTATTTGGCATATAAAAAAATTCGTAATTAGAACTCTTTTGGACTATTATAGCCTAAGTGATGGAGACGCTCTTATGACATGCCAGGCCAGAGATTTGTGGTGGGCTCTTGTGGGGGCACTTAAGTGCATTATTCTCATATTTTAGCTTAAATATGAATGAATGAGTCCCAGATGAAGGGCGTATCAATCTGTGGATTCAGGAAGTAACTCGGTGTCCACGAGATATTAGTCAGATTCAGTACTAATCTAGAAGCATTTCAATGACTAGATGATTCAATAAAAGAAAAACATCATTTTGTCACATTCATCTTATCAAAATGACACTAATCATAAGATAATGACAAATATCAAAATGTGCACATGTAATATGAAAAACATGAGCTTTCCTTACAAAATACATGAAAAAGGCAAAACTCCCACTAAAACAAAGAGTCTAGGCTTCTAATAATCCCATGCAGGTGATGTGTTCTTGAAACACACAAATAGGTAAGTCTTGGTTAGTGGATCTGCCCGGCAATCTTAGTTGTAGGCGTGTGCTCCCGAGCTAAAGATGAGGACTTCTGCAACTTTCTTTTTAACAAAAAAGAACTTCACATCAATATACTTAGAGCGAGAAGTGCTTCTAGCGTTCCTTGGGAAAGATATAGCTGCGGAATTATCATTGAACAATGTGTGTCGATGATCTAAGTGAGTGAACAACCTGCAAAAGTGAAATGAAGTCTTACCTTTACCTGACCATATTTGAATGACAGTAGCCTTATAACACGCACATACTCTACCTCCATAGTAGAAGAAGTTGTAAAGTGTCCAGTTTACATGACTTCCCTTTCCCGCAACGACTCCTTTTAGCCATCATAAAAGATATAACGGAAAGAAGTGGACTTTTATCATCCATCTGACTGCATAATCGGAATCATTTAAACCAACCTCAGAGTGCGACCGCGCCCGATATGTCGACATGAGATCCTTGGTACCTTGAAAGATTCCTCAAAACTTTCTTAAGTAGCTTTCCAATGGCTTTGACTAAGATCGCTCAAATACACCTGATGCAGCGATAAATAAAGCAATATCAGGGCGTGTGCATACTTAAGCATACATCAGGCTACCCACAACTGAAGAATAAGGGACTACTTTCATCTGATCTCTCTTAAGATCATTTTGAGGACATTGGCCTTTGGAAAATCTGTCACCCTTTACAATTGGTGCATTTTCAAAAGAACATGATTACATATTGAACCTTTTCAGAATGTGTTCAATATACGTCTGTTGAGGTGATGCTGCAAGATGTCACTAGGTCACATCGCGAAAGTATCTGTATGCTGAACGCCAAAATACTTCCCAAGATCCTTCATATCAAAATGGCTAAACATTAACTGTTTTGTCTCAACCAACAGGCCAATACTATTGGCTGCGAGCAAAATATCATCAACATATAAAATCAAGAATATGTATTTGCTCCCATTGACCTTCATATATATGCATTGATCGACGATATTCTCCTTAAATCATTAAAAGCGGTGCTTGACTTCATCAAATACGATACCGCAGCTTAGAAGCTGTTTTAAACCATAAATGGATTTGCGGAGTTAAGCAGCCCAGTAGCCGCACCTTCCTCAAAGCGATAGGTTGAGACACGTAAACATCCTCGACTAAGTCTCCATTCGAAAGTTGTCCTAACATCCATCGATGCAACTCGATCAAAATGAGCCACTATAGCCATACGTAGAGTCTTTAGTGGACATGGGAGATAAGGTTTCCTTAAAATCAATAATTCTAGATTACTTGTAACCCTTAGTCACTAATCTTGCTTTACTTATCTCCCTACCGTCCCTTGGCATCGTAGCAGTCTTGAACACCCATTTGGACTGATAGGTCTACAAGCCCAATTAGCAAATCTACCAAGTTCACTGCTTGTATTCTATGACATGGATCGTTTCATCTTTCATTGCGTTGATCGAAGTGGATTGAGGACTAACGATGGCTTATTTATAGGTGATTCGTATCTAATACATCCACTACATCATACTCATGCTCTTAAAAGTAGATAATGTAGTCATCTAAAATTACGAGCTTCACGCCTCGAAGGCTCCTCAAGGGTATATTTATAGTACATTTAAGACTCTTGGATCACACATTTGTCAATTGGTTCATAAATCGATAGTGGCTCTTGGATCTTTGGTGACAACGAGACTAGAGATCGGAGAAGAAGCAATAGGCATAGGAATAAAAACTTGGTGTTCTTTGAACACAATTTCTCCTGACCCTTGGCTTGTACTAGTATCATCCTGCAAGCTAGATAGTTAGGTCCGCAATCACTCTGGTGGTGTGTAGCAGACGATAAAACACAGAACCTCTTGATCCACACTTATGCTTATTGAATATCCACTAATGGTTTTGGATTAAAGTTCTTGAATGCGGAGTTATACAATCTCACTTCTACCTTGTAGCCCCCAAACGTAAAATGACAAAGACCCCAGAGCTTCTTTTGTAGACCATAACTCATATGGAACAAACAGACTTTACTAGGCACTTGGTTTAAATATAATGCAGGTTTCGGAGCTTCATCCCCCTGAGAACTGGGTGGTGAGGAATTAATAAGCATACATCACACTATATCAAGAAGTGTGCTGATTCACTCCTCATAGCAATCCCATTCTATTTGAGGAGTACCAAGCATTGTATTGAGCATAAATGCCGTCACAGAAGGTGCCATAAAATGGTCAAGGATTGCGTCATGTCTGCGTCATAGCTACCATTATACTCACCACCTTTGTCGAGAATGAACCACTTTTGATCTTCTTCCCTTGTTAGGGGGCTGAAACTTTACTTTGTTTGGCGACCTCGAAAGAGTCGGAGACTTCTCATGAATGACCTCAATAAAAACCATAGCAGGAATAATCATTAATGGGCGTGATGAGTGTTGTAAGGCACCATTGCGGGAGAAATTGAATGGCGTAAATATTTGTATGAATAACCCCAAGCGACTTAGTGCATCTATTCATCTTATTCTAACCTTGGCGGGTTCAGTTTCTTATTGATCTGTCCTAACGAGTATCGAAATGCGAAATCAAGATGCAGGAAAAATCTGTTAATAATTAATCTCTTCATTCTGTCTGAGAAATATGACTCAAACGCTTATACCAAAGAGTGGAAGATTTTTCATTCAATCTCAATCGTTTGGAGCTACCAGTAGTATTAATAGTAAGGGTAGAAGAAACAGAAGGCAAAACAGACAACTCTAATATGTAAAGACTCCCCTGAAGTACTACGATTACCAAATGACCCGAGAGAAAGTGGTTGCGAATGCTAGAATCTATACAAATACCGCAAAGACTCATACGGGTAAGAGCATTTCACCCGACCATCTATGGCGCCGAATCGGGTCCGTTAATGACCGTCGACCGCAGCTTTATGAATATCAGTATCGCGATATCACGCTCATTTGTCTCATATATGGAACCCAGTTTCACATTTAATTTTCTTACAAAAACCAATTTGTAATAATATTTCACAAGAGTTTATTCTCCCAAACTATATACTTTTATATACTTGAAATATATTAAAAACTAGATTATGCACAATATACTTTACAAAAATAATTCTCAAGGCCACAACCCGGCCTTCTTCGTACATGCGGCCTCGAAGGAGCGTCGTCTTCTCGTGTACCTGAAAAGGGGGTCCCACAAAGGGGTGAGCAAAGCCCAGTAGTGATAATCTCCTCTGAGTTACTCCAGCTACCTAAGTCTTTCCATCTGATAGCCTTGTATGAGGTAAGTAAAACATGCAAGTTACTCTTCGAATATGCATATGTCATGGATGAGAATGTGACTCACCCTTACCCCCGTCCTCGAGCATCTGGCGACTCCCTCCGCGTACTGGCGAGTGTGGCTCTTGTTCAAAACAAAAAGGTTTTGTTCTCGAAACACCTTCTGGGGATTTCGAGTAAATACATTGGACTATAGGCGAATTCTTGGATATTTCTCCAACAGTCATGGGTCCTCATCGAAATAGACTGTTGAATGACTCTCCAAGAGCAATTCTTACGAAAATCTTCCTTTGAAATTCCTTACACAACCATTTTTCTTTTTAACCATGTCATGCTCCTTTATTACTTCGGTTTGATGCGTATGAAATCTGATATGCTATTTCCATGATAATTCATGTTAATATATTATGTCGTATATTAGCGGGAGTTTATACAATCGACATGATGTTCACTGTATGCGCGATAACGTAAATTAGCTCTACGTGGGCTAATACACAAGCCGACGGTCCGTCTTGGGCGCGACGCGTCCACACGACAACACAATTTTCATGTTGATGAGCAAGCCACGATGCACAACAAGGTCACCATCTTGACCCATCCAATCGGATACCTCACGGCCCCTTCACAAACATGAACCATTTTGGTTCCAATCATCCATACAACATCAACAACCAGAAAACCTAGAAACTTTTTAGTTTTAGGTTCAAACCAAACCTGGCAGTCTTGAGCTGTGTGAAATACGATCATAGAAATCCTCTATCCTTCAATCCCAAGTTTTTTGGAACTAAACCATATGGCCTCTCATGGCCTCCGTAGATAACCCTACCATACCCAATCTGTTTCTGACATGCTATCACCGATGGTCATGTTATATCCGACGATATACACATGTCGACACAGCCCAGAAGTAAAGCGAGCAGCTTGGTACAAAACACCGAGTCGAGGAAAATTTGTGATCACCTTGTCCCCCACAGGAACATGGTTGGAATAAATGAAGCTCAATGGGTTCATAGAGTCGAGAACACCAAATAAAGTTCGAATAGAAAAAGTTATGACCTATGAAGTTGGAGGGAGTCACTCGTAGTCGGTTCTAGCCAGAAATTTGAGGCCCGACTGGCTGAGCTCGCGAAGCACCCAGTATCCTCCACGGGCATAAAATGGAATCTTGACTCAATGGGTTCTATAGAGTCTAAGAACACCCGAAGCGAGGTCGGATGAAGGAGTTATGACCTTCGAGAGTTGGAGGTCATGTCGTAGTCAAACTCAATCGAGCTCCGACTTAGCGAGGTGTCCTGACCTGTCAGGCTGGGCTGACCTAGCTGAGCTCACCTACTGCACTCCACAGGCACATTTCTGGAATCTTGACTCAATGGGCTTTCCATAGAGTCGAGAACACCAACGAGTTCGGACCGATGAGTTATGACCTTCGAAGTTGGAGTGTGCGTAGAAAAAGTAAACCAGTAGTGACCTGAATTGGCCAAGCTGACCTGACCTGGCCGAGCTCATCCTGACACCCAATGTCCTCCACAAGCATGTGAATGGAATCTTGACTCGATGGGCTTTCAGCCAGAGTCGGAACTTAACCCTGAAACGAGTTCGGACGAAGAAGTTATGGTCGATACGAGTTGGAGCCCTCGCATGAAGGTCGATCTGGCGAGCTAACCTGAGCGTTTGCGGCGTCGACGGCGACCTGTAGAGGCTGGACCTACGGCTGGGGCTGACCTGCGGCGGGAGCTGACCTGCAGCAGGCCGACCTCTACGGGCTGACCTGCACAGCTTGACCTCCCAGGGCAGCCTGCCGCACATTAGAATGTTCGAATTAAGACCATAACCCAGTGCACCTTGGGTCGGGTGAGAAATTGAAGCCTAACATCAAGTTCATGATGTGGTACACCATTTACAGAAGGGCCTTGCCAAATTTCCTTTCTTTCCCATCCAAACCGGAGTTCTAAAAGTCAGTTTCATGTGTACTACAACAATGTGGCAGCTTCTCATGGTTCAAAATACAACCAACCATTCCCCTTAGGGCAAGACAACCACCACACAATCCTTAGGATAGAAAGTAACCAAAGTAGGAGAAGACCTACCTCTTGGAGTTTGTCGAAACTCCTCGATTCCGGTCTCTATGCGAAGCCCTTACCATGAGGATGAACTCTTCCTCTTGCTCCGCTTGAAACCGTCGGTCCAATTGCCTAGAAATTTAGAGAGAATGTGGAGTCTCTCTCTCTCTAAAACTCTCTCTTTTCAAATCTGGTTTGCCTTTTCCTCTCCCTCCTCTCTGATAGGTTGGGAGAAAGATAGAGATCCATTGGGACCATCCTCTCACTTGCCAGCATCCATTCCTAAGTGGCTCCTTGGATTTATATCATCAATCCCTAAACTGGATTCGCCGATCGTGTAGCATTCAAAAATATACCACTGCGGTTTTAACGTATTTAGGGTGTTTTGTAACATAATTTGAATGTTTGTGAATTTAAATGCTGACATGGAAATTGAGGAACCCGGAAACTGTACAATACTTAAGGGCAAATATGTAATTTGCCAAAAATGGGCATAGAAGTCAAAAGATGAAAAGGCTATAGGTTAAAAATAAATTATGTCTAAGTTGATTTTCAAAAGAGAAAACAAGGACTAAATCTGAGTAAGAAAACTTAACCCCGAAAAAATGGGGTTTTTGAGGCGAAACGAGGCATAAAAGAATATTTTTGGTTTAAGACCAAAATTGAACTCTCATTTTGAAGAGAGAACAAGCGAGTGGAGGGGAGAAGAGAGAAGGGGAGAAAGAAGAAAGAAGAGAGGAAGAGGAAGAGAAGAAGAGAGAAAGAAAGAAAGGAAGAAGAAGAGAAGAAGAAAGGGGAGATAAAAAGGTATGGAAACTAATCTTGGGGTATGGAAATCATGAAAATTAGTAGTGGATACATGACCTTTGTATGGATTCTATGATTTTAGTGTTATGGTGTAAGGATCACTTAGTTTCTCCCAGTAGTAAGATATGTTTAGGGGTTGTGGAGTTTGTAGGAAACCCCAACACTAGAATGAATTCTTGTATGGAAATCATCCACCCAATCCCTTTGTTTTTAGGGTTTTGTTATGAGAGGGACCTAGGAGTCCCATTACATGTGTGTTTGGGTTGAGGTTATGTAAAGCATGGACATGGTTGCTTTTGTTCTAGGTTTTGATAGAGACTCTAGATTTCTTGAAGTTGGGATGAAGTAAAACCACAGGCCCTTGTATAAAAAGATGAATAGAAAGCGTGTTTGAGTTGATATTAGAGTTCATAAGATGAATTGAAAGATGATTTGAGTAAAAATAAAGATTTCAAGATGAATTTGGAGTGGTCTTGATGTGTATATGGAGTATTGGATTGATTTGGGTATCAACATATGGAAAAATTGAAGAAAAACACACATTCTGGACATTTTCGGGGGACTGTCGGGGTACACCTTTGAGGACTGTGCAGTCTTTGCCCTCGAGAACCCGAACTGTGCCGTGCAGGTTAGAGTTGTACCGATACGGGTGAAGGTGTTACGTTTCTATTTTAAGCCAAGGCGTTAAGTATTTTGGCCATAACTTTCTCGACTACGTCCAGGTTGAGTGATTCAAGTTTCTGATTAAAATAGACTTCAAGGAAAACCAAACATCCTCAAATAGATACCTTCAAATTCTGACTCTAGGTGGCCCAAAAATTATTTAAAAGTAGGTATGTTGAAACGATTTAAGTTGATTTTTGAACATAGATTAGCTCGGTTGTTCAGGACGTAACTCGAGTTCAGGTGCTCGAATTTGGAGTGATTTCGATTGGGGAATGAGCCGTGCACCTTGGCTTCAAATGATCTGAAAGAAAAGTGTCAAATATGGAGTCAAGACCTTTGGAAAATGAGTATTCTGGCTGCCACGAAGTGTAATATCGGTAAATTAGTAGTTTGGCGTGAAAATGTCGTAACTTTAGTTTGGATGATCAGATTAGACCAGTTCCCGATTAAGTAAAGAGTAGATTAAATAGAGGAATAAGAATAAATATGATATGAATATAGGATTATATGATATGAATATATGATAGACATCACAAATGAATAGATGGAGCATGCTAGGGAACTCATGATAGAAATGCATAAATGCTAAGAACGATAGAGATAAGTAAAAGATGGCAAAACACACGAATGTGTATCTGTACACGAATGATATATATATATATATATATATATATATATATATATATATATATATATATATATATATATATATATATATATGCTATATATATATATATATATAGGAATATGAACGAATGAATGTATCATGAGAAAAATATAGGAATATGGGTATTATAGAGATATGAGGCAGAAGCTAATGAAGTACAAATATGAGAGCAATACAGTTAAAGTAATGATGAGTATATATTGCATAAGCAATCATGATACTTGATAGTTATTCGTAGCATGAGATATGTACGAGAAGATGTAATAAAGCAGTTACTATATCGACCCGAGTAGAGGGATAGATTAATAGGCTAGAGAATAAGTCTGCCGACATATAGGATTACATTTTGTGCTCGGTGGCCCAGAAAATCACCCTGGGCCTTAACCGGGCCCTTCGTAGATGGTCATTGTCTTGAGCAATGTGCTTGGCTGTCCCGAGGCCCTTCATAGATGGTCATTGTCTCGAGCAGTATTAACGAAACCTACGGGCCTTTCATGAACCAGCATTTCATCACCCAGTAAGTCTGACGCCTTCGGACCCTTCATAGTTTACGTATCCACTTCTTTGGTAATTTACAAGCATGAGAAGTGAAAGTAATAACAAGAAAAGAAAGTATAACATGAAAGCTTGAGTTTATAAAGTGAGTACAAGTATGAATATGGTAAAAGATAAAGTACCCACAGATACCTCTATAAAATGTTACGTAGTACCTCTTTGGTACTTCCTTATCAAATCTGATACGTACTCTTGTGTCTAGTATAAGATCCCGATCTGATACGTCTTTCAGTAAAACAGAGTATAAGATCAGCTAGACGAATAGGATTACACGTAACCTGAAGTATAAGATCGCATTAAGACAAGAGTATATCTTTCTGTAAGACAAGTATAAGATCTAAAATCACAAGGGAATAAGTTCGAGTAAATGCAAGTATAAGTTCAGTGAACCCGGGATCTCTCTTGGTAGTACAGAGTATAAGATAAAGTACGAGTATAAGTTTTGTAGTATACGGTCCTTACGTATGAGGATAAGGATTCCGCAATACCGATATATGTTCCATAATATCTCACGTAGTACCTCTGGTGCCTCAGAACAAAGGGTAATCTCAGTAGTATGAAATTATAAGCCCTATGGTATAGAGGTATAGAGCTTTTGTAGTACACTGGGGTATCTCTGTATAAAGCATATAGAGATCACGTGAACTCTATGGGAGATTTGAGATAGATATAAGGAAATGCAGTATGTGGATAAATAAGAGGATGTGGATAAGTATCGGAGTTTGACGAGAGGTTCAAATATATGTCCTTTGGGAAGTCCCGAATAATTATAAGTGCGAGACAAGTATCGATATAGTTTAAGAATATATATGTCATTTTTGGGAGACTGGGCATTATCATACGATCTGGCTTATAGTATGTGTGTCTAAGGGAGATTGGAATAAGAATAATTATGTCATAAGTGTAAGATCTGGGTAAGTATAAGTTTGTTATAAGTATAAGTTTAGTACCGTATACGAGATATCTGAAAAAGCATAAGTTTGTTACAAGGATAATTATGTATGTAAATGTGTTATATGAATTCATGAAGATTATGATATACATTTACTTGTTATATGTTTATTATGATTCGATATAAATGCATGTGTATCAGAGTATAAGTTATAAAAATATGTTTCCCGGCTCAAAGGCGTAAAAAAACAGCACGGGTTTTAATCAGGTGTAGGTAGAAGAAGACATCGAAAACCATATCTGGTGGGCGGCCTACTGTGAGGTTAAATCACAGTGGGTTCACGCTACGATTTGTAAATGTAAAGAAATCTGATTTTATGTATAAACGGGACTCGATATATGCATGTATAGATTTTGATGGACACCACTCGGGTGATGATTCTTTTGATATGTATATGATATTTTTTGATTATGTTATAAGATGTGGAGCCATACCCACCAGGGGAACAAGTTCGACTTTGAAAAAAAAAAATAGGTAAAGAGCCCCAGTATATGGTCTCGTCCGAAGCGGTTCGAATGTCCAGTCGGTAGATTGGACCAGTGAATCGGGGCGTGACAAATCATGTGTTGCCACATGTCTCTTCTAGGTCTCACTTGAGCTATTTGTTTGACTAGCCTCCCACTTGACATTAATGCCGTCTTTGACTGCGGCATCAAATCGCCAGTGTCATGGCCTCTCTCAGTCGTATTTCGCCCAGTGAAATTTTGGTATCTCGGGTCGGCCAATTCTGACGATGATAGCTAACAGATTTCGCGAGATGAGTTGATAATTGAGAAGTCAGTTTAGATCATCAGAGATGCAGAAAAATTCCGGATTTTAGTAGAAATTACCATTTACCCTTTCTGGTCGAATTTTGGGGTTTCACACCATCACAACCAAATGCGTCGATTTCCACTCTACTGGAATTAAATGATTGTGCAATTCATGACTATAGTGGAAATTTTCCGCAAAAGCATCTACCAAATAATAAAATGTCGATAGGGCAACTTCATTATCCATATGGATGTAGCAAATTGATGCGCAGGCAGAGAAGTACGGTTGCAACATCAATTCTAAAAAAGAGTATCGGAACATGCTTAGCATATGACTCACGAGGAGGCAGAGTTCTTAAGCATTCAATATTTCTAATTTTCACCTAAGTGCAATAATACTAATAATTTATTCTATTAACAATCATTTATAAATGAGTAAACGCCATTTTTAAAGACTATTAATATTGTGAAAGAAAAGGAAATAATAAAAATATTTGCAAATTTGGATTAAGAATTAAATTTTGTTCCAAAAACAAATTTAATACTTAATGGGATAATAGAGTAAAAGTGGGGCAAAAAACATAAAATTTGGCTTCAAAAAAATCCTCATGAATAATCTCAAAAAAAAGATTAATAAATAAAATCAAAATGAATATTTAATTCTATATTTCTTTTTCATAAACCTTCAAGAGTTAATGGAACAAAAGGAATAAATCCAAAAAAAAAAAAAAAATCATGTCTGTCCCACAGACAATTGCTTGAGAGAATGTATAAAAGAGACAATATATATATATATATATATATATATATATCTATATATATATATATATATATTCTATTTTTAATTACTTAAGGCTACATTTATATTAGTCAAACAATAAAAAGGAAAAATTATAAGTTGAAATCAGATTCATTATTGCTTGTCACTTTTTCCGTCAATAACAATTAAAACCTTTTTCTATAGAATATATATATATATATATATATATATATATATATATATTTATTTTTAATTCTTAAAGGCTACATTTATATTCGTCAAACAATAAAAAAGGAAAATTAATTATAGGATTGAAATCAAATTCATTATTGCTTGTCACTTTCACGTCAATAACAATTGAAACCTTTTCTTTTTTTAATTTTATTTATAAAAAATCAATCCAATCTCATAGGAAAACGTGTAGACCATATCAATCACGGTAACTCAAATATGATTCTATTCTCGTCACATATATACTCTTTATATATTTATCAAAAAAATATGACTATATAAGTTTTACATTCTAAAGGCAAACACGGATCCATTACATCAAACCTATTTTTTATTTCATTTTTTTCAAAATAATTAAAAATAAAAACGATCTTTTCATTTTCACTTATAATTTGAGACATCAGCAAAGAAAGAAAAAAAACCGGGAACTACTAAAATGTAAAAACCAAAAACAACGGAAAAAATACGAATCAAACCCAAAAAATATAGAAAAATAAAATTGACAACTTCAACGTCAATTAAAGTTTTATACAAATTCTTAAATTATTTTGTAGAATCAAAAGTATTTATTGATTCAAAAAATAATTGATCAATAATCAAAAGACCCAACAAATACATTACAAAATAATAATTTTTTAACAAAAACATATCAATTCGTAGTGTGTACCAAAAAGCATATCGGCATGGATTAAAAGTGTTAAGTGTGATTAAATCTTTGAAATCTACACGGGGTCAGGATCAAAGCAAATGTAAGGTTGAAGATAGTTCTTTTCTGCTACCCAAAGTGTGTTATACCAAACCCTTGTAAAATTCTGGGCTACTATTTGAACGATGGATCTTGGCACGTCAATTTAGGGGTTCATTTCTTTTTATTATTATTTTTGTTTTGGCTAATGGATAAGTCTATCGCAACAAGGAAATCATTTACCGAGAATTCTTCTATCGCGCTGCGTCCTTATCGTGTATGCGGCGCCCACGGCGCCTGTCGTGTGCGCGCAGGTAGCTGTGCGGCGCTCAAGCTAATGATGTCGCGTACTTTTTCAGGGGTTCATCGTACGCCAATCTGTTATTGCCAACTACATCGCGTATTGTGCCATGTCGGCGACCGACCTCCTGTCAAGACCCGAACTTCGATCCGCATTCTAAAATGTCATGTCGAGACATGGGAACTAAATCCTTATCAAGTGCGGCGCGACATAATTCCCCTGTCAGCGGCGCACATCTACGTACGTGCCACCCAGGGCCTATCGTGCGGCGCGGCCTCCTTTGGTATGACACAGCGCGGCCAGCGCGCATTGTCATCTTGGCGCCCGACCCTCTCATGCCCGACCTTCTTGGGTGTGCGACGAGCTTTTTGTTGGCCATCTCTGTCGTGACGCAAAAATCCTGTTCAAAATGAAATTCTCTACTGGCCAGAAACTCCCATTGCGACATAAATTGCTCTGTCGCGACATGTTCTCACCTTGGCGACTCTTTTGTGACCTAAAAATACTATGTCGCGATAAAAAATCTACCCAACCTGGCCGACTATGTCGCAACATATAATTTCTCTATCGCAAGACAAAAGCTCTCCATTTGGCCACACACTATCGCGACATAAAACCTCTCCACCATTGCCAACTCTGTCTCGACATAAAACATTATGTTGCTACAGAAAACTCCTGGTCTGGCCAACTCTGTTGCAACATAAAAATATTCTATCGCGACAAGAGACCCTTTGGTCTTGGCTAAACTCTGTCCGCGACGGAAAATGCTGCAGTAAGCGACCTGACCCATTGAAATCCATCGCGACCGCAATGATTTTACGTAAACAATTTGAAATCTCTTAACTTTAACCAAGCTCCTATCGCGCCCCAACCTCTTATCGTGGCGGAGTCTTGGTACGCAACAAAGGAGCCTCTGTCGCGACATTGTCCGCGACGAGAGCAACTCTGATCTTGACCGGGAACACCTGCGAACCCGAATCTGATGCGACGCGAACCCAGCGTCGCGACCACGGAACGAGAAAACTGCCAGCGGCGGAGAAAACCTTGTCGCGACCCCGAACGCCCAGCGGGTGGCAGTAGCCTTTATGGCCCTTTTCTGCGCCTCCCGACTCTCTCTCACCCCCAGGAATTTAGTAATTTCCATACTAGCCTTTATACCCAATTTGCAAGCAGTATAAGATCTGGGAAAACTATTAACACTACACTGAACAAGTTCAAAAATAAAATTTTATTACAAAACTTCTCATTTACATATGCAGAAACTGGGTTCTCTGCCCAAAATTTAACAAAAACTGGATAATTGTCTATAATTTTACAAAATACATGAATAAACTGTGATCAGCCTTTCTTCACAACTAAGATCTTGGATGTGTTTCATCCTAGTGTACCTTATTTGAAAAGTTTTCCCAGGAAGGGGTGAGCAATGCCAGTAGATGAATTTTCATACAAGGGCTACTCCACTACCCTAAGTCACATGCAATGGAAGAAACACACACACATTTAGTAAAAGTATGCACATTCCTATTCGAATGTCTGTGCCGTGCCCGATACCTCATTAAATGCATAAACTCCTCACACATGCATTTTCCATGTATGAAAATTGTTTTGAAACAAAGATTTTTGTTTTTGAAAACTCATTGAACGATCTACGATATCATTCATTTGGACAACCCTCCCAGATATAATTCCCATTGGACATACTCCGATAAGATTTGTTGGACAACCCTTCGATAAAATTTATTGGACATACTCAGATAAGATTTGTTGGATAACCATCCGATATAATTTATTAGGACATTCTCTCAGATAAAGTTTGTTCAAAAACCATCATGCGCTCCACACATTTCCGATGTCCCCATGCATATGAAATGTGAGTAATGTCATTTCATGTCAATTCATGTTACACATGCATAATGGGAAACTACATGCAACATTAATAGATCATGGAAAATTATATTTCCTACATATAATTTACATCCATCAAGTATCTCACGTCAATACATCATATAAGCATATATCAACATGATTTTTCACACAACCATCATGTTATTCATTTTCCGGCTGATAACAAATAAAAAACGGCACATACCGGTCTAATAACGGTCCAAGAATTTAGTCGGCGCGGCGGTCCCGAATTTCCACATTGGGATGACTCACTGATCCTCCACATTGAGAAACCCATGCCATTAAATGACTCTGGCAGGAATAACTAAAGTAGGAGAGAGAGCTACCTCTTGGAGTTTGGCGAAAACCCCATATTCTTGTACCTATGCAAAGCTCTCGTCGCGTAGATGAACTTTGCCTCTTGTTCCGACAAAAACCGACGGCTCGATCTTCGTAAATCTTAGAGAGAAGGTAGAGCTTCTCAAAACAAAACTTTTCATGTCTTTTCTTTTTCTTTACTCGCTTCTTCCTTCTCTCCCAGAATTGATCCACTTGATTCAAGAGTGGGAGAATTTCCCTCCCCCACCTTCTCCTTGCCACATGTCTCTTTCTCATTGGCTTTATTTCCTTATCTTATCGAATACTTGGTCATGTTTCTCTAGAGGGTATGACATGTGAGTTCCATGGGTCACCTTAAACTTCACGACTTATCTCAGCATAACACATGTCTTAATGTGAGCATGTATCTTTTCCTTTTTATTGATAGTATTGTCGTGTCACGCTGAATTTAATGTTAAGTCTTGGGTCTTCTGTGCGTGGCTCTCGTCTGCGAGTATTACTTTCCTCCTGTTGTCATGTGGCGACTACATGGTCATGCTATGTGACCTTTACTCCTTGTGTTACGACACTCAATATTTGAAATACGAAATTGACTATCTCGTGAATCGATGAAATTCGGTAGGTATGAATTTGCGAACAATTCAACGGTGAAGTCAGTTTAGATGCATCGAGATCTAGAAAATTTAGGTTTTTAGCCTGAAATTACAGTTTACCATTTTTATAAAGATTAGCAGATTTTTCCAAGGATTTTACAATGGAACCATTGTGCTTTAGTCAATGAACTTACCAAGGAAGAGAGAGAAAGATAAAACCATGAGCCTAGAGCTAGTTAATGTTAAATAATCTCATAAATGACCCATAATTAAAATACACAATTATCTGACTAAAATTATAATATACTTATACTTAGTTCCATATTAATAAATTAATCTAACATATACTATATATTCTAAACCACACTCTTCTTTGTAAATACACGCTATTATCCTATTATATCTATAGGAATAGCAGTTGTCATTATTAACTTTCCAAATAGCAAAAGCAATTTGCCCCGAATCATCAGGTAAACTAATCATTATTTTCTTCCATCATGTCGTGAATTGCACCTTGGCTATCTAAATAAAGACGTTTTTCTTTTTTTGTTCTTAGCTCTTATAAGAAACTTTGAAGCCGAAATCATCTCATACTAGCTTCTATGAAGTAACAATATATTTCACCTTAGTAATTAGGGAAACTATTTTAGTAATGGACAAAGTTATAATTTTCTGTAATCGAGAAACAAAACTTTTGGTAGTTACATGGGAAAAGGTGTATCAATGACCCTGACTTTATACCCTAAGTCTAATTTTGTTCATAATTTTTTTTAGGTCCAGTCGTATGTGAAACCCCAGAAAATCCGAATTTTTAAAAAAAATGGTAAAACGGTAATTTCGGTCGAAAAATAGAAATTTACCACAGATCTGGATAGTGAAATGGGCTTCATCGTTGAAATCGTCTCGCGAGAATCTAATTTCACACAAAAAATAAATTTCGTCGAATTAGAGACGAGTGAATTTTGGCGTTTTCGAAGCATAAGTGTCTTCAAGATACGCCATATGACAACCGAGATAGTGACACATGGCAAGAGTCATGTGGTGCACTTGAATGTGGCTTAGAATTAGTCACATGATTGATGATGCAATAAAAGAAAATAAAGGAATTAAGAAAAAGGAAAAAAATGATAATAATAATAATAAAATTTAAAAAAGAAGAAGATAAAAACGTAAAAAAAACAAAAAGAAAAGTCAGAAAACGAAGAGAGGAAGAGCGTTAGTGAGAGAGATTTTGTTTTATTTTTTCTTCTCTTCACTTCTTTCTCAGATCTATGAAAATTGGACCACAGGTTTTCGTCGGGGTTGAAGGCAAAGTTGATCCACGCAGCGAGGGCTACGCGTGGGCACCAAAATCTTGGAGTTTCATCAAACTCCGAGGAGTAGGAATTTTCTACTTGTGTTATTTCTAGCCCGAGTCGTTTAATGGCTTGAGATAGGCTTAAGGCGTGAAAACAGTAAATTTGATTCCCGATTTTTTTGCGGTGAGTGTAGGAATTACAGGAATTTTTGAGATTTGTTTGAAACGATCCCCGAAAATTTTGAATTTTTGGGGCCCATTTTCTCACGGTCGGGCTAAATTTTGAGGATTGTTTGCGACGATCCAGAACGAGTTTTTCGGGACTATTTTTCGGCGGTTGGCTGTGTTGAGGTTTTTATCCGGGATTGATCTTGAGTTTTGTGATGTGTTTTGGTATCATAATGGTCGATGATGGGCGAGTGAATGGACAAATGGGTGCCATTATATATGGTCAGATTTGGTCATTTTGGGTTACTTATTTTACAATGATGAGGAAGGCGTGTATGGGTGCATGGAGCCAGAGCGTTCTTGTTTACGTGGAGGGGCAGGTGAGGTACCACATTGGATAAGAATTAAGATTGTGACACTGTGTGTGTTATTGCTTATGAATAACATGTTATTAACAAATATCTTATTAGTATATCTTATATGATGTATTAGCATGGATTGCACCAGATAGTAATTATATGTATCAATTATAATTATCCATGGTATGTGAATGTTTAATGTAGCACTCATATATACATGTAACATGAAGGAGAATGCATTGGCATCATGCATTTCATATGCACGGGCACATCGCGTTGAGTCGGGTGTGGGTGCATGGTATGAACTGTCGGCCGGTGTTGGTGAATGGGTTGTGATCTCCCGGAAAATGGGTAGCCTTGAGTAGAGGCTGGCGAGTGGCAAGGCCGTTCCCAAATGTGGAAGTCACGTGTGTTAGATTGATAAGTTAGATTAGTATAAGAGAAGACCGTGGTATGTCAGGAAAGTTACGTATGAGTGTAAGAGGCCGCGGTATTATCCCGAAAGTTTTATGGGTTCAGCCAAGAGACGCGGTATCATCCGGAAAGTTAGTGTGGGTGTAAGGGCCCGTAGTGAAGTGAGAAAGTTATGTTGCCCAAGACCGCGGTCATGTTTATCCACATAGACCCGGGTTGTGATAAAGTCGGGATTGACTTAGGTTTGTGCCATTGACACTTACGTTGGGTAATGGGCCGGTGAGGGCTCGATATTTGGGTCATTAGTAATGCACAGGTGACAATTGACATATGCATGTGAGGCGAGTCGGTGAGTGACTCGGGATATGGCTACTCAACCGACATATTGAGTGATGGAGGCGCGAGCTGGTACATTGGGCATGGTGGTCGAGGTTTCATTCATGGCATGTAGACATTCGAGGAATTGGAGCATGTGTATGTTTGCGCGGATGTGTATTTGATTATGCGACCATTGCATGTGCGCTTAGGTGGGGGTAAGCGCGTAGAAGATTATCACTCTTTGGGTTTTGCTTACCCCGATCATTAGGACCCCACTTTTAAGGTCTGGTCGGTGCGGAGACGGCTAACCGCGATCGGGCCAGCACATATAGCGGGATTATGTGGCTTTGATATACATTGTAAATATATATATGGGTTGTATTTATTTGTATAAGAGTGATGCTAATTTCAACTCACCTGGTATGATTTTGCAAGATACGTGCTTATATATTTAAGTATGGATAAAATGGGCCTACGTGGCCATTTTACTCATATGTGGACGGTGTGGTCGTTGTATATATTGGGTCATGTTGCCATGTAATTGAACATATTTGTATTTTGAGTAGAGCTCCCAGTACAAAGGAAACTTTGCCGATTATTAGTTAAATCATGGGTTAGGAAAGGGGACATGATGGTGGTGTTGGGTTCTTCGACATCCGTAGTGTCCATGAGGTTGACGAGTTGTCAACGGGACCCCCGGGAGAGGGGCTTCACATCGTACCTCCGACGTTTATGTCTGTATCTCAATTAGATTTCATCACGAGCTTGCTTTGTAGGATAAACAGTCGTTAAAACGATGCTGACATAGATGCCACCTAGCTAACTACTATTAAGACCACCCTTTTAACCCAAAATTAAAATCGATTTTGCCTTAATTTCTTCCTCGAATTAAGAGCAAAACAAAATCGTCTCTCAAGCTAATTTCATCTCATTACTTGACAATCCTTTTTCCCACCACATGGAATTTTGAAACGAAATGGGGATTTGTTGTTCTTGCTCTAATATCCTCTAATTTATGTCATCGAAATCAAACCCTAGAATTTCTTCTCCCCTAATTTCTGTCATCAAAATCAAACCATAGAATTTGTTCTTGCCCTAATTTCAACCCCAAATTGCTCTAGATTGTTTTTTTTTTCTTTTTTATGTTCTTGGCTCATTGTGACACCCCAAACCCCGGGGGTCCGTTGACTACCCATCAACCCGCGGAATACATGTGGATGTCGGGTTGCAGACCGCCCTTCGGAAAATCGGGCGGGAGTCTCCCTTTGTGCGGGAGCTACACCAAATACAATACTGTATAAACACATCCCCAGCGGAGTCAATATAATCACAATGATACAATTATGGATAAAAGCATGACCTCTTGGGCCCAAATGCTACTGAATATCCATAAAAAACATACCAACTATGAATCACTATATCCAATAGTTAAGGATTCAAATGTTTTACTCTTATACAGCATATATTAAAATACCACGAATTCTAATACATGTAAACATCATCAAAGTACACCCATTCAGGCTTTCTTCACAATCTTCAATCCCTAGGACGAGGGCGGAGTCCCTACTTGCAGCTCCTTGTACTTGTAAAATAATATCGCCGACGGAGGTGAAATTTAATCTTTCGATAGTGGAATGCACAAGTGGGGTACACTCTCGCCTAAGTGCCGGTCACCCGATGTTCCGAAACAAACACACATTCAAACAAATGCGTGTCACACTTGAATATGACCAACTCGGATCAGAATCCTCCGCACGACTCTCTCACACTGCTTTTTAAGCCTCGTATGAAATTATTGTTTTGTTAGTTTGTGAGACTGACCCTCCAGATGTGTATGTATCAGTTGGCGGCTAGAGCCGATTGATACTCATTTATTTGTTGCAATGGACTACCCTAAAATTGAAAGATATCGAATTGAAAAGGCGCTCCGACGATTGATATTTTTAATTTGAACTACCCTCAGATAATTAATAGTTTTAGACAACCACACCTCGAGCAGATTTTCTTTTATACTCATCTCTTGCACTCACTCTACATCAGTCTTCAGAATTGTTCCGGTGCACACTTTATGGAATGCGTATATGCCAAATTCAATCTGGATCTAATTCATATGTAAATATATGAACATGCATATATCCACATAATATCCAATCACAATCATGTCATGTAATTAAATCAATTCATACATGAATTAGCTACAGCGGGCTAATAATCAAACACGAAACAATTTAATTTAAATCACTTTCGACCAAACACATATTTTCCGCAAAGGAGTATTTTGTGATCAGCATTTGAGAGCAGGTAAAACCCTAAGATTTCGCTGTTACATATCAAACCTAAGTGTCGGTTCACTTGCATGAACCCAGAATTTCTACGACCGTTCAGGCCTCGATCAAACCAATACATGATTTATTGAACCATTCCTCACACATTTCAACCCGACCGCGGTCGGGTAGAAGCGTCACGATTTGTTCGGTGAGTCTCAAATCAAACATTTGGGTTCTAAGATGCGGGCAGATCAAGCGTTCAAGGGCTCTCGACCCGGCCGAAACATTTATGGTACCATACTTAGAAATAAAACCAGTAGAGAGAAACCACTACCTCTCGGGTTTGAGGAAACTCCCTAAATCCTAATACCCACTTGCTTGAGAAACCCTTTCGCGTAGGCCGGGTTCTATGCTTGTCAAGGCTGAAATGGAGTCGGTTCAATCGTAAATACAGAGAAGTCGAACCTTCTCTCACAAAAACCCTCATTAATAAGAACTCAGATCAATTTGCCCCTCCTCCTTCACGTTTTCTTGCTTTTGGTTTAATGAAGGAGACAAATACTTGTCAACATTTTTGTCTATAGTGACTTAATAAGCACCAAATGCCCATTATATCATCCATTTCCAGGTTTTGAAGCGCGTTGAAACTCCTATCTTAAGTGACCATTTTTCGTCGTTCTCTGCTGCCTCCATATGGCACATGAGTGCTTGTTATATGTGACTTTGTCCGCGTGAAAATCGTACTACGGCACCGACGAAGTGATGCCTCGAAAAGCGTCTTGGCGGCTTGTCGGAATTTGCGAGATTTTGCGTGCCACTGGCTCGTTGTGAGGGCGATTCAAGCGGTGAAATCGTTTTTGTCGTCAGAATACAGAGAATAAATTTTGGATTTTTAGCAAGTACAATTTTCTTAATCAGATACGATTTTGCTCTTTTTCGAGAATTAAATTTCTTGGGTCACTTTACCTCATAGTTCCTCTTCATCCTTAATTTCAAACAGCATAAATTATTTGTATTATAAATATAGACACACTAGCTATTGTGGATTAAGAGCAAAATGTGGACCTCTTGGAAGGAAACCAACCTTGGCAGGAGGTTCTTTGCATAAACTCTATTAATTCTAGATTAAGTGTTTTATTTGGCATTTTTATTTAATTTATTAATATAATGCAATATTATGTTAGTCATGATGTATTCTGACTAGAGGATAGCAATATCGGTTTTTCTATGGCTGATCACGGGTGTGTGAGACCCCGAAAAATTGGTGATCATGACTTGACCCGGGGAGAACAAGCGCCGGTTGCGAAACTTGTTTTGAACCATAGCTGGTCCCTGCATCTATTTTTACCCGCGTGGCTAATGGATGTTGGTAAAGAAAATATCCATCTTGAGATTCCCAGGGGTGCATAGTTGTGAAGCACCAGGTCACGGCCTCTGGAGCCTTAAGGCAAAGGTGCATAAGGCGTATGTTTTTTTATGTGAAACACTCGTTTTACACACACACACACACACACACACACACACACACACACACACACACACACACATATATATATATATATATATATATATATATATATGTACTATATATATATATAATTTTAGAGCCAAAACCAGAGCACGAAATTTTCCATACTTTTGTTTTTTACGCATTCGTCCTTGTACTTTTATTTTGGCATTTGTCCTTGTACTTTTATTTTCGTATAGATTTAGTCCCTCCCAACTAATGGTCGACCGGTTTTTGTTGTTGACATTTGTGCTTGCGCTTGGCTTCCCCGCCCGATTAGCACATTATGACACTTCCTCTCCTTCTTCTTCCATTTTTTTTCTCGATTTCTTAGTCTGAGCCCTAATTTTTTTCAAAGAACTTCTGAGCCATAGTTTCATATTGCTACACTTTCTCTTTATATGAGAAGGCATGCAATTATGGCAGAGGGAGGAGAGGGCATGTTAACAAGGTATTAACATAACTCGTGACATTTAAATATATATTTTTTTTATTTTTTGATCTTTTTATTTTTAAAGTACATGTAATCTATTGTGTATTTACTTGGCGTCAGGTAATTTCATGGCAGCTCTAGCGGGGACCCGAAATCTATGAAAATAAAAGTACAAGGATGCAATGTCTCAAAATAAAAGTACAAGGACGAAATGTGGAAAAAAAATAAAAGTACAAGGACCTCAAAATGGGTTTTGCCTATATTTTAAATATAATCAAATATAACAATCATTTATCATCAAATATCATCTAAAATCTCAATAAAATTAATAAAAACACATAAACAATATCTCTAAGCATAAAAATTCATAAAACATGTCAACAAATCTAACAAATCCAAACTCCAAAGTTTCTAAAACATCCATATAAATTGTAAATAGAACAAACACATATCCATTGTCCAAATTCATAAAACATCCAAACAAAACACATTAAGATAACAAATTTTTCCACAACAACCGATCCTCATTCATCCTCCACATCCACATAATGATCATCATCATCATTATAGCCTTATGTCTCATTTCCCGATAGTATTCATCTATTAATGAAAGAATGAATGAATTTTGAAAAGCTTAAGGCATGTCATGCCCCCTTGATGTGGTCTGGCGGCGTATGTGCTTGAGCTTGCTCTAGTTCTAGTATCAAATCTAGGCTTATCGGCTTTACTTTCTTTAGCAACATCAGCCCATGTCAAGTCATCATCATCAAACACTAAATCATCTTGTACATACATGGTCGCGAGAATCTTACGTATTAATTCTTGCATCGGCGAATTCGTTTGCTCTCATCAATTTATTTCAAGATTATTGGGTCAATGGTATCATGTTCATCGTACTTCTTCAAGGTTTGATTATACTTGATGTACACCAAATCATTCAAACGTTGGTGTTCTAATCTATACCTCCTCTTGGTATGAATCTGCAAATTTTATAAGTACATGAATACTTTATTACTCATATTTAATATTTTTTAAAATTTAAATATTTTTTAAAGTTTTTAAAGCACATAATATTACTTACATTTTCAAAGATATTCCAATTCTTTTCACAACACGATACTATGTTAGGCTAAGGACCTTCAGCAAACTTTTTCAAATTTAGACTAAAGCTCCAAATAAAGTCTACCATTCAGCTATAATATAGATATAAAATGATTTAGTGATGAAATTCGAAACAATTCACCTATTTTCTAGTATATAAAATATAATATAATAAATTAGATAAAAAAATTTAAGAGAAGTAACTAACCAGGTGCTTTGGTCTTCCCTTTTCTAATAGGCGAGTCCATTCAAATACTCATTGGCCTTTATATATATACTCAGTCGTCCCACTGACTTTCTCTCGTGTATCAAACATTCTTTGCTCCCGACCTTCCCGATGCATTTATATAATTATCTCATAATGATTCTTTTTCCCATTCATATAATCTTCCATCTCTTGTCTAACATGAACTAGGCATTTCGTACATTTTTTGGCATTTTTGTGTCTACCAACAAGATGTTGTTTGTGTCTATAGATGCCTCCTTTGGTTACCTTATCACAAAAGATACAAATAATTGTATTCAAATCTTTTTCATTAGGTAATCGGACATATTTCCATCAGGTTTTTCTTTCACTTCCACAGTAGGTATGCAGAGCCAACTTGAGTCTCATTTTCATTGACATTGGAATCCATTCTTCTTTCTTAACTTTGGAACCGTCAACTCTGACACAATAATAATTGAAAAATACAAATTGAGACATTTATTATAAAATATTTTTAAAAAAAATCAAATGAGTCATATGACTCTTGATGTCATGGTTACAACTTACATGACTTCATACTTGACTCATTTTACTACTAAAATAAAATAAATGAGTCATGAGACTCATTACTCATTTACATAAGCTAAATCATGAACCAAAATCATCAATAAATTGAAAAAAAAAAAAAATTAAAAGTAAAGCAAATACCAATGGAAATGAAAGATTTTCATTTTCCAAAATTTTTCTTACAATTTTCTTGGCTATTTTGGTTGATTTTTGGCCTCTTCTTCTCTTCTACAGAGGAGTGTTAGGGTTTTTTTGCTTGAGGGAAACATGGCAAAGCGGGGATGGAACACCAAAATCACAATTATTAGGGTTTTGCGGCTAAAGCGGCGATTTATTTTAGCTATAGTACAAAACAAGCGCGTCGTTTGGATGCCACCCAAGATTTTTAAATCCGAAATGGCGTCGTTTTGGGATTGTCATAGTCCGCGTTGTTGTTTGGATATATTTTATCACTTATCCAAAATGACATCGTTTGGATAAGTGACCTACAACTTATCCAAAACAACGTCGTTTTGGATAAGTTGTAAGTCCCAAACAACGTTGTTTTGGGATGGATTAATAAAAAATAAAAAGGCCAAACGACGTCGTTTTATGTCCCAGAGAGACTAAATGATGTTGTTTTGGCTGAGATTCGAAAGGGAACCTTGGTTCTTAATCCAGACGTCGTGAGAGAAAATCAAACAAGTAAAGGAAGAAGAAGAAGAGCAAGAAGAAGAAGAAGAATAAGAAAAAGAAGATGAAGAAGAAAAGGAAAGAAAACATCGTGCTTGAAGGCGTGCTTGGCGGAAACTTGCTGCGCCCAGGTAAGATACGTGCCTTTAGCGCCTTCAGCGCTTTGTGTGAAGGTGTCGCCAAACTCAGCGTGGCTCTGTGTTCCGCATCGCGTGCGCTTGAGCCTAGGCTTTGTGCCTTTACAACTATGTGGGGGTGGAAGAGATGTTGTCAGATGGAACATTTAGCGAGTTGAGACACTTTTCAGAAAATGATAGGCCTTTGAGACAAACCCAATTTTTTTTTTCTTATGATTGCTCAAAATGTGAGTGAAATCTAGACGAAATCAGTCTAGGATTTGAGATTTAAATGATTCTTGAAAAATTGTTGGTGTGGCAAAATAAGGAAAGAGAAATTAAGAAACACAAATATAGGAATCAAAATTCTATGTTTTCTCAACAACAAACAAATTTGTCCATATTGGGACTTGAATAATACCCCTCACATCTTTTCTATGCTGAGCTCTTGAAACACTTAGTCTTATTGAGTAAAAGAAAAAAATATTATTAAAAATAATGTTTAAAATAATATTTGATTTTTTTACAGAATTTAAAATAATAATTGATTGAAAACAATTAATATTTTTATGAAAGATAAGATTTTAAGATTATAGATATAAATAAGTTTTCCTTTAAAAAAAAGATATATATAAATTTGATAGTGGTATGAATTTTTTAAAGGAAGAAAAAGGAAGCGCGGTTTTAGAAAGAGACTGAATTGAGATTAGGAAACTTTGAGGGAGCAGATTGAGAACATCTCAATCTGGAATCCGAACTCTATTCACATTCGACCTCGTTCCTCAATCTATCTACGATACAAAACTTCAGAATTCTCAGAGATCCGAGATCACCAACAGTCGAATCAATTTGCCTTTCAGGTTCGTCTCAATTTTCATTATCTTTTACCATTTTCACGCTCTGTTTTGTGTTTTTACTGAAGTTTCCCATCTATGATTATTTCGTATTCCTTGTTCTTTTTAATGACTTTTTTTTTTGGTGCTTATTCGTTTGGTTGTTGTGAAAGCTTTGAGAAAAGAAAATAAAACGGAAACACTTATAATTATTCGTTTCGTGTTTATTCCGAGGGATTCTCGGCTTTTCTTTATAGCAACTACTCTGTTGTACTTACTTCGTAATACCTCATGTTTGTGGTTTAATGGAACTGGTTTTTGTTTGATTATGGGATTGTGTTTCTTTCAGGGCTGGAAACAAACATAGGGGTACCTTCAACAAGCAGAGATTTGTTACCCCAGCAGGCATCCTACACTTGACTGATCATTCAGCATTTTTGGGATTCCTATTTAGATACGATTCCATAATGTGATAATCTTTACTTTTGCAATTATTTTGCCCAAAATGCATCATTATTTATTTAGCAATGCAAGATTCATGCATGTGAAGTCTTGTGATTTTCAGTTGATTCCCTTAGCAATACAACCTAGATCCAAATTTCAGCATGCTCATAATAATGACATCTAGTTGCCACATCAAAATAATATGTGACATCTAGTCGTGACACAATAGAAATTTGATTTTAGGGGACAATGATTGGGAATTTTATTTCACTAGGCAAAAAGCAAACAGATGAATCTCATTGTTTTTCTTTTTCTTTTTCGCTAAGCATATAAAGCAAATATATTAAAAAGCACCAAAAGACAATGAATAAAAGGGCATGGGATGTATACTCTTAGAATGGAAGAAACCTATCAGAAAAGAAAAAAACTCTTAGAAAGGAACAAGGGCAAAGTGGAGGGAGGCACAGATGGGGGCAGGGGGCATAAGTGCTGTCCATGGGCATTGAGCAGCACCACCTCTGCACCTAGGTGATCTAAGAGCATATTGTTTCCATGCCTTTCTCAAGATTTTTTTGGCATTAATAACTCTGGTTGTGAAATCTTTTGATACACTTTAAGGGCATGAGTCTGACTTGAAATCAATTTTTTGTCTGATTCTTTCTCTGTCTTTGATGTCATTTTCAAGTTTGGTTGTAGCTTTACCAAAGCCTACTTGCCCTTCTCTCTATTTTTGTATTAGTTACTTACTGCAATTGGCTAGGGTCCATCTATAGATGTTTTAAACACTCATTCTCTTCACTTGCAGGTTTTTATCACTGTGGATACCTGAACAACAGCTAATGATTTACTTACGATTGATTTATTTTACATTGTAAGCTTTGCATGAGCTCTTGTACTTTCTCCTAAAAGGTTTCTAAATACTTGCCACATTGTTTGTGTGTCTGTTCTGGATGAATGTTTAAGTAAATGCTTCTGCTTCCCATAGAACTAACTCTTATTATCTCTATTAGTTGTACATCTTCCTACAAGACCAATATTTACTACTCAATTACTGCCTTTAGTCTGGTCTTCATATCCTCTTGTTTTTATTCCTATTTTATTATCTTCTTGAAAGGTCTTTAAAGACATCATATGAAGTCTTTATCTAATAAACTATTCCTATATTATTATTCATGTTTATTTTTGTTCCCTGCTATCATAGCTTTCTTTATGTCTGTCAAGCATGAGCTAAATATGAACTAATACACCTTTGTTCTAACTCTTTTCTTCTTAACCCTTTTACATAGCTATAATAATTAATCATAAGTGACAAAATCTATATCCTACCTTTCTTAATTTATCTATAATCTGTTTTCTAATAATTCTATGACTATAGTGTGTTTCCCTAAGCATTGTACTCCATCTTCTCTAATACTTCTTATAAGCTTATTTTTCTTTCTAGAATCTTGCTTGCTTCCATATATTTTTCTGGTTCTAGAATTTCTAATCCATTTTATCATAAATTTTTCATAATCTAATTCTGGATATTATTTCTCTTAAATTTGTTCCCATGTTGTTTGCTTGTCTGAGAACCTGCCCCCTGAGGATTTGTCCCTGACTAGATTCTCCTTGTCCTATAATAGTCCTAGATTGTCCCTGAAAAGGAGTCTAAAGTTATGCATTTATTTTCTGTTTGTCTTTTGGTTCTTTAAGTCCATAAAACTTATACAAAGAAGGTATTTTCAGCCTTGTATTAGTATTTTCTCCTACCTTAAGGTTCTGAATTCCTTTTACTACTACTTCTAATCCCTGATCTAATTTTTGTCTTGAAGTACTTGATTTGTTTTGTAATGCTTTTTCTATATATTCCTTTATATTCCGTTGCATATCAATTCTGTAATTCGTTAGAGTTAATTATTTTGCAACCATTATTATCTTAATTCTTACATATTTTCCTATATTATATTCATCCTCACCAATATATAATCATTAATGATTAACAAAGAAAAAAATTCTCCACCTTTAAAAAATTCGAACTTCCCATTGATTATTATTTTAATCTTTTAAATGATTATACCCTTTTGAAAACATAAATTTCTTGTTTCTTTTTTAAAATTTCAATTTCAAAATCTTTGTCTATTATCATTATTTTTTTATCTTTCCATTTTATTCAAATTAGTTTTCTAATTTTAAAAATGATATTATCATCCATATTTCAAATTATAAGCTAATTTTCTAGATTTATAAATTCAAAATTTATTTTCTTTTAATTTCAAAATCTAAATACAAATTCATTTAAATCAAATTCTTTTTTTTTAAATTTTCTAAATTTGAATATTTCATTTTACTCAAAATTACAAATTTTTCAAATTTTTTTTTTTTTTTTTTGTTTTAAAGAAAAATCGAAATTCTTTTCCTTTAAATTCCAAAGTCAAAACTCATTTCCTTAATTGGTACATGGATATGTTACTTTTGGAGATTTTTGTGCTCGTCATCCACCGAAAACTTTTCTTAGCTATATGTCTTCCCTGTACAAGGACTCCAATACTGTTTTTTATGTGAATCTTGCTTCTCGGGATGAGAACCGAGAGAGGAGGCACGACTTAGTTCGCGATCGAAGCTAAGTCGATAGATATTGTCGTTGAAGATATGAGAAGAAGTGAAAGGTGCTCAGCTGGGAAGATGTAAGGGAAGGGGCGTCTTGGGTAAGATTTGGGGATTTCTGCCTCAAAAAAACTTGCTAGGGTGGAGGGGCGTGACAATTTCGGGGAGAAGGCGGGCTTCTAGGTGGGGAGGAAGCTCAGGCCTTTTTGGTCGTGGTGTCGGAGAAGGGCCGAATGCGACTCCCCCCCAGTGCGGGGTCGGTTTTTATACTTTTTTTTTTTTTGAGCCGGTGTCCATGAACGGTGTTCATGTACGATGTCCATGAGGCGATGGTAATCCCAGCGATTACATTATCCGCGGAGTTTGTATCGTGTACGCGATTGGCCAATGCGCGATCGCGTGCCGTGCGGCGCTGGCGCTATGCACCGCGGTCGCGGCGTAATTAACGCACGCTTCGATCCGCGACACGCTGGCTCAGTCTGCTCTATCGCGACACCTAAGAGATGTGCATCGACACGAACACACAAGCTTCTGACTGCGGCAGGCTTCTATCCTTGACATCGAACCCGAAGCCAACGCCAGCCGGCGACCGCGGGGCGGGGACTGCAGCCGGCGGCGAGCTGCTGTCAGCGACCGCGGTCGCGATCCCGCCGAACCACGCCGGCGACTACAATTTTGCGACACGAGTCATGTGTCTGCAGTAGTGTCGCGGGCTGCTATATTTCGCTAGCGCCGCAGCTGCTCACCCCATTCTTGGCGTGTGCGTCGACCGCGCCGCAGCATCTGCAGTCACACCGGCCCGGTCATGTGCCTAACTTTGTGCGCAATACTGTCGTGACAAAAGAATAGCTGTCGCGACACAGGCTTAAAGCCTGCCCGCGCGTGAACTTTCTCTGCCCGCGACAAAGACCAAAATGGGCAGTAGCCCGTGCAGCCCATCCTGCCATTCAACCCTTTTTTTTTTTGTTTCAGCACACTCACAAAATCCCAGCATAGATTAGCCTTATTCTGGTATTTGCAACTTAGCTGAACAAATGTATTTATCGTACAAAAGCGAGTTTAATTACAATTTGTCTTTAATTAAAATTACAGAATCTGGGTTTTCTACCCAGAATTAACAAAATACAAAAACAAGGCCTAATCTGGCCTTTCCTTCGCCACTAAGGCCTCGGATGAGCTTCGTCCCCAGGTGTACCTCCAGTACCTAAAATTATTTACCATGACCAGGTGAAACGATGCCCGATAGTTGAATTTTCTACATAAGGTTACTCACAGCTGAATCTTCGTCTGATAGCATGACCACGCACATTCAAGTAAAATTATGCACCTTCCTACTTGAATGTCTACATGCCCCGACCCATGTCTCGATTCCTCATCGACTCCTGCACATGCATTCTCATGTGTATGAAAATTGTTTTCAAAACCAAAGGTATTTTATTGTTTTAATTGTGAGCCTTGATATAAGTAGTGGACGTCTGCCGATAAATAGCTTTGTGGATAACCCTCCGATAAATAGTAGTGGAGCGTACTCTAGATAAATAATTGTTGGTCGAGCCTCGAAACCGTAATCATGCACTTTCTTGTTCTATAGTGTTCAGTGCATATGAAATGCAATATACCATTCTCGTGCGATTACGTATTGTATATGACCGCGTCTTGCGCGTAATTTTTACGCGGCCGACATGTTATTACCCCGGCTTTTAGCAATAACGCAAGAAAAGCACACATGGGCGTCGGCGACACGGCAAATTCATCTCGGAATTGCCCGCGTAACAATCCGATGGATTTGTTAGCGATCCACACGAAATCCCAACCTCGATCCGAGATCTTTGGGATTGAAATGCATAACCTTTCGGCCCCGAAACATCGACCATTCGGATGACTCTTGACGAGACTAAACCCAGTAGGGAAAACCCCTCTTGGAGTTTTAGAAACTCACGGTTTACGTAAGTCTCTACTTGCTTAGTTAACATCGGTAAATCAACTTTCCTTCTTGCTCAGATTGAGAAACCCAGTCGGAAAATTTAGAGAGAAGGGTGACTTCTCTCTCACAAAGCTCTCTACGCTTCTTTTATCTCTTCTCTCTCTTTCCCCCTCTCCGCGTCAGCATTGCAGGTCTAAGATGGGTCGAGTGGGATGTCCTCTCATGCGTGTCGCTCCTTCATTGTCCCTTTGATTACCGCCTCTGTTTTGTCGAAATCTACTTTGGATTTGTCGATCATGTTGCCACATGTCTCTGAGTCCGCCAGGCTATTTGTTTGACTGGTTTTGCACTTGACACATGGCACATTGTGAACTACTTATTCTGCGTCCCGGTGTAAAATACACCATCGATTGTCTCACGGCGTGATGAAATTATTTGTCTCGGGTCGGCGAGATCGACGTGGTAGGCTAGATTTTGAGACGTTCAGCGGTGAAATCTGTTTCGTCGTTGGAAGTCCCCAGAAAAATTAGGATTTTTATCGAGTATCGTTTTACTCTTTCTTAGAAAATTTGAATTTTCTCGGGTTTTTGTCTTACTCACTCTTAAGAATTTTGTCAGAAATTACATCTGGCGTTCACGTAACTTCATGCATATCACGATGTGCACTTCTTCAGTAAATAACTAGTCATTTAATTTCTAAAAGCGATTAAGCGCATGTACCTTCATCCACTAAGCGAAGGGATGGTATGCCTCGATGTCCCTCCTTATTTCCACGTTGCCTCCTCCGGCTCCTACGGTGTTGCCCGCAGTACTTCGCTAACCTCACGGTCTTGCATCTCAAAACGTCCATTGCTCCAGTGATGCGCGGTAGTCCTCCTGAAGATCTCATTTGTATCGTAGTAATCTCTCCCAAATCCATTCCCATGAATTTGGATGCAGGTGTACTTTGAACATGGAGGCGTGGAAACCTTTCGTAGACCTTTGACATCTTTGAGCGGCCAGTACTTGGAGTGCGCTCTGTGCCCACCCTCTCGAGTATCTCGAAGGGCGGAGTGAACCTCGGCGGCGGCGGCCAGCTTGTCGGGCATTGCTTTCCTCTCTTGAAGTCACGCGAGGCGTGATCGCCCCGGTATACGGGGCTCTGGGGTTGGCGTCGCTGTCGGTGTAAGCTCGCCTGGCAGGGCTGAGGCGTGAGGCTTGGCTAGCCGTATCAGCTTCGCCTTCTCGGAGGTGTGCAATAAGATCCGGACGTCAATGGGCTCTTTTCCTACCTCACGGTCCGACAAATCGGTGAAATCGGCCCATGGCCTCCTTCTGACCTTTTCGTAGGGGTGTCATTTGTATCCTCCCACTGGTAGCTTGTGTTGTGGCGAATTCGCTGGAAACAAATGCTCTTTCCAGAGAGCTCTATATGATCCAGGCGATCCTGCAAAATCTGTATGGTCCTCTATTGACCATCTGTCTGTGGGTGGAAGGCGGTGCTCATCGATGTAGCATCAATTAGCCTTTTAGAGAGCTGAGAAAGTGTGTGTGAGCGTATAAGTTACATCCGGAGCCAAGTATGGATCACGTGGCTGGCTCCATGTGGCCGAGGCGATCTGCCGGATATACAGCGGTAGAACTTTCCTCCGATGTGAAGGTCGTACGCGCATTGACTGGAAGTGTCAAGACTTCTTGGCTTGCAGGTCCGCTTACCACCACGTAATCGTCCGTCTCGTGATTAATGCGTGGCGAGTGGGTCCTGAGTCCATCGTGACGTGCTCCCTTTCGATACCTCGATGGCTGGAGTAGCCTTGGCGGCTTACGGTGCTCAACGCAACACAGCGACCGCGAGGCATCGTCGACGAAAGTCCGGCGTTTCTCTTCATCCCGCTCCGGTAATACGGCTTGACAAAGATCCGCGGTACATCTTGGTACCACTGGATGCCCAAACAAATCGGGAGGCTTGATAAAACTCCGCACGAGGATCTCCTCTCTCGAATCGGTCGATTAGGGGAACCACTACGATCCTATCTTTGAGAAGACTACCATGCGTATTGGATGGTCGACCTTAAATCACGTATGATTGTACTTAGTCCACGATGGACCTTGTCTGCAGCGTTACGCGCGGGACTCAATCACTTTTCAATAGGGCCCGGTGTAGCTACCAAACTCCCGATGTACCCAGGTGCCAGCATCTTCTGACGGCTTGTCCCACGATCCTCGAGCATACGCAGCTCCGGGTATACTGACAATGCTCCCAGTGACTTGGTAGTGCATCGGCCGCCACATTTGCCTTACGGGGTGATAATGCAAAGTGAAGTCATAATCCTCACGAGAGACTCCGTCCACTGCGTTGCCTGTGTTGAGGTCCGCATGAAAGATATATTTTAGACTTTTGTGATGAATACACCTCAGCCTTTCAGCCCAGGTATGAGTAGTGGCCTTTAGATCTTCAAGGAAGAAGCGAAGACTATGGTTACTTGACTCACATGTCGTGTGTGGGGTAGATTACGCTCATGATTCTTTAGCGGCGGGAACCGTAGCCTCTTTGCCCTCCTGAGAGGGGCTGCATCGAGGCATCCCGGTCCAGGCCTTGAGCATCCGATACCTTTGTGTACATAAATGCACTTTAGGGACTATCAAAATAAGTTTGTAGTAAGCCTCCTCTTCAACTCTGAGAATGCCAGCCGCGCGGTGAAGTCGCTCGAACTTGACTTCCTTAGAATTGATGCGTCGCCGATCTTAGTTGGGAGAAATCGCGGTAGCCTCACGGCAGTACCACTGCCAATCGAGAAGTGCGTATGCGGCGACTTGATGCGCAACCCCAGCATCCGCGACCTCGGCCTTCGGGGGATGTTGTACAGAAGGCGACACCTTCGTACTCGAGGAATAATCTCTACATTTGATAAGAAACTTGGCTTCTTGGGCTGGCGTGGCCCGAGTCTTGTGAGTTGGGGCTTTAGGTTCAGTGCTGTGCCTGTGGAGCAGGTGGATCAGAGTATCTTTCATTCGAGACTTCAGACTTGTGGATCTTCAGGTGGGTGGGAGATGCCATATGTGGGAGTCAATGGATCTTCTTTGGACCAAGATCAGTGATCAGAGGAAAATGGTGATAGCTGAGTGCCAATGTTGTTCTCAGGTGTCTTGGGATATCACACTCACGACACTGGGCGATGGTGGCGTAAGATCCCATCGCGAACGCGGCTCAGGTTCAGTTACGATGACTGCCATTCAGCTATGGTGATAAATACGGGTGAAGAGATCTTTCTTCATAACACCTGGCCGAGCAAGGGCCCATTGTGGTGAAGTGCTAAATTACAATAAATCCTTGCCAGTAACTCTGTATTTGGACCACGAGTTCCTGCGGCTGGCCCGGTGCCGTCATGCGGTCGTAGAGATGGGTGGCGTGCGGGTGTAACTGTCTGAAGTCTACATCCCTGCGTAGGTAATCGTAACTCACATCTTTGAATACATCCTCATACTCGCTGCACGAGAGCGGATCTGTGTCTATCTTGCCTCGTCTCTGCGCTAAAGGCCAGCCGACCAGCCCATCATTGTCAGGTGCCACCCCAGAATCGGTACGGTTTGGGGTAGCGTCGTGCTTGTCCCCACCCGAAGCGTAACCTGAGTACCATCTGTGTGGCCAGGCGGCCAGCCCTCTACGCTCACAATGTAATGATGACTACGTATATGATCGACCGGTCCGTCGAGGATGACGTCGGGCTACGACATGTCCGTGACTCTCGGGTCGCGGCCCAGGCGAATCGGGGAGATCTCACAACGCAACCTCGACATATCGGATCTATGCCGCTCTGGTCCCCGAGGAGAACTCGCGCCACACAAGGGCTCCTCGAGGTCTGACCTCGAAGCTGACTCTCCGCAGTGATACGGCGATGAATGAATCGATACACGAATCAAATAATGCTCTTGCCTTGGCGGGAACAACGAAACATACGTATAGTTGGCCCGATCTACGGATTGGCTCATTCGATTGGTATGATGGCGAAGAAAGATGCGCGCCCTTAGATCCACGATGTCCGACTGTGGGCCTTGTCCTCGACCAGACCATTACTCGGCTTTGTCCGGTCTGACGGGGAGTGCTTGTGTGGCACCCCAGGGTGATCTGGTTCCTTTGACCCATCGCCAGGGAGTGGAGGGAATAAAGCGTGTTCGCGCTGTCCATGGATATTTGGGGGCGCACGGATCAGAGACCTTGGGATCCCTGCCTCTGGGGGCAATCCCGCCTCATATGTCTAGGCTATTGGCAATGGAAACATATCACTTGTCCTGCTGCTGGTAGAAGCCACGGCGACCTTGGCCACGATAGTGCGGCCTTGTCCACTAAACACTGAAGCGGTAGAAGTCTTCGCCTGCTCGAACTAGAAGTGCGATCCCTCCTCTTTCTCACTAGCACCATTACTTTCGGATACTCAGTGCATCCTCTATCTACTACTCTCCCATGGCCGTGGATGTTCGGACCATAGAGTCCGTATCCCTATAGGATAATCAGCGATCTTGCCCAGATAGTTAACCTGTCAATTCTCAAATTTCCCTCGCCTTAGCCATATTTGTGGCCGTATAGTCATCGACAAAGCAGGGCCCCAACTGGGTAAGCTTAGCCCACATTACTCCATGTATCATCGTTCACTGCCTCGACTCTGCAGGAACTTCTAGGCCTTTGCATGTTTAACAGTGACCGGAAAATACTTGCCCATGAAGAGTTCATGGAACTCTGCCTAAGGCATTGCCTCTAAGTCCCTAGAGGTCTTAACCAAGTCCCACCACACTTGGGACTCATCCTCTAGCTGGAATGCTGCTAGTCTGATCTTGGTTGCATTGGAGGTAATCTCCATGGCCTCCAATATCTTCCCAATCTGTCGGAACCAGTGGTGCGCCTGTCGGGATCTCTCCCCACAATGAGCGTCGGAGAATGATCTTGACTTGAACCTGCGGGGTTGCTCGGACCTCCTTGGCTGGTGCACTAACTTGTCTGAAAGGCGCAAGCGGTGCTCATAGCTGTAAAGAGCCTGTGATCAGCAGCTTGATGGTGACTATATCGCCCGTAGATAGTCCTCATGCTCTCGCCCTCGACTTGCCATATACACATGTCAAATGTTAACAATTTTATTAAATTTCTATCTCAGTCTAATTAGTAGTGCACATGCCAACCACTAACAGACTTAGTCATCATGAACTGACCCGTTCATCACCTTTCTCTCTAGTGGTGCTAGTCGCCAACCACTAATACAATTCAATTCAATTCCTGAATTTTTCATGTTCATTTGTTCTCGGAACCCGCAAGGTTATGTTTTCTAACCACTAGTGTTAGCGTACCATTCATCATGTATATATATTTCATACAATTCAATCACACATCACAATCAATTCATCAAATTGCATAATGGATGCATGACCTAAACCTGTTCCCCATAAAGTCCTAGGTATTCGTGTACCTAAACCTGCGACTTTTATTTGTGGCGGTATCGAAACGAACATGGACACCAAAACCCAGGAGGCTCATGGGTATTCGTGGCCCCAGCTCGTGTACGTTGTGGCGCCCCCGAATCCAGGTCATTTTTATACTCATTTTTCTTTGGAAGCGGTGTTAGGTGTGCCGGTGATTACCGCATCGCAGTGCATCGTGTGTACGGTGTCGTGCCTTCGTGTCTT